>SJYO01048061.1:69033625-69181755 GCA_006410555.1 Capra ibex | reverse complement strand
CACGAGTCGGAAGAAGTGTCAGGTTGAGAGTGTAGGTATGTACTGGTGTCCTTTTTGGTATCGGAACCGATCTGCCTGGAATCAGCCGTTTCATTACAGAGACGAAAACTTATACGACAGATCCAACCAGTATTGAAAAGAAGGTTTCTCATTCGTAGAAAATTAAGGTACCGACGTCAGTGGTAGACGTCACTAAAACCTCTGGTTTTTTTATTTCAGACTGTGACAAAGGTGACAAAGGTGTAGATAAAGGGTACTTCACTACCCTGGTCTACGGTACTAAAAGTGAAAGACTTACAACTCAAAATTCAGTTGAGAAGTGAGAGGTGAAAGTGAAAGTAGTTCTCCGAAAACTCAAGGAGAAGTGAAAGACGGTATTCCCACCACAGTAGACGTATAGACTCCAATAATTATAAAGAGGGCCGTTAGAACTAGGTCGAACACAAAGAAGGTCAGGTCCTAAAGAGTACTACATGAGACGTATATTCAATTTATTCGTCCCACTGTTATATGTCGGAACTGTATGAGGAAAAGGATAAACCTTGGTAAGACACCAAGGTACAGGTCAAGATTGACAACGAAGGACTGGACGTGTGTCTGAAGAGTTCCCCGTCCAGTCCACCAGACCATAAGGGTAGAGAAAGTCTTAAAAGGTGTCAAATAACACTAGGTGTGTCACTTTCCGAAACCGTATCAGTTATTTCGTCTTTATCTACAAAAAGACCTTGAGAGAACGAAAAAGGTACTAGGTCACCTACAACCGTTAAACTAGAGACCAAGGAGACGGAAAAGATTTTGGTCGAACTTGTAGTCCTTCAAGTGTCAAGTACATAACAACTTCGGACCGAACCTCTTAAAACTCGTAATGAAATGATCGTATACTCTACTCACGTCAACACGTCATCAAACTCGTAAGAAACCGTAACGGAAAGAAACCCTAACCTTACTTTTGACTGGAAAAGGTCAGGACACCGGTGACGACTCAAAAGGTTTGAACGACCGTATAACTCACGTTGTGAAAGTGTCGTAGTAGAAAATCCTAACCTTTATCGAGTCAACCTTATGGTAGTGGAGGTGATCGAAACAAGTATCACTACGAAAGATTCCGGGGGAACTGAAGTGTAAGGTCCTAGACCGAGATCTATTCACTAGTGTGGTAGCACTAATAGACCCAGTACTTTTAGAAAAAACATGTCAAGAAGACACATAAGAACGGTGGAGAAGAATTATAGAAGACGAAGACAATCCAGGTATGGTAAAGACAGGAAATAGCTCGGGTAGAAACGTACTTTATAAGGGAACCATAGAGATTAAAAGACCTTCTCTAGAGATCAGAAAGGGTAAGACAAGAAAAGGAGATAAAGAAACGATTTGTTCCGAAAGAGTCGAGAAGAACGATAACAAACCTTGAGACGTAAGTCTACGGACATAGAAAGGAAAAGAGGAAAAAAAAAAAATGGAGAGAAGAAAAGTGTCGATACACATTCCGGAGGGATCTGTCGATAAAACGAAAAAACGTAAAGAAAAGGTACTCCTACCAGAACTGGGGACAGAGGACATGTTACGGTGCTTGGAGTAAGGTATCAAGTAGTCCGTGAGATAGATAGTCTAGATCCGGGAATTTAGATAAAGAGTGAAGGTGACATATTAGTATTTCCTAAGCTAAATCCAGTATAGACTTACCAGATCACCAAAAGGAATGAAAGAAGTTAAATTCAGACTTAAACCGTTCTTCCTCAAGTACTAGACTCGGTGTCAGTCGAGGACCAGAACAAAAACAACTGACATATCTCGAAGAGGTAGAAACCGACGTTTCTTATCTTAGTTAGACTAAAGCCACACCTGGTAGACCACTACAGGTACACATCTCAGAAGAGAACACAACAACCTTCTCCCACAAACGATACTAGTCACGTAAAAGAACCGTGTTGAGATAATCGGAAACGGGACGAAGTAAGCGTAAGGTTCCGGTCTAAACGGACAATGAGGTCCACAAAGAACTGAAGGATGAAAACGTAAGGGCAGGGGATATTACTTTTCCTGTAGAAAAACCCACAATCAAGATTTTCCAGAACATTCAGAAGTATCTTGGCAAGTTGAAGTTGAAGAAGTCACAATGACCAACCCCGTATCTGAACCTGTTGACACTATAACTTACGAAACGGAACCTCTGCTTGTCTCTAGTAGGACAGCAAAAACTCTGACGTAGGTTCATGACATGAAACCTGAGAGAACAACTGGTACTACCGGTAAAGAAGACTCCCTAAGGACGGGTGTCATCATCTATATTACCAGTAGACTCAATTTAAGTGGGTAAGGTCAGGTAAAATTAAACGACTAAGGATCTTTCAGCTGTAAGTCAGAACGGTAGAGGACAAACTGGTGAAGGTTAAACGGAACTAAGTACCTGGACTGTAAGGTCCAAGGATACGTTATAACGAGAAATGTCGTAGCCTGGAACGAAGAGAGTGGTCAGTGTAGGTGTCGACCCATAACAAAAACGAAACCGAGGTAGGGAAGTAAGAAAGACCTCAATAAAGAGGTCACTAGAGGCCATCGCACAACCCGTGGAGGACTGGACCCCTCAAGGAGAAAGTCATAGGATGGTAAAACGAAAAGGATCTCGACCTCTTTTGTCGGTCCGACGTGCCTGACATATCCCGTCCAGGGAAAGTGACGGGGTCTCTATAAAGAAATGTCTCTAAATATGGATCGGTGGCGAGAGAGGACTTTTAAATTAACGTGTCCAAATCAAATAAAGACGTGACACCGGGAAATATATCGGTGTTTGGTAATATTGCTCGATTTAAAGTAACAGGAATACATGGTTAAAAGTGGAAGATGTTCCAATAATAACGGAGACACCTCTTAAACACGAAGTCGAGGAAGAAAGGGGAGACAGGTAAGAGTACCATTCAGAGAGACATCGACTTTTATAGACTTTCGGTCCCCCTCCTCCTCGAGTGGTTGCATCAGATATGCCTGGCGGGAGGATTCCGTGTCCTGACCCACCTCTCCCACTTCTTACCTGGGCCTGCCAACTTGTCTTCTATAGTTGTGTCTTTTATACGGTCATCGGTACTTTGTGTAGAAGGTAGACCCTACCGAACCTCTTGTCCGTTTCCGTTTTCGGTCTCCTCCACACAAGATTTCTTCTGTCTCGTCTGTCCGTTAGTCTAATTATTTTTCTCTCGAATTGTGTTTTCGGTTTGATCGTCGTTGCCGACCCTATAAAACTCTGGATCAAGAAAAGGTTATAAATTTCGTACTTAGGAATTAGAGTACGCTCCTAACTGTGAGAGGACGACGACAAAATCACCCAAGAATCAAGTAATGCGAAGACGGTCCCTACACCAGGATTTCCCAACTCATGTTGAAAAGTAAACTACTTTCCTAATTACTCCGAATTCTGTACTACACCTTTTTAATTTTGCTTACAGGTTAAAGATTATCTGAAGGACCGTATAGTGTAATATGACGCTGTAAAGAAACTGGGTTTAAAGAGTTGATAAAGGACTTTCGAAGGTGAATTAAGAAGGTGTAAAGTGAACTGAAGGGAAATCTAAAATGTTTGTCAATGTTTGTAAGTGTAACCTTTTAATATGGACCATTTATTAAGAGTTCGTAAGTGTGTACCCTGAAAAAAGAGAATAGTGATTAATAATCATTTGGGGTTTAAAAGTATAATGTATTGTCAAACAGTAAAAAGACACCCATAATAAAAATAAGAAACAGAATGTTCCATCGACAGGGAATCGTTCATTCATTCCGATCGAATAGTTGGGTGTAAGTGTAAATTTAGTCGGAACACGAATCGTTGAAAGTCCTGGTAGGTGCTTCACTGAGTATTTGTGTTTTGTAAACACATGTCACTCGATAGAGAAGTAAAATACCGTGTTTGATACGTAACGTCACCAAAAATCTTTTTTCTCTTTAAACGTTTCTATCTCATTCCCACGTGTTATTAACTTTTAGATACCAATATTTTGTATTTTCTTTATGTAAAGAGTGTCCTAAAAGTAAAACAATGGCAAAATCTACCGTGTATTCTCTTCAGAAGTTTATACGTGTTAATCTTTCTTATTTCTCCTCTGTATCAGTAAGAAAAAGACTATTTCGGGACCTTGTTTGACTCAAAAGAGTTAAATAGATTATGAGAAATATTTTCCGTGTTTTTACTTTGTTTACCATTAAATTCTCTTATTTATGACTAAGATAAGACGAATTTTATTTTAATGTATAAGCGTACACTTTCTTTTCTACAGTCTCGATCTTGTCTTCTTACTTAAGTACAATAATTCTTAAGTGTTAATTTTGTAATTTTAAGACTGTAATATTTTTACGAGTATTTGAGTGTTGGTAGTGAACTACAGTCCTATAATACCAGTAATTTTTTATTATAATGGATCTTTAAGGTAGACTTGTTTCTTTAATACATCATATTAAAATAATTTATTTTAATTGTAAGGATTTCTATAGACTTTAGATGAAACATTGAAAACACTAACACTTGATGTTTGTTCTCGTAATTCATGTATAAAATTGAACCACTCCATGTTAGTGAAAAATAAAACTAGTGTATAACTCAAGACGTTAAGCATCCTTTATGATCGTTTAAATATGAGTCTACTCAAATTACATATTCTATCTAAAGAATCGTTGTACTGTTGAGTTATCCGTGATTCATATCACTTGAATCGTGATGGTTATACAATTAAGTGGTTATATAAGTAGTCATTTTATATCTTGTAAAAATAAATAAACAAAAACGGAAGTATCATGTCATCATATTAGTTAAAAATTTACTTTCAGACTTGGATAGAAAATCTAAATGAAATAGACCGTAATCTTCGTTCTTAACTCATTTTGTTAACTATGTTTAAACCTTTATACATTATATTGACGTTTGAATGATTATATTTGTTATCATAGTCAAGTCAAGTCAAGTGAGCGAGTCAGCACAGGTTGAGAAACGCTGGGGTACTTAGTGTCGTGCGGTCCGGAGGGACAGGTAGTGGTTGAGGGCCTCAAGTAAGTCTGAGTGTAGGTAGCTCAGTCACTACGGTAGGTCGGTCGAGTAGGAGACAGTAGGGGAAGAGGAGGACGGCGGTTAGGGAGGTTGTAGTCTCAGAAAAGGTTACTCAGTTGAGAAGAGTACTCCACCGGTTTCATGACCTCAAAGTCGAAATCATAGTAAGGAAGGTTTCTTTAGGGTCCCGATTAGAGGAAGTCTTACCTGACCAACCTAGAGGAACGTCAGGTTCCCTGAGAGTTCTCAGAAGAGGTTGTGGTGTCAAGTTTTCGTAGTTGAGAAGCCGTGACTCGGAAGAAGTGTCAGGTTGAGAGTGTAGGTATGTACTGATGTCCTTTTTGGTATCGGAACTGATCTGCCTGGAATCAGCCGTTACATTACAGAGACGAAAACTTATACGATAGATCCAACCAGTATTGAAAAGAAGGTTCCTCATTCACAGAAAATTAAAGTACCGACGTCAGTGGTAGACGTCACTAAAACCTCGGGTTTTTTTATTTCAGACTGTGACATTGTTGTTATTTACCTGTAAAAGTTTCATATAAAAAGGATACGGTACATTTTATCTTTTTAAGTAGATGTCTGGTAATACTTTTTAATTGAAAAAAGTAAACAGTTTCAAGAAAGGAAAGATTCGACATACGTAATCGGTACTTTAAGAGTTTTAAACAATTACCTCCATAAAAAGACACTTTTTTACAGAAAAAAGAAACATTACCTCTTTTACTATAAATGATGAATGGTCTTACACTATGAACCGAAATAATATGACGTTTATATCCTTATTCCTAAAATATTAAAATCCCCTACTAATTTAAAACATACTGTTTTAATAGTAAAAGTTATATAAGGTCGTTTGACAATAAAAGTGATAGAAGTATGAACACAACAGAGAGATTCCTTTGTATAAACTTTAGAGTCCCAAGTATATAAGTCAAATGAGTCTTTATAGAAACATTTAGAATGGTTTAATTAAAAAGGTACGGACAAAAATCAGGAGTTAAGTCAAGTCAGTGAGACAATATAGACTGAGAGACGTTGGTGTACCTGACGTCGTACGGTCCGAAGGGACAGGTAGTGGTTGAGGGTCTCGAACGAGTTTGAATACAGACAACTCAACCACTACCGTAGGTTTGTAAAGTAGGTTGAAAATCAGGATCATCATATGTGAACAAACTTCACTGATGGGGAAACGGAATTAAACATTTACTTCGTTTATATATTCAAGCCAATATTCTTATAAAATCAATGAATATTCATCTTATATGACTCTGTGTCCTGTAGGACAGGTGTCAATAAATAAGATGGACATACGAATTCTTAATTACAAAGTACGAAAGAAAAAGTGACGGTGGATGTATTATCGAACGAGAAGAACCAGTTCATATAAGGAATGGAAGAAGTGTCGGAATGACTTCAGGATAGTGACAAGGAATTTGAAAAAGGTTTTGGTAGTCAAGTCAAGTCAAGTCAAGTCAGTGAGTCAGCACAGGTTGAGAAACGCTGGGGTACTTAGCGTCGTGTGGTCCGGAGGGACAGGTAGTGGTTGAAGGTCTCAAGTGAGTCTGAGTGCAGGTAGCTCAGTCAAAAGTCACTACGGTAGGTCAGTAGAGTAGCAGACAGTAGGGGAAGAGGAAGACGGGGGTTAGGGAGGGTCGTAGTCTGAGAAAAGGTTACTCAGTTGAGAAACGTACTCCACCGGTTTCATGACCTCAAAGTCGAAGTCGTAGTAAGGAAGGTTTCTTTAGGGTCCCGACTAGAGGAAGTCTTACCTGCCCAACCTAGAGGAACGTCAGGTTCCCTGAGAGTCCTCAGAAGAGGTTGTGGTGTCAAGTTTTCGTAATCAAGAAGCCGCGAGTCGGAAGAAGTGTCAGGTTGAGAGTGTAGGTATGTGCTGATGACCTTTTCGGTATCGGAACTGATCTGCCTAGAATCAGTCGTTTCATTACAGAGACGAAAACTTATACGATGGATCCAACTATTATCAAAAGGAAGGTTCCTCATCCGCAGAAAATTAAGGTACCGACGTCAGTGGTAGACGTCACTAAAACCTCGGGGTTTTTATTTCAGACTGTGACAAAGGTGACAAAAGGGTAGATATCTCAACACGTTAACGGAAGTATCATTTACCGTTATCTATAACTGGTGACACCCGAAGGGTCCACCACGATCACCATTTCTTGGTCTTACGGTCACGTCTCTACGTCCAAGTTAAGGACCCGACCCTTCTAGGGGACCTCCACCCTTGTCGTCGGGTGAGGTTTTAAGAACGGACCTCTTAGGGTACCTGTCTCCTCGGACCACCCGATGTCAGATAATCAGTGTTTCTCAGTCTGTTGTGACTTCACTGAATCGTGAGTACGTAACTGGCGACACCTTCCATCTTATTACCGGGGTGTTTCTTCAGACACAGGATTAGAGACCTTAGACATTTATACAATGGAATTTTCCGTTTTCTTTTAAGTTTCACGTCTACCTTAATTTCAACGATTAGTCATCTAGAATTTTATTACTCTAATATCAATTAGTGAACTCATCTCGGAATGTTTGTCCTTTTCTGATTTCTCAGTTATCTCCACACTACTATTGTACTTCTCCGTCCACTCTAAACTTCGAACTCACTTTGAACGAGACTTCAACGTACACTCACCAGACATCTGCGACCCTACTCGGAAGTCGACTGTCGGTCGTTATTTACCCTTAGAGTCAGATGTTGTCATTTTACACCTAAGACGGTTTTTGAACGTACTCAGATTTGTACGTAAGAGGGGATCTCGGAAGTCTTTCCTTAGCTGGGATAATGTGGAATCAAAATCGGACTAACTCTGGATAAAACTTGACTGAAGGTCTTAATATTCTAATTTTTTTACAAAGACAACGAAATTCGAAAACACACACGATTCAAAGAAGTCACCACAGACTGAAACGTCGGGATATTTGACATCGGACGGTCCGAGGAGACAGGTGCCCTAAGAAGTCCGTTCTTATGACCTCACCCAACAGTAAGGAAGGCGATCCCCTAGAAGGGTTGGGTCCCTAGTTTAGGTGTAGAGGACGTAACTGTCCGTTCAAGAAATAGTGAACCCTTCGTGACAAAATTCAAATCAAAAACGATTAAACATACTGTTGTCATCTTTTGATTATGTTAGTGTAAGTGGAGGTTGACAATTAGATGATTAATTAAATAAGATAGTAGATAATTGATAGAATATCTATATATCCCAACCAAGACAAGGTGACACTGGTTGACTCATTTCCCTAAGTCGAGGACAAGAAGAGTCTTAATATAATAATCGTATCCTCGTTTATCCTCTTATGTAACTAATTTCTCAGCTTTTGTTCTCACCTTTGTAGTTGTCTGTTATCTAAAATTAGTTAAACACCTTCTGTCTCTTGCACATGTACGATTAAGTGAAGTCAGTACAGGCTGAGAAACGTTTGGACACCTGACATCGGGTTCGAGTCAGGTACCTAAGAGGTCCGTTCTTAGGGTCTCACCTAACGGAACGGGAGGAGGTCCCCTAGAAGGAATGGGTCCCTAGCTTGGGAACAGAGAATACAGAGGACGTAACCGTCCGTTCAAGAATTTGATACCTTTTAAGACTCTCTCTACCCTTATGGTCTGGTCGTCTGGACGGAGAACTCTTTAGACATACGTCCAGTCCTTCGTTGTCAATCTTGACCTGTACCTTGTTATCTGACCAAGACTTATCCTTTTCCTCATGTAGTTCCGACATATAACAGTGGGACGAATAAATTGAATATACGTCTCAAGTAGTACTCTTTGCGACCCGACCTTCTTCGTGTTCGACCTTAGTTCTAACGACCCTCTTTGTAGTTATTGGAGTCTATACGTCTACTGTGGTGGGAATACCGTCTTTCACTTCTCCTTGAGTTTTCGGAGAACTACTTTCACTTTCTCCTCTCACTTTTTCAACCGAATTTCGAGTTGTAAGTCTTTTACTTCTAGTACCGTGGGCCAGGGTAGTGAAGTACCCTTTACCCCTTTGTCACCTTTTTCACAGTCTGAAATAAAACCCCCCGAGGTTTTAGTGGCGTCTACCACTGACGTCGGTACTTTAACTTTCTACGAATAAGGAACCTTCTTTTCAGCACTGGTTGGATCTATCGTATAAGTTTTCGTCTCTGTAATGAAACGACTGATTCCAGGTAGATCAGTTCCAATACCAAAAAGGTCATCAGTACATACCTACACTCTCAGCCTGACACTTCTTCCGACTCATGGCTTCTTAACTACTTGACACCACAACCTCTTCTGAGAACTCTCAGGGAACCTGACGTTCCTCTAGGTTGGTCAGGTAAGACTTTCTCTAGTTGGGACCCTAAACAAAACCTTCCTTACTACGATTTCGACTTTGAGGTCATGAAACCGGTGGAGTACACTTCTCAACTGAGTAACCTTTTCTCAGACTACGACCCTCCCTAACCCCCGTCCTCCTCTTCCCCTGCTGTCTCCTACTCGACCGACCTACCGTAGTGACTGAGCTACCTGCACTCAGACTCACTTGAGACCCTCAACCACTACCTGTCCTTCCGGACCGCACGACACTAAGTACCCCAGCGTTTCTCAGCCTGTGCTGACTCGCCGACTTGATTTGACTTGAATTTCACGGTGGACCCTTCTATCTCTCATCAAACGTCGTATAAATACTCATTGGGCCTAACCTTCTTACATATCTAGTTTTGGATGTGTTCTTTCAACTATCCCTCTCAGTCAAGTCAAGTCAGTGAGTCAGCACAGACTGAGACACGTAGGGGTACCTGACGTCGTACGGTCCGGAGGGACAGGTAGTGGTTCAGGGCCTGAAACGAGTTTGAGTACAGGTAACTTAGTTACTACGATAAGTTGGTAGAGTAGGAGACAGCAGGGGAAGAGGAGGACGGGGGTTCGGGAGGGTCGTAGTCCCAGAAAAGGTTACTCAGTCGGGCAACGTAGTCCACGGATTTCATAACAATCTTCTTTATGTCAATAAAAGACGGTTCACGGCCCTCTGAAGTCTTAGGTATAACCTACTAAAATTTTATCTCACTCTACCTTTAGTTCCACTAATACACTTCGTTTCAGATTTCTAGTCGACATATTAAAAGGAGTAGACGTAGAGATCCAATTTTTGTTTACTCCATTTGACGGTCTCTTCCGATTCCTAGATCTCACCCCTAATAGATGGTCTTACTCGGAGGAAGTCTGACTTTCTCCCCTCTCTTCTCCTACAGGACAGATAAGGAAGGAAAGTCCACTTCTATTAGTTATCTAAAGTAATATAAACGGTCCGTTTACAATATTTACAACTGTCACACTTACTATCTGTACCGTCCCCCTTGACGACTCTTTTCACCTTCCTTAATTAAAGGAGTAAAATACGATCAACTCTACGAAGTAGATTTCTACGACTTTCCTTACCCGAGATAATGTGGAATTCAAAATCGGACTAACTCTGGATTCTTTGTTCTAAGTTCATACATATAATAAATTTTGGTGACATTCCATTGAATAACACCATCCGTCAGAGATTCATCGGGTGTTAATAGGGACGAAGGTCATAAGTGCAGAAACATGGTAGTGGAGTGGAACTCACACCCGAGTCCAATAACTAATTGAAGATCCTTTGTCTTGTGTCGTCTTTACTCCCTATAGTTAAACTCTAATCCACTAATTCTCTTCTGACTCTAGAATTCGGACTCTCGAAGGAACGTAACACTTGGTCCTTCCGGTCGTTCACTAGGAAAGGGATAACCACTCGGAAGTCTACTCTGGTTTTAGGTTTTAACCATTAAACTGACGTTAGAGTCCTCTTCAGAATTCAGTCTCCGTGACCCGATTCAGTGTGGTCTAAGGAGTGGGTTCCCTTGACACTCTATCATTTACAATAACAATGTAATAAATAACAATGTATGGATAATGTACCCATCACAAAATTTCACGTCATTACTTATATGTGTAAACATATGTAAAAATGACCTCTTCCGTTACCGTGGAGTGAGGTCATGAGAACGGACCTTTTAGGGTACCTGCCCCCTCGGACCATCCGACGTCAGGTACCGCAGCGACTCAGCCTGTGCTGACTTCACTGAATCGTCGTCGTCGTCGTATGTCAAAATGTATATCATGTGTACAGTAAAAATAACTAAAACATTTTTCTAAAACGATAGATTTTAAATTTTAAAAAATAAGTTTATATAGAGTAAAAAGGTATTTAATTTTAAAAGGATAGATATTTAATATCTATCTCATACGATCTAAAAAAAAAACTTTCTATTAACGAAATGTTATAACACAACCAAAGACGGTATGTCGTTGTACTTAGTCGGTGTCCACATGGATACAGGGGAGGGAGGACTTGGGGTGAGGGCGGGGAGATCCAACAACGTCTCATGGCCCAACTTGAGGAACACAGTGTGTCGTTTAAGGGTGAGAGACAAAACGTATACCATTATGCATACAAAGGCCCGACACGAGGGTTAGACAGGGTGGGAAATGAAGGGGGTGACACAGGTGTACAGACAATAGATCCGGACAAAACACATTCCTACGAAAAAAAGTTTAAAATGTCGATATTAAAATTAAGTACACTTCAAATGAAAGACCGATCTTCTCCAAGGTTAATCTGAAAAGGACATACGGATCAGTCAAAATGGTTTTTTAAATAATTTATTAGGTAATAAAAGGATGAAAACATTTGTTTAATTTCTTTAAATTACTTAACAGTATACATTCACCTAAACAGAGACTTCCGATAAGACAAGATGTCTGGGTGAACGGAGAAGGATATGGTTGTCGAATACCTACACGACTACGTACGAGATCGACGAATCATTGTTTTCGACACTGGGGTAGGCTTATCGAAAAGTAAAGATGAAAATAACCGATAAATTTGATGTTACATGTTTCTCGAGTTCTACTTATTCTTTTTCTGTGTAGTTAAAAAATTAACTGGTTTTTTTACAATAAATGGTTTTCTTTTTTCGTTTAAGTTTACTGGTTGTTTGTATTTGGAGAGGTGATAAGTCATTGTTAGATAATTTAATTGTCACCGAAGGGACCACCGAGTCTGTCATTTCTTAGACGGACGTCACGGTCTCTGTACCCAAACTGGGGACCCAACTCTTCTAAGGGACCTCTTCTCTTGCCGATGGGTGAGGTCATAAGACCGGATCTCTTAGGGTACTTGTCACCTCGGATCCCCCGATGTCAGGTACCCCAACATTTCTCAGTTCGTGCTGACTTCACTGAATCGTGTGTGTTTAATTGTTATTCTATATATTGGAATGGGATAGATTGACCGTTTGTAAACTCTCAAGCTTAAAGATAAAGGTCACTCTTACGTTCATTTTCTTATGAATGGAATTACTGTTCCCTCACTTTAAACGTAACAACGACATATCTTGATTATCTTCTTCTTCTATAATTCTTCTTCACCGTTCTTATGTGTTTTCTTGATATGTTGTTTCTAGAATTACTGGGTTTATTGGTACTACCACACTAGTGAATGGATCTCGGTCTGTAGGACCTCACACTTCAGTTCATCCTGAATCCTTCGTAGTGATGTTTGTTTCGATTACATCCACTACCTTAAGGTCGACTTGATCAAGTTTAAGATCTTCTACTACGAAACTTTCACGACGTGAGTTATACGGTCGTTTAAACCTTTTGAGTCGTCACCAGATTCCTGACCTTTTCTAGTCAAAAGTAAGGTTAGGGTTTCTTTCCGTTCCGGTTTCTTACGAGTTTGATGGCGTGCTAACGTGAGTAGAGTGTACGATCATTTATTACAAGTTATAAGAGGTTCGATCCGAAGCTGTCATGTACTTGACTCTTGAAGGTCTACAAGTTCGACCTAAATCTTTTCCGTCTCTTTGGTCTCTAGTTTAACGGTTGTAGGTTACCTAGTGTCTTTTTCGTTCTCTCAAGGTCCTTCTGTAGATGAAGACGAAGTAACTAATAAGATTTCGGAAACTGACACACCTTGTGTTATTTGACACCTTTTAAGAAGTTCTTTACCCTTATGGTCTGGTCGACTGGACGGAGCACTCTTTAGACATAGGTCTAGTTCTTCGTTGTCAATCTTGACCTGTACCTTGTTGTCTGACCAAGGTTTAACCCTTGGTCATGTAACAGTGGGACGAATAAATTGAATATACGTTTCATATAGTATGCTTTACGGTCCGACCTACTTCGTGTTCGACCTTAGTTCTACAACCCTCTTTATAGTTATTGAAGTCTATACGTCTACTGTGGTGGGAGTTCCGTCTTTCACTTCTTCCTGACTTCTCGGAGAATTACTTTCGCTTTCTTCTCTCCCTTTTTTGACGGAATTTTGTTGTAAATTTTTTACTACTAGTACCGTAGACCAGAGTATTGAAGCACCGTTTATCTATCTCTTTGTTACCTTTGTCACTGTCTGAAATAAAAGAACCCGAGGTTTTAGTGACTTCTACCACTGACGTCGGTACTGTAATTTTCTACGAACGAGGAACCTTCTTTTCGGTACTGGTTGGATATGTCGTACAATTTTCTGTCTCTATGATGAAACGGTTGTTTCCAGGTATATCAGTTTCGTTACCGAAAAGGTCATCAGTACATACCTACACTCTCAACCTGGTATTTCTTTCGACTCGTGGTTTCTTAACTACAAAAACTTGACACCACAACCTCTTCTGAGAACTCTTCAGGGAACCTGATGTTCCTCTAGTTTGGTCAGGTTGGATTTCTTTTAGTCAGGACTTATAAGTAACCTTCCTGGCTACGACCACGACTTCGAGGTTATGAAACCGGCGGACTAAGTTTCTTGACTGAGTAACCTTTTTACTCAGTATCCAGTGTAGATCCTCAAGGTGAGGACCCTTAGACATGGTATCTTTATTTGTTGTGAATTCTTATAAGTAAACAGAGTCGGTGACTCTGTATAGGTTGAGAAACGTTAGGATCCCTGACGTCGGGTGGTCCGAGGAGACAGGTACCCATAAGGACTGTGCTTATAACCTCACCCAACGGTAAAGGAGGAGACCCCCTAGAAGGGTTAGGTCCATAGTTTGAGTGTAAAAGGTACAGATGACGTAACGTCCACTTAAGATATAACGACTCGGTGACCCCTATTTGTCATGGATTCTTATAACGATATCTTACAAATAACGTCGTTACTAGTAACACCGTGTTTCGATTTTTGTAAAAAGTACGGGTAATCATTTTCATATAAGTTCGTTAGTATCATGTACATATAATACTTTAGTTGACAAATTTTCCACAGAGTATCATATTGATACATTTACTCATATTAAATTTAATATTTAAATCATTTAAATGATACATTTAAATGATTTAAATGATTTAAATAATTTAAATGATTTAAATTATTTAAATGATTTAAATAATGATTTAAATGATACATTTAAATCATATTGATATGATTTACTCGTTCTTCTCCTTTTACGTCATTTCACAACCATTGTACTAGAGTTAAAACATTTTATTGATTGTTCACTTTTTTGATACTCATAGTAGAGAAACGTACATCTCATTCTAGTATTTTTTACTGACTCAGTTGACTTTGGAACGTGTGACTAAATTATTAGTCATCTCTTTTGATACTAACAAGACTTTGGGAATTGTGTAAATCAGTTATGAAATCAAGAGAATCACAGTTAATGTGTATATGTACGATGTATATACACAATTCCACGAAGTAATCACAGGTCGAGACACACTGTGATGTCTGATATCGGGTAGTCCGAGGAGACAGGTTCTCTAAGAGGTCCGTTCTTATGACCACACCTAACGGTACGGGAGGAGGTCCCCTAGAAAGGTCGGGTCCCTGACTTGTGCACAGAGAATTCAGAAAATATGACCGTCCGCCCAAGAAATGGTGATCCCGGTGGACCCTTCGGGGTTAATGTATCTTAATCCATATTTTCATATCTCTTTAATAGTTTACATTTTACTATATAAATCATGTGAAATTCAAGTTTACAATCCTAGTAATTCTTAATTCACTAAAATAAAGTGATATTTTTTGGACAATTTGAATGGTTCCTACTAACCTTCTCATGATGGAAGAGGTGACCCATTGAGTGATATTACCTGATTCAGAGAAAAGATACGGAACCGTTTGTAACGAGAGGAAGAAACACAAACCGGTTCGGTACGAAGACCCGGTCAGAGTCGAGGGTCGGTCCCACACTAGCGACCGGCACCGTCACTTTCGGGTCCTAGGATTGCCGGTCCGGTGGTCCCTGAGGACAGTAAGAAGAAAATTTCTGACTAAGTCGAAGACTACAAAATAGGAAAATTATAGAGATTTTTACGGAATTACACTTCAAAAGAAGATAAACGCAGTGAAGGAGCCCCTGAGGTAAGAGGGTAGTGTTAGTGAAAGAAATGACTACACCCATTCAAGTGGCAGTGAGCCAGGGAGACCGACTCATCGACCTCAGAGAGTTTCCCGTCATCACAGTCGTAGGGGTACCGGTCATTAAAATACAAGTCAACCTCAAAGTGAAGTCGTAATACTGAAAGGTAAAAAAGAACGTGAAAGTAGAGACAACAAATAAAAGGAAAAACTAATAAGTAAAACGTTTTACAATGTATCAAAATGGTGACCCTCTGTTCCTTTGTTATATGATGTGCGAAACGACAGTTGTGTGACTTATTTTTTATCCGTCACTAGTCAGTGATTGTCTAAAGCTTTTTTCACAGTACTAACCAGTGCTAGTATTACATATAAACAATAAGTGTTCCACTGAACATCTGATTGTTCAACCGTCACTTCAAACATGAAATATGCACGTAAGTGTCAATTATATAACGCCGTTGACTTTAAGTTTGGTGTAAGAATCTTCTGACCATAATGAATTGACTCGACACCAGTCTTTTTAGACAAATGCTTCATTGACGTGTTTCACTTCTAAACGATATCTAAATGAGTAAAATTGGTAAAATTCATACACCAAGTCATTACAATTCATACAGGTGTAACAACATGTTATCTAGAGGTATTTAAAAAGTAGAACGTTTTGACTTTGAGAAGCAGGTAACTCGTTACACATACAAAGTGTAATAATATTTTAGTACAGTAACAAGAATAAGTCAGCGAGCCAGCACAGACTGAGAAACGTTGGAGTACCTGACGTCGTGCGGTCCGAAGGGACAGAAATTGATAGAGGGTCGCAAATGAGTTCGAGTACAAGTGACTTAGTTACTACGGTAGGTTGGTAGAGTAGGAGACAGTGTGGGAAGAGGAGAACGGAAGTTGGAAAGGATCGTACTCCTAGAAAAGGTTACTCAGCCGAGAAACCTAGTCCACCGGTTTGATAACCTCGAACTCAAAGTCGTAGTCAGAAAGGTTACGTCTAAGTTCCAACTAAAGGAAATCCTACCTGACCAAACCATAGGAACAACAGGTTCCTTGAGAGTTCTCAGAAGAGATCGTGGTGTACTTTTTGTAGTTTTCCAAATTAACCGACAAATTATCCGTCCTTTCGATACTGTTTGGATCTGTCACACAGTTTTTCATTTCTATAGAGAAACGGTTGTTTCCAGACGTATCAGTTCAGGTACCAGAAAGGTCATCAGTACATACCTACACTCTCGACCTGGTATTTCTACCGTCTCGTGACTTCTCAACTACAAAAGTTTGACACCACGACCTCTTCTGAGGACTCTCAGGGAACCTGTCTTTCCTCTAGTTTGGTCAGTTTGGGTTTCCTTTAGTCGGGACTTATAAGTAACGTTCCTGACTAGGACTTCGACTTCGATGTTATGAAACCGGTTGACTACACTTCTCCGTTGAAGTATCCTTTTCTGGGACTACGGCCCTTTCGAACTTCCGTCTTCCTCTTCTCTCGCCGTTTCCCACTCTACCTACCTCCCGTAGTGGTTAAATCACCTGTGCTTGAACCCGTTTGAAGTCCTCTACCACTCCTTGTCCCTTCGGACCGTACGACGTCGTCAGGTATCCCAACACTTCTCAGACTGTGTTGAACCATTGACTTGTTGTCGTTGTTTGTAAAAACTTTACCCTTTATTTACACAAAGACTTAATTCTCTCCCTTTTAATCTGTTTCTTTCCTTCTTTTTCGACGTGATTCTATTTTGTATATGACATAATAGTGTAAATACATAAATACTATTTACACACGTTTACAAACACATGTATACATTTATTTTTATTTCCCTTGGAATTTGTCTTTATTTTCAAGTTAATCGTTTGAAACTCTCCTTTTCTATCGTCTTCTCCATCCCCATTCGATTAAAAGAGTAGAAAGTATTATATCAGTCAACTATGACAACTCACGATTATTTGACTCTTTTGTCCTGTATTCGTATTATAAGTCGTAATGTGTTCATTATTGGTTTTCTTGAACTTTATTTTTGTCGATTTACATCAATAGAGACGATTTATCATGATCCTCATTTCTTACCCTCTAAAAACGAAACACAAAATATTAGAACGTATTTAACCTAAAAAAATAATGGTATAAATAAAATAAAAATATTGAACTTTTTACCATTTGAATCATGCATAAGAGACCCACGAATGTTAGTTCAAAGTGTGGTGTATTCTTAATTTCATGATGTATCCCGTCATTAGTAAGATGTCGTATTAATGGACAAAACTTTATACGTATATTATATTAGTAAAAAGGAATTCTTCACTTCAAATCATCATCGTAATTACTCCTCTCTCCTCCGGACGTGATTTTG
Organism: Capra ibex; assembly: GCA_006410555.1. Taxonomy (NCBI): domain Eukaryota; kingdom Metazoa; phylum Chordata; class Mammalia; order Artiodactyla; family Bovidae; genus Capra; species Capra ibex. The sequence continues at coordinate 69,164,005 of SJYO01048061.1, read as the reverse complement.
AGGACACTAGTAATACGTCTGCCATTACAGATTGTGGCTTTTTATGATCCTACTTACTTCCATTCATTGTCCTGTCGTCATTCTGGTAATTGGACTTTAAACTTCGGTTAAATTTATAAGATACCAGTCGAGATGATATATTACTTTTTGGTACAGTCAAAGGAAGAATTCACTTAGTTCCGTGAAATCGTAAGGATAATCCGTCCGTATTATCTTTTTACCTAGAACTAGATTTTTCAAAAGATTTTGCACAAACTACAACTCATTAAAATCTTCAGTAAGTAAAGGAAATTTTGATCATTGTAGATTTAATACCGAAATTTTGATTAACACCCGTTTAAAGACTGAAGGTCTCTTACACACTTATACGTATTAATACCGTCCCCTCTCACTAACTTAACGGTCTTAAATATTCATTTTTACTATTGGAAAATATCTACAATTTATGGAACCTCTCGTACTGTCACACTATCGACACAAACGAGAAGACGACGAAAAGAATCTTCTCACACAACCATAAAAACCTATTTTGATTTCCTTCCACACCTGAAAAATAAACGTGTATTACATTTTGACACCAACCATTGTCCGTAAGATTCAAAACCATAACTTTCTATTGTATAATTACCCTCTTTAATCTAAAACAAAAAGTCCTCCTCGTCTTCTAAGTTAATGTGAAAGAGTTATGTTTAAAAGTCTTACCTAGTACATTTCTCTGTCTTTCTTACTTTATTTAATCGTTCGGTGTACATTCTTTTATAGACAACAAGTCAGAATGTGTACCGTAAATTCCGTTCATCTGATAAACGAACTAGGGTCGATAGAGGTTTAGGTATACTTTTAAGGAGAACGTCGATAGAGGTCCTGAAAATGTTTCCGTAACTGAGGAGTCTCAAATTCTCTCTCTCTGTTTCTCTCCCATTTTATCTAATCAGTAAATAAATTGTAATCGTACTAAAGAAGTACTTTTACATGTCTCCTCTAAGGTACTCAGTCACATATGTTTTAGAGACATAAAAGTTAAATACACGAAATAAAACATTGGTGGGTGAGTTTGGATGATTAGTGGATGGTACTAATTTTAAAGAAAAATGAAGAGTAAATCAGGAGTTCTATATCAGGTATAATTGCTTTGATTTCGATACTTTTCTTGACTCATTAACTTGTCTATTGAAAGTTTTACAAATCGTAAATTCTACTGACCGTTAAGTGTAATCACTAACCCGTTAAGAGGACAATGAGACACATTGTTTTCGTTTTGCAACTAAGATAGAAATACGAAAAAAAAAATTTAGTTAAGACAGACGTTATTTAAGGGTTAAGTCGAGAGGTATTTTTAATTTGAATTAAGGAAAGAGAGACTCTCATACTTCTCGGAGAAAGATGAGAAGTTATTTGAAAGTTATTACGTACCCGGTTCCGTATCAGTCATTTGGGTGTATATCTTCTTTCCTTTGAGATCTTATATCAAGTTTTCAACTTACTCTTTTCGTTTCTTTATTTTATCAGACCTATGGACTTATCCATTACCGTCCATCCCTTACATATTTTTCCTAAGAATCCTAACAATCCTTTCAATGTGAACCATTTACAAATTTTAAGGGAGAACAATAGAGACTTAGAAGTCTTCTCGGAACAGATAGTACCGTCTGACGGGTAACTGTGACTCCCCTTAACTCTCTCCAGTTTAGGAATGTCTATTGCACGTAACCGAGACGAATACTTTGGGACGGGACCTCTTCTCGGGACCAGAAGTGTGACATTTGTGCAAAGGACAGTAACAGGCAGGTAACCAGGAGAGTCAGTAAAGTACACACTCAAAACGTCTTTTCCCAATCTCTGACGTTCTGAGTGACGCGACACATAGAAAATATATTTTTAGGTTTTTGACATGGTATTAGGGTTGAAGTACTACTGTAAAAAATATAGAAACTTACGTGTGATCGTAATCTCTTACATTTTCTTTGATTAGAAATAACTTACAAGTATGACATTATAATAAGTAGAGTAAATTAGAAATGTGACACCTAGTCTTTCAAATTTTTTGACGTTTGTTATTTCTACTGTTCAGTTCAGGGTACCCAAAACACACCTATAGAGTTAAAACGGACCATTCCTATGACAAGGTGGAGTGGAACTAACCATGTTCGTAGGGTCAGAGGAAAATCCTTAGGGTGTCGTTAAGGAGTACTAAACTTACGTGGACGGGTGGAGTAAGAGAGTGAACACACTGAAAAGGAGATGGGGTAACGTAGGGGAGTTGTTTGGATCCGTAAAGTGAGTCCACACTAGTTAGTCTCGGGAGGGATTTGAAATAAACGAACTTAATCACTTCTGGTCGATTTGGTAAAGTCATCCTCTCTTTTCACCTGCACTCTCTACAGTCCCTCTTTCTCTCCTTCCAGGGTCGACTGAACTAGATCGTGTGGTAAGAGTACCGGCACGTTGCACGTGCAGCGTGTCCTAACACTTGAGCCTTCCCGGAGTGTGTCTTTCAAGTTACGAGACGACATCGGTAGAACTTAAAGAATAATTTAAAATTTGTTCCGTAGAACAAAAAAGTAATACGTTTAATATATTGGTTAGGGTTTGAGACCCAGGTCGAAGACTCTAGATCAAGAAAAATAATAATGTAAAAAGACAATAAATTTTTCTGTACGGGAAAAGACGAATTCGATTAAACTCAACTCTTAAACACTGAACGTTACCTTTATGAACACTGTTCGTATAGAAGTTTGGACGTGAAAGATAGTCAGAAGTCAGAAGTCCACTTTTGTGGTTGGGAACTAGTATACCTTCCTATTCAATAAGTGAATACTTACTAAATACGGTGTCAAAATTGTGATTTACGACAAAAGGACGGTAGACAGTACGAAAGTCGGTTGAAGTGTTGTAGTCAATCTAGCAGGTACCTTACTTTTGATTACAATTGTTGAGGCTTTTTATACATACAACGTAAATTTATTTTACATTTATGAATTTTATTTTATATTTAAATTTTTTTCGTATATACTATGGATATATCGTCCGTCGTTTACGTACGGTCCCTTTTAATTTTATATATGTATGAAATCTCACTAAAAGTCAAATATTTTACAAATATATATGTTGTATAACGATATTCGTCGTGATTTTAGACAAATCTTTCAAGTCAAGTCAAGTCAGCAAGTGAGCACAGACTGAGAAACACTGGGGTACTTGACGTCGTACGGTCCGGAGGGACAGGTAGTGGTTGAGGGCCTCAAATGAGTTTGAGTACAGGTAACTCAGTCACTACGGTAGGTTGGTGGAGTAGGAGACAGTAGGGGAAGAAGAGGACGGAAGTCAAAAAGGGTCGTAGTCCCAGAAAAGGTTACTCAGTCAAGAAGTGTAGTCCACCGGTTTCATAGCCTCAAAGTCGAAGTCGTAGTCAGGAAGGTTACTTATAAGTCCTGGCTAAAGGTAATCTTACCTGACCAACCTAGAGGAACGTCAGGTTCCCTGAGAGTTCTCAGAAGAGGTTATTGTGTCAAGTTTTCGTAGTCAAGAAACCGTGAGTCGAAAGAAATCTTTCAATCCAATTTGATTTACATCATGACTTAAAGTTTTTCGTAAACTCGTTTAAATAATTCCTGTCTCCAATGATTTTCATAGTTATTTATCTAATTCTGACTTGTGGTTCCAAATTGTTTCCAAACCACCTCCCGATTGCACAAAAGTATCGGGACACCAAAATCGACAGTTTTTATGTTCTTAATCCTTTCTTTTAGACCCGGACTCACAGGACCCACAGGTAGGGGGACTTCTGAAATTGTCCCAGAGTACATAGACCGACAGACAAGTCGGAGGAGGACTTACGAGTAAAGAAGGAACCGGTCTGATCAAACAGGAACCAGTCGTGGTGAAAAGTCCTTTACCCACTTCACGTCGAGGAGGAACAGTACCACATTTACTTCTGTCCTACAAAATAAAACAAATGTTGTCGAGTGACGGAGGACCATCATTCTTTACTTTTAATCCAAATCCCTTAGTGTATTGACTCTCTCCACTTTTATCTCAATCTCGCTACCGTCCTGGAATTTTACTTAAGTCCTAAATCATTGGTAGACTTTCTGTTGTTGTCTACCATTCAAATCTCCACATGTTTATATTACCCTTCTCCAGTCTACTTAAAGCTATCGTTAGCGTCCTCTTGACGCACTAACAAAAGTCCTTATTTCTTCTCTTCTCTTTGGTATACCACTCTATCATTAATCCGAGGTCGTAAACGGAAATTCTTTTCTTTTTAGAACCTTTGAATAAATACTTCTACATTGGACTCCAGTTCCTTTCCTAAATAACCTTTTATCTTCTTTCTCTCTACTGTAATCCCAGATTTAACGTCTAAGAACTTCTCTAAAATGTCATTTTAACTTTGATCTTTCTACTTTTTTCCTTTTTGTCAGTAAATTTGTTGTGTCTTGATACTTAGTCCGAAGGATTACTATCTTTCTCATCTTATCATGACTCTTTAACTTCTCTCTAGGGTTCCTTTAATAAATATTTTGATTGGGTTTGGTAAACTGTGACTTCTAAGTCAAGTCAGCGAGTCAGTACAGGCTGAGAAACACTGGGGTACTAGCGTCGTGCGGTCCGGAGGGACAAGTAGTGGTAGAGGGCCTCAAGTGAGTCTGAGTACAGGTAGCTCAGGCACTACGGTAGGTCGGTAGAGTAGGAGACAGCAGGGAAAGAGGATGACGGGGGTTAGGGAGGGTCGCAGTCTCAGAAAAGGTTACTCAGTTGAGAAACGTACTCCACCGGTTTCATGACCTCAAAGTCGAAGTCGTAGTAAGGGAGGTTTCTTTAGGGTCCCAACTAGAGGAAGTCTTACCTGACCAACCTAGAGGAACGTCAGGTTCCCTTAGAATTCTCAGAAGAGGTTGTGGTGTCCAGTTTGCGTAGTTAAGACGTCGCGAGTCGGAAGAAGTGTCAGGTTGAGAGTGTAGGTATGTACTGGTATCCTTTTTTGGTACCGAAATTGATCTGCCTGGAATCAGCCGTTTCATTACAGAGACGAAAACTTATACGACAGATCCAACCAGTTTTGAAAAAAAGGTTCCTCATTCGCAGAAAATAAAAGTACCGACGTCAGTGGTAGACGTCACTAAGACCTCGGGGGGTTTTATTTCAGACTGTGACAAAGGTGACAAAGGGGTAGATANGCGTAGTTAAGACGTCACGAGTCGGAAGAAGTGTCAGGTTGAGAGTGTAGGTATGTACTGGTATCCTTTTTTGGTACCGAAATTGATCTACCTGGAATCAGCCGTTTCATTACAGAGACGAAAACTTATACGACAGATCCAACCAGTTTTGAAAAAAAGGTTCCTCATTCGCAGAAAATAAAAGTACCGACGTCAGTGGTAGACGTCACTAAGACCTCGGGGGGTTTTATTTCAGACTGTGACAAAGGTGACAAAGGGGTAGATAAAGGGTACTTCACTACCCTGGTCTACGGTACTAGAAGCAAAAGAATCACAACTCGAAATTCGGTTGAAAAAGCGAGAGGAGAAAGTGAAAGTAGTACTCCGAAAAATCGAGGAGAAGTGAAAGACGGTATTCCCACCACAGTAGACGTATAGACTCCAATAACTATAAAGAGGGCCGTTAGAACTAAGGTCGAACACAAAGAAGGTCAGGTCGCAAAGAGTACTACTGTGACTTCTATTTGAATCACTTAAGAGACGAATAATTTTACGTCTAGAGAAGAAGTACAGGTCCTCCTTTTCGTTTCTGTTACGTCTCTCTTCAGAGGTGCTCATACCACTGGTGGATTTGTATAATTCTCGAACGATTTGAGGAACGATTTTAGTAAGGTAAGAGGTCCAATTCAGTTCAAAAGAGAATTCAGTTGTTTTCCATACATAAAGTACTGAAGTCCCTTTATCAGACTTACGAAAAGCCGACGGATAAGAAGTCAGTTCCGTTGGACGTCCGGTGTAACCAATTACCGTCAAAGACGAACTGTCCAAGGGGAGAAGAAGAACTCTCTCTAGTCTCTCAACACCATCGACCTCCTCGACGTAAAATTTGGGCTAAAATTTCATCCGTTAGTTATTGGAAAGTCTCGCGAGATACCGGGGTCAGACATCCCACGCGACCCACCCTCCAGAGAAGTCGGAACGTCCTCTTGTCCCGGACTCCGTCCCGTCACCACACCTCTCTTACCTAAACTCCACATGACTCCTAACTGTCCTAAATCTCCGACTTACACTTTCCCACGTCCAAAGACGAATTCATTGACCCAGCCGGTACAACGACAGACGACTCCACTGACTCGCTCTCCGTCTATCTTTCTACAACTAGAGTGGAAACACACACAACCTAAATCCACAGACGCCCTACTAGACAAAAAAAAGAGGAGAGGTTAAGACTGACGGTCGGAAGACTACTTATAAAAAGAACTGTTTCTAATTACATGAGAACTACAGTTTCAATAGTCAGGAAATTGGATCCTTTTTTGGGTTATCGAAATTGATCAGACTAAGAGTCTCCCCGTTTGTAAGAAGGAAAAGTATGAAACCCGACCACGAGTGACAAGTGGAACATGGTGGAACTGCACCCATATTCAACAGTTTCCGTTCTTTACAGTTTTTATTGAGAGTCCTAAAGACGGACCTGACGACCTCTTGATATCACCATGACCGTTTGTATTCGTTAACCCTACCTCTAACACTCTCCAAGTCAAAACAATTTACAAATTTAACCCTTTTATGATCTGAACACTATAGTATTTTACAGTCGGACTTGCCCTGAAAATTCCTCTTCCTTTTTATTGTGACTTATAGACTACACATGGATCGTGAAACGACCTTGGGAAAACATACACACGTGCACGCGATTCAGTCAAGTCATTACAGACTGGGAAACGCTGGGATACCTGACCTCTGTAGGTCCGAGGAGACAGGTACCTCTGATGTCCGTTCTTAGGACCTTACCTAACGGTACGGAAGGAGGTCCCTTAGAAGGACTGGGTCCCTAGTCGCAGAGAATACAAAAGACGTAACCGTCCGACCTGAATGGTGATTCTGGTGGTCCCTTCGGGTCTTGGGAAAGTATATACAATGAAGTTAATTAGAACTTTTATACGAACATTTAATAAAGAGGACAAAATATTTACCTTTATCTCTAAGAGTCTCCTACTCATTCATCGAGTTCAGTGGGTCAATCAATATGTTACTTAAAACATGTCGTAAATCTCCTACTCTTCACTCGACTATAGTGACGACCATAGAGTACGGACCACCGAATCTACCATTTCTAAACGGACGTTATGTCCTATGGGCACAAGGTAGGGACCCAACCCTTCTAGGGGACCTCTTCCTTTGTCAATATGTAAGGTCATAAGACCGGACCTCTTAAGGTACCTATCTCCTCGGACAGACAACGTTTCTCAGTCTGTCCTGACTCGTTGAAAGTGAAAAATTTTTAGAGTACGGTTTTCATACTTTCGACCAAGAATCCACCGTTTTTTTCAAGAAAAAAATACATATTTCGTCACTATTTATTTATGTTATCTATCACATAGGTTTGATAATTTTTAAATGTTCCCCCATTAATCCTCTTTGTAGATGTTTCTGAGAAATTCCCACACTATCATATTCTTTGTTTTAACTCTTTTCGACTAAATCTAGCGTACAATAAATTATTAAAAAAAATGAGATAAAAAGGTTTAGGAAAAAACAAAGTGTACTTTGGAACACAACTTCTTAAAGTACATGAGATTCACTTTCGTCACAATTTATAGGGAACCTTCTCCCGGGTCTTAGTAAGGTAAAGGAAAAGGGAGGGACAGACATCACCGGAACCTTCCCGACTATACTTTCTAATCTCGAGACTCGTAGAATCGACCTTATAGACTTCTTGTTAAATTGGAGAATTAAAACGTCTATTCTTTTGACTATGCAAGAACATAGTATCTTAGTACTTGAGGAGCAGTAAAACAATGAACTTTCGGTACATTTTTCACCTTGACTTGGTCTAAAAGATGGAACTCCGTATGATGTCCTACTCTACAATATGGGTCGTTTCCAGTCCCTTTATGACAAATCTCTCTGTAGTTCTATTTATTCGTTCATCTCTACAAACTCTCCTATGAGTAGTGTTCTTTTTCTTAAAAAAAACATTGATATATTCCACTGTACACAATTCATCTTAATAACACCTTAGTAAAGTTTTATACATGTTCAATAAGGGACCGTCGGTCACCAATCCTGAGATATAAAAGTGACGGTTCCCGGGTCCGAGTTAGGAACAAACCTTTTAATACTAGGGTGTTCGGCTCTTCGTGTCGGTTCTTTTTTTTAATTTTTTATATATATATATATGTGTGTGTGTATACTTATAGTCAAGTCAACGAGTCGGTACAGGTCGAGAAACACTGAGGTACCTGACGTCGTACGGTCCGGAGGGACGGGAAGTAGTTGAGGGTCTCAAATGAGTTTGAGAACAGGTAGCTCAGTTACTACGGTATGTTGGTTGAGTAGAAGACAGTAGGGGAAGAGGAAGACGGAAGTTAGAAAGGGTCGTAGTCCCAGAAAAAATTCCTCAGTCAATAAACGTAGTCCACCGGTTTCATAACCTCGAAGTCTAAGTCGTAGTCAAGAAAGTCACTTATAAGTCCCAACTAAAGGAAATCCCAACTGACTAAACTAGAGGAACGTCAGATTCCCTGAGAGTTCTCGAAAGAGGTTGTGGTGTCAAGTTTATGTACTAAAGAAGTCGTGAGTCGAAAGAAATACCAGGTTGTGAGTATAGGTATACACTGATGACCTTTTTGGTATCGAAACTGATATGGCTGGAAACAGCCGTTTCATTGCAGTGACGAAAAGTTATACGACAGATCCAACCAGCATCGAAAGGAGGTTCCTCATTCACAGAAAATTAAAGTACCGACGTCAATGGTAGACGTCACTAAAATCTCGGGGGGTTTTATTTTAGTCGGTGACAAAGTTAACAAAGGGGTAGATAAACGGTACTTCACTACCCTGGTCTACGGTACCAGAAGTAACAAACTTACAACTCAAAACTAGTCGAAAAAGTGAGAGGAGAAAGTGGATGTAGTTCTCCGAGAAGTCAAGGAGAAGTAAAAGACGGTATTCCAACCACAGTAGGGGTATATACTTCAATAACTATAAAGAGGGCCGTTAGAACTAAGGTTGAACACGAAGTAGGTCATACCGTGAAGTGTATTACATGAGACGTATCTTCAATTTATTCGTACCACTGTTATATGTCGGGACTGGATGATGAAAGGATTAAACCTTGGTACAAAACAAGATTTACAACGAAGAACTGGACGTATGTCTAACGAGTCCTCCGTCCATTCCACCAGACCATAAGGGTAGAGAAAGTCTTAAAAGGTGTCAAAGAACACTAGGTGTGTCAGTTTCCGAAACTGTATCAGTTACTTCGTCTTCATCGACAAAAAGACCTTGAGAGAACACAAAAGATACAGGTGACCTACAGCAGTTAAACTAGAGACCAAGGAGACGGAAAAGATTTTGGTCGAACTTGTAGACCTTCAAGAGTCAAACGTATGACACCTTCGGATCGAACCTCTTAAGACTCGTAATGGAAACATCGTACACGCTACTCACATTAACACGGTATCAAATTTGTAAAAAACCGTAACGGAAAGAAACTCTACCCTTATTTTTGACTGGAAAAGGTCAGGACACCGGTGACGACTCAAAAGGATTAAACGATCGTATAACTCACGTCGTGAAAGTGTCGTAGTAGAAAATGCTAAACTTTATCAAGTTGACCTTAAGGTAGTGGATGTGATCGAAACAAACATAACTACGAAACATTCAAGTTCAACTGAAGTGTGAGGTCCTACAGACCGAGATCCACTCACTAGTGTGGTACCACCAATAGACCCAGTAATTCTATAAAAAACATATCAAGAAGACACATAAGAACGGTAGAGAAGAATTATAGAGGACGAAGACAATCTAGGTATGGTAAAGATAGGACAAAACACGGGTAGAAACGTACTTTACAAGGGAACTATAGATAGAGATTAAAAGAACTTCTCTAGAGATCAGAAAGGGTAAGATAACAAAAAGAGATAAAGAACCGTAGGTAGTGAATCCTTCCGAAAGAATAGAGAGGAACGATAAGAAACCTCGAGACGTAGGTCTACCTACATAGAAAAGAAAGAGGAAACGAAAAACGAAGAGAAGAAAAGAGTCGATAAACATTCCGGAGAGGTCTGTTGGTGAAACGGAAAAAGGTAAAGAAAAAGAACCCCTACCTAAACTAGTAGTTGAGGACATGTTACAATACTTGGAGACAGGTATCAAGAAGTTCGTGTGACAGATAGTCTAGATTAGAGAACTTAGATAAACAGTGAAGGTGACATATTAGTATTCTCTAAACTAAATCCAGTACGGACTTACCGGATCACCAAAAAGGATGAAAGAAGTTAAATTCAGACTTAAAACGTTAATCCCCAAGTACCAGACTCGGTGTCAGTCGGGATCAAGAACAAAAACGACTGACATATCTCGAAGAGGTAGAAGCTGACGTTTCTTATATTAGTTAGACTAAAGTCATAACTGGTAGACCAGTACAGGTACTCCCAGAAGAGAGCACAACAACCTTCTCCAACAAACGATACTGGTCATACAAGAGAACCGTTTTGAGACAATCGGAACCGGACGAAGTAAAACATGAGGATCCGGTTTGAACGGACAATGAGGTCCATAGAGAACTGAAGGATCCCTTAAGGTCAAGGGATACTACTTTTCCTGTAGAAAAAGCCACAATCAAATTCTTCCAAAACATCCAGTAGTATCTTGGTAAGTTGAAGCCGAAGAAGTCGTAATGACCAACCCCGTATCTGACCCTAACAACACTATAACTCACCAAACGGAACCTTTACTTGTCTCTAGTAAGACAGTTAAAACTCTAGCTTGGGTTCTTGACGTAAAGTCTGAGAAGACAACCGATGCTACCGATGAGGTAAAGAAGATTCCCTAAGAACGGGTGTCTTCATCTATATTACCAGTAGACTTGATTTAAGTGGGTAAGACTAGAGAAAATAAAGTGACTAAGGATTTTATAACTGTAAGTGAGAACGGTAGAGGACAAACTGGTGAAGGTTAAACGGAACTAAGTACCTGGATTGTAAGATCCAAGGACACGTTATAACAAGAAATGTCGTAGCCTGAAATGAAGGGAGTTTCCAGTGTAGTTGTTGACCCGTAACAAAAACGAAACTGAGGTAGAGAAGTAAGAAAGACCTCAATAAAGAGGTGAATAGAGATTATCGTATAACCCGTAGATGGTTGGACTCCTCAAGTAGAAAGTCACAGGATAGAAAAACAGAAAAGTATGACAAGTATCAACCGGGATGTACCGTACCGAGAATCAAAATAACTCAATCTGTTTCGACACTATGTTCACTAGTCAAACCAATCAAAAGACATTAAAACTAAAGGTAAGACAGACGGGAGACCATCTATTCCAGTATATATGGATATACACATGTTTATATTTTAGTAAAACAACATATGGATTTTCATTATGTTACAATGTACAGTTGATTTCTTTTTCTTGGTATGAAATAGTTACCGTCGTTTACCTCTCCGCTAGTTCCTGACTCTAGACTGTATTTTAATAGACTAGTGTACGCCGACGTCCAAGTCTCATTACACGTCGGTCTCGGACTAAAGTAACCTTTGACTTTTATAAAGTCTGTACGTCCGTTTTTTGGATTCCTACGATTGAAACGATTCGTAGCGTTGATTAATATGTTATACGAAAGTACTGTTCTACCTCTGTAGTTATCCAATCAGTGTCGTTTAATTGTTTTAGTAAAAGTCAGATAACATAAGCCTACTCGAGTCGATTTCTTAATCTCGGTTACGTTTATTATGTAAGTTTTCTTACGGAAATCTTCTCTGGGGTCATTTCTTTCCGAAATAATCTAAATGTAATTAAAATATCTTACGGGTCCTATGTTGTTAAGTAGATTCTAAATTTTTTTCTCTTTGTATATACCACTACTCTTTCTCTGTAATTACTTTCATTTTCTTATATACTTTTAGAGACATCCCATGGTACCTTAAGATCGATTAAAATGTACATAAAAAATCGAAACTCACTATATCAATGATAAACAATAATAATCTGATTAATAATAGGTTCACTGAGTTGTTTAATATAGATACACAATCATTAACACAAAATTATACTTCCATTTGACGTTAGAATAGTATCAGAATTACTAAAGAATTAAAGAAAAACGATAAATAAAGTTTAGAATTCTCACACTAGACCATCATTGTAAATTGTGAAAGTTGACTTGGAACTTTCACAATCAGGGAGTCAGCACAGGTTGAGAAACGCTGGAACACCTGACACCGGGCGGTCCGAGGAGACAAGTACCTTAAGAGGTCTGTTCTTATGACCTCACCCAACGGTAAGGAAAGAGGTTCCGTAGAAGGGTTGGGTATCTAACTTGTGTCCACAGGACGTAACTTCCGTCTCAGAAATGACAGACTCGGTGGTCCCTTTGAGGTTGACTTTGAATCGATTCACAATTATAATCAATTACATTCAATCAATTATAAATTCCTTACAAGGACAAAGGAAAATTTGTCGAGATAGTAGATTTTTGAACCCGTCTAATAAAAAGATTATTGTTGTAGTGTCCTTTGATAATTCGTACTGTAATTTGATACGATTAATGTAAGGGATACTTTTTAAAGATAAACTTGAATGTCGTATTCTGGGACCTCTTTTGAATCGTCTCGTGTTTAATGAATTTATACAAAATTCTTCTTATCGTATGGAATATTATTAAAACGAAAGGTATGGAATTTACTTGACAAGAAGTGTTACTAAGTAATACCATCGTGCTAGAAGAACTGGAACAATTTATCTAATAAAAAAAAAATTACAATTTCGGAGACACTAACATATTATATCGTTTCCCTTCTCGAACCAAGATAGTGCTTGTAAACAAGTTTCAATTATAAAAGAAGAATGATCTTATAACGAGAGTAACTCCTTTTTCTTTATTGGACTATTTTGATTAACACTACGTGGTTCCCCCTTTTCTTAAATAGTCCTCAGTCTTTTATCAAAAGATATTTCCCGGTCTATCGTTTGTAAAATCCACAAAGTCCGGTCACATAGACAGGGTTCATACGATGTCATTGTCTCGTTTTCGTCGATATCTGTTATGTATTTTCTTATCCGTTTCGAGATAACGTTAATATAAAAGAAATGTTTTTTATTCGTCGTATATTTTTAATGTCACTCCACGGAGAACTGTGTGTGATCGTACCTACTTAAATTTTTCAGTCCCTTTTTTAAAAAAAAACCGTTCCTACACGTCTTTAACCTTGGTAGAGACGATTACCCTTACCTACTACCACGTCGGTGAAACCTTTCCAGACTGTAAAGGAAATTTGTCAATCGTATACTCGGTCGTTATGGGGAGGACACGTACATAGGTTCTCTTTCTCTGTGAATGTCGGTATGTTTTTGAGCATGCACTTATAAATATCATCGTAACAAGTATTATCACTTTTCTTTCTTTTTTTAGGTTTACTGGTAATTAACTACTCACCTATTTGTTTTATACAATACACGATATAGGTATGTTACTTTATAACACAACCGGTTTTGGAAGGGAACAAAAAAATTCATTTTTCTGTAAAATGTGAAAGGGGTTTTTAAAATAACTTGTTATATGAGTAGTAAAACAAGGTGATAGAAGACGGTAAAAAGTCCGTTAAAGTATTAAGGTAGAAGGGGTTTGAAAAAAAAGGGTTTTTAAAAAATAGAAAAACTCGTTTCTTAAGAAGGTCCACGGAAAATATCAGAAGGTCCCTTAATTTAAAAAAAGGTAATTTTATTAAAACACTTTGGTTTTATTTACCTTTAGACTTCAAGGTAACAGACCACTTATACCGTCTACTTGGTCTTTAAGGGTCCCTTCGACAGTGTCAAAAACCGACCAGTAGTTTCTTTGTACACCCGAACAAAATGGGACTACCTTCTAATACTTAAAAGTCAGTTACTCTATCAAAAGTAGCTCACTACGAAAGTCGACCAGATTGACCCTCGTTATGAACAATCTTAATTAGCAGACCAAAAGAGTTTCCTCGAGTATTCTCTCCTGAGGGAAGGTTAGGGTGGTATATATGTTGTCAGTGGAAGAAACCTACTTCTGGTCGGAAACCATACCCACCACCGCCAAGTAAAGTGAAAAGTAACGAACAGTGATACACAATATTTTTACCTTATAAAAGTAATACAAAGTTATCTCTTAGTGTACTTCTTAACACTAGTTCTTACACAAAAAACGAATTGAATACACCTTGGGTTTATAGTTTCACTAGTAATTATTGTATTAGTTCGACCACATTTACTAAAAGTTGTGAACTAAACCTATAGAACTCATACAACCAATAGAGGACACACCATATCGTAACTAACAAGAGTTAATTACAGAGCTAAACAATAGTTAAAATTAACCAGATGGGTTGACACCTCGTAGTAGGTCACTCTTTAGAGGTCGTACTTTGAAACGTTTGGTGAAAACTGTACAACCTAGTCATTATCGTGAAAGAGCTATGTAACGTGTTAAAAAAACACACACAAAACCGATACAAAGATGGAAAGAACTCTATTATTTCGTGTTATGCGACTGTTACAACTAACGAAAGGAGGTAAAAGTGACAATTTTACCGATATGTTTTTAAGTGGTTAAAATTACAAACAAACTATAAAAATTTACGTGTGACTCTTCTGTCGACAGTGTTGTGTTAGATTTTTAAAAAAAGATTACTTCAATTTCTGTTGATTCGCGACGATGTCGGTAAAATACCTTTTTTGGCTTACTTGTAAAGCCGGTTGGGTAACAATGAGTCAGGAAGTCCCTAAGAACCGTTACAAACCCCTTTTGATCATCATTTTCAGTCCTTACGATGATGCGTAGGATGTAACATATCCTACCAGGGAGGGTATTGTAGGTCGAGGTCTTCAATTATCACGACTCGACTCTTTGGGACATATCTGAGTACGTACTATATAGTCACTATTAAGACACTTACACTAAACTGAAAAGATTGGATTGTAAGATAACATTTTGTCGTCGCTAAAATTGGTTCTGTCTGTTTGTACCTTTCGCACCATCTTCGGTACGGAGTATAGGTCAGGACCTCCGTCACGACGAAATAGAACGGTAGTTCCTAAACCTTCCTTTCACGTTTCAGTAACAATTACCGGTCTGTTAATAAACTTATGGGACAGTAATTCGTGTTTTACGATATCTTAAATACCTATCACTCTGTAAGGAGGTGACCTCAGTCCACAATTTCGCTACCACTTTTACCATTATAATTTAAAGTGATCCAAACTCAATCACTGACACCAAATTCACAATCGACGAGTGAGTATAGACACTAGGGTACCTAGAGTGGTCCCAGGAGACAGGTACCTTAAGAGGTCCGTTCTTATGACCACACCAACGGTAAAGAATTACCAAACACAAAATTATGTGACTGGTGAACCTTTCTTAAGGACCGTTTCTCATCTTAAACATTAAATTGACTTTCTCCTTTTACATTACTAAAAGAAACAAACGAGACATGATTAAATTCCCTTTCTTACGTACACTCTCCTCTCTTATCTTTTTTCACCCTTCCGTCCACCTCTTCCTATATACAAACTAATGAGTTTTTTTTAATTGTAATAGGATTTTCCCTTAATTAATGAAGTGAAAAGGAATGTACTTGAATTCCTTTTTACTTTATTAATGAAATTAATAAAATTAATTATTAATGAAATTAATTTTACTTGAATGAAGGAATGTACAATCGAGTTACGGTTGTTTAATTTTAAAAGACTTCTTTAACTCTCAATTCCCTCGATAGATTTCAAGGAAATAAAGACAGTCAAATATATCAAACAATTTCTAAACTATAATTTTTTTGTGAATAAAAGTGTGGTTTTTTGGGGAATTATACTTTGTAAAGGTTATTTGTCTTTTAATGGTTTTTTATCTGTGTTTATAAGGGTGAATGACTCTAATTTATACACAATGGTAAGACGATCTAAATGACACCTAGAAAGGGAAAAAAATTTCGACATTAAGAGTATTATAAAATTAAGACAAGACTTTAACCAGATGTTTATAGAGATGTATTGTGGTTTCAGTCACTAAGTTATTTATTCTCCTTACATGACTAACGAAACGGTCTTTTTATTCGGAATATGTAAATATAGATAAATACTATAAACACCTTAGTTAAAGGGTTCCGAGTACTTTGATTTCACACACGTGCCGTGTATGTGTGTGTGGTGATATAATTTTAGTTTACCTAAATATCATAGTTTGATTTATAATACATTTTAAATATCGGTCTATGTGTTTTATACTTAAACTGAGTACTGATGTGACACCTAGTACCCATGGTATGGAGTATTCATACTCAAGGTCAATTCTTCTTCCTTTATTCACGAACCCACCTAAAATTCACTCGTGATCAGTGGTGGTGGTAGTGTTCTTTAATTAAATTAATGTCATACGTTTCTAAATTGTATGTACACCTATAATTTAACTGGGATGTTATTTTGAAATTATAGACGTTTTTCTGTAAACTTACATACCAAATAGTTTGGTGATCGACGGTGTCTAAAAGTTATCTACCACACTTCCTGTTAGTCCAAAAATATGGTGGTAGTCCCTTTACCAGAACCACACGGAGGATACATAGTTCCTTATCGTCTCGCGTCTCAAGTTATACAACCTGTTCCAAACAAATAAGGTCCCAGAAAAGGAAAATTATCTATTTTTGTAAATGTCTTTGAAATCGTTATTGTAAAGTCGAATCAAGGAAGGAATAAGAAGGAAAGAAGAAACCTTGATCTACTGTAGTAACACAAATAAAGGGAGTACAAAACGTCACAATAGTGTGTATGTGTAATGTAAATATATATAATACGATATATATTTATATATCTCTGTGAATTAAAGAGGTAAAAACTCTCAATAGGTATACATCCAGATCAATAAACAAAATTTACGTCACATGTTCAGATGACGTATTGTTCGGAGAGACATAAAATAAGAGACGGACTGCCGTCCTATAAATTTATGAAATGGGAAAAATCAAGAATGTTTACAAGTCCTTTATATAAACGTGTTGTAGAAACTCGAAGAGGTCCCTCTGTACTCTGTACCTTAACGACCCAGTATTCATGTACGTGGAAATGGTAAAGGTTCAACGACGGATTTGACCGCATTGGTCAAAACGTGAGAATAGTAGATACGTCTTTAGGGATGTGTATCCACTTTTGAACCACTGTACCTTGAAACAGTAAAACGGTCAGACTACTCCCATTTTACCATAGAGTATCTTGACAGTAATTTTTTTTATAGCTGACCTTTACTAGGTAGGGAAGGGAGTCGAAAAGTGCTGAACGAATATATTAGTAATTTTCACTTGGGAGTATTCCTAACGTAATGATTAACAAACCTACAAATCTGACTTGTCTTTACTATTTCGGTTCTTTGTGTAAGGATCTAAGGTCAGAAGAGGTCAGAAGAGAAAAACGAAGTAAGTTGAAACAAGGTCAGGACCCGTACCTCCGACCGCGTTCCATGGCGAAGGTTTTGACGACTGAGCCCTCAAATAGTATATGAAGAACAACCCCGTAGTCTTACTCCCCGTCACGTACGACAACACCACAAATTCATTATTTGTATATATTTTACATGAAATTTTTACACTTCAAATAATTATCTGTTTCTCTAAAAGTATCCACGTAATATCAGTGTTTCTTAAAGGTACTCTTTTTACATTTCCACGAAATATATTTCGAACTTTTAATTAAAATTATTATCAAGCACGAATAAATATGAGTCATCGAAGAGATACGGGTCCTGGACTCCACCCGGAGCCACAAAAACCTTCGACCGGACTGTAAGTGTCTATCCGGAATAACAAGAAGAGTAACTGTATTGGTCAGAATGTCTTATTCCAACCACCCTTCAGTGATGATTTGAAAGACTCTGATAGTCACTCACAGGAGGAAACAGTCAATACCGAAATCGGAGTAAGAAATCGGACGGTAGGTTGGTCTATTCTAAATGATTCAATAGGTTAGAAGTTTGTCAGGGGTTAGGGACTGTCGTGACTTTAAGTCTCATTGGGAAGAGTAAGACGAAGACTTCTCAGAACGTTTTAGTGGATTGGTTTCAGCTTTAGGATAGTCCGGAAAGATCGTGGAGAATGACTCTTTGAGGTAGGGTTTCACGTACAAGAGTAAGAAATACTCATTATTTTGAGGTGACCAAGTTGATGTACGCAAGGAGGAAGGACCATCAGAAACCGCCCTCCCCGAAAGTGTCTGTAAAGATTCTTGAAATGTATGCGATAGAGTAAATTCGAACTGTTAAGACTAACAACCCATAACAATAATGGGGGAAGACGTAAACTTTTTCGTTTTCTTTCTTTAAAATTGTAGTGGACGTTGTAGTGTATCGATCATTTGTTGTCCTCATTTTACGCGTATACCCAGGTTACTAGTGGGTCTCCATCCTCGACGACGACGACGAAGCGAAGTCAGCACAGGCTGAGACACGCTGGGGTATCTGCCGTCGGGTGGTCCGAGGGAGCAGGGGCCCTAAGAGGTCCGTTCTTGTGACCTCACCCAACGGTAAAGGAAGAGGTCACGTACTTTCACTTTTCACTTTCACTTCAGTATAGTACACATCCATCTGGTTTTTATTCTAGATTTCTACCCCTACCTTTACGTTATAATGTTTACGACGTAAAGATATCTTTCTGAACGGGTTGTCTTACTATATGTCGAATGTATTGTTCCACACCAAGATCAATGTCATCCAAAACGGAAAGGTCTAGTACGGACCCATCAAAAAGTGGTGACGAAGACGGTACCTCTCTCCAATTTACGAAAAACTCCCGTCTAAACACGAACTTTAGGTACAGTGTCGTCACCGTAAACATACCGGCTAGGGGTGACACATATAGGTTCACCAGGACTTCACACGAAAAGCGTCATTTACAGAAGTCCGTGTGTCATGTGACTTTCCGGGCATACGGGTACACGGGAGCTTACACGGACAACTCTAAAAAGAAAACACATTTACAAAAGGGTGTGACATTCGTGTTCTTGTCAAATACGTAGAATTCCACCGTGTCTATCAAGAGTTGTACTTCTTTGGGAGCTCCCGTGGCCCCCGTGACCACGGAGTCCCTTTTTCGCAGGAGATCTAAGACTTAGAGTAAGTGACCTGGTACTGAAGTATGAACGTCAAGAGGACTGGAAAGACAAGAGGACTTGAAAGGGGATTTCTAATCCATGAAAGACTCATATCTCTGACCCTGTCTTCGAAGCATGTTTATTTATTCGTATTATTGTTTGTGTTTATTTTGTTTATTTGAATTTGTTAGGAGGGAGGGGACGGGTTGACATCATACTTCTGAAATGAACTTGTTCCGGGTAAAAGAGTTGGAGACACGATCGGGTGTAGGGTAGGTCGATCCTGTAGTGTGTCGTTGTACACGATTAGTCGTCCAAGGGTAACCGATAGATAAAATGTGTTCCATCACATATATACAGTCAGGAGTAGAGGGTCAAACAGGGTGGGAAGAGAAGGGGTGTCACAGGTGCACAGACAAGAGAGGGAGATACAGAGATAAGGGCAATACCTTTATCAAAGTAGACATGGTGAAGAGACCTACTTCGTGTTCCACCTGAGTTCTAACGTCCCTCCTTTATAGTTATTGGAGTCTTTACGTCTACTGCCCGAAGGGACCATCGAGTCTACCATTTCACAGACGGAGGTTACGCCCTCTGGATCCAAGCTAGGACCCAACCCTTCTATGGGACCTCTTCCTTTACCGTTGGGTGAGGTCATGAGAGCGGACCTTTTAAGGTACCTACCACCTCGGACCATCCGTTGTCAGGTACCCTAGTGTTTCTCAACCTCTACTGACTCGTTAAAGTGAGTACGTCCACTGTGGTGGGAATACCGTCTTTCACTTCTTCTTGATTTCTTAGAAAACTACTTTCATTTTCTTCTCTCACTTTTTAAACCGAATTTCGAGTTGTAAGTCTTTTGATTCTAGATACCGTAGGTCAGGTAGTGAAGTACCGTTTATCTACCCCTTTATCACCAATTGTCCCCAACTGATGAAAACCCCCGAGGTTTTAGGCACGTCTACCACTGACGTCGGTACTTTAATTTTCTGCGTATGAGGAACCTTCCTTTCAATACAGGTTGGATCTGCCGTATAATTTTTTGTCTCTGTAATGAAACGGTTGTTTCCAGGCAGATCAGTTCCGATACCAAAAAGGTCATCAGTGTATACCTACCCTCTCAACCTGACATTTCTTTCGACTCTTAACTACGAAAACTTGACACCACGACCTCTTCTGGGAACTCTCGGGGAGCCTGTCGTTCCTCTAGGTTGGTCAGGTAGGATTTGCTCTCGTCAGGACCCACAAGCAACCTTCCTGACTACAACTTCGACTTTGAGGTTATAAAACCGGTGGATTACGCTTCTCGACTGAGTAAACTTTTCTGGGACTACGACCCTTTCTAACTTCCGTCCTCTTCCCCTGCTCTCTCCTACTCTACCAACCTACCGTCGTTTCTGAGTTACCTGTACTCAAACCCATTTGAGACCCTCAACGACTACCTGTCCCTCCGGACCACACGACGCCAGATACCCAGTGTTTCTCAACCTGTACTGACTCACTGACTTCACTACCTGTCCCTCCGGACCGCTCGACGTTAAGTACCCCAGCGTTTCTCAGCCTGTGCTGACTCGCTGACTTAACTTAACCTCACTGACTTCACTTAACTTGACATGGTAAAGAGATCTAAGGTGAATATACGTAATTATATGTTACAAACAAAAAGAGAAGGACTGAATGTAGTGACAAATTCTCTTCTCTCTTCAGCGAGTCAGTACAGGCTGAGAAACACTGGGGTACCTGACATCGGGTGGTCCGAGGAGTCAGGTGCCCTAAAAGGTCCGTACTTATGACTTCACCCAACGGTAAAGGAAGAGGTCCCCTAGAAGGGGTGGGTCCCTAGCTTGGGCCCAGAGGGCGTAACATCCGTCTGCGAAATGGCAGGTTCGATGGTCCCTTCGGACCATGTAGTGAGACAAACTGTCTGAGATTTAGGTAGGTGTAAGGATGCTTATTGGGTTAAAGTAAGGAAAAATTCCGATTATAGGGTAACATGTATACATGATGTAAAAGAAGTAGGTAAGTAGTCATCTACCTGTAGATCCAACAAGGCTACAAGACTGATACTGAGGAGATCCGGAACGGGGACGGACCTTACAGAAAAACGACTTTCAGTGCGGTGAGAAAAGACAGGATTCTTTCAGAGAAGTAGGAAGGAAAGAAGAAAGGTTTAGGAGAGGAAGTCTAAATTATATATAAAAAATAAGAGTTCTTCAAAATTTAATTGACGATATTGTAAATACAATAAAGTAGACACATTCCTAAACACTTCGTGTAATAATCTGACACTCGAGGAGGTCCTTCGCGACAAACCAAAAAGCACCGACGGAGACGGTGGGAACTCGCCCGAGGGTCGAGAGTCGTCCACGAGTCAGACACCTCTTTCGCAGGAGGCCCCGCAGGACCCGCGACGCCAGGAGAGGACGAATCGCCGTGAAGTTCATGTCTAGGGTCTCCTTGATGACTAGGGTCTCCTTGATGAAAAGGGTCACCAGCAGTGTGGCCCCGGAGGGCTCTGCACGCCTTTGCGGCTCGTCTACTAAAGCGTAGGTTCAAGACGAATTCACCGACTCGACCCGCCCAGGGCGGACGGAGGGTCCAGTCGGCCTTGGGTAAGAGGTTTAAGGCTTGTGTGGGTCTGATCAGTGAAGGGCCATGCGAAGGGTGTAAAGGTTTCGGCCGGCGTGGGTCACGGGAAGTTGAACCCGGCGGACCCGGGGGTCAGCGAGTTCGCCGCGTCTCTTGGCGCCTGGGCGGTTAGTGCGAAGAAGAACGGGCCTACCCCGCCACGGGTCCCGCGCAGTGAGGCTCGCGTCGAGGCCTAACCGACCCAGGCCCGAGCTGCCGCCGGGGCCTAACCGACCCGGGCCCACGAGCCGCCGCCGCCCTGAAAAGCCTACACAACGGCCGTCAGCCCTCCATCGCCAACTTGACTAGGCCCGTCCGCGACAGCCGCCCTGACCCCTGCGCGCGCGGCGCCTGAGGCCCGAGGGCGGGCACCGAACGTCTCGACGCCGGAAGAGGAGGGAGCGGAAGGGCCCCGGCGCCTTCGTACCTGGCCGTGGCCGGCGCCGTCGCACGGGACCGCGTCGCGAGCCGGCAGCCCCGGCGGATGGGGCGGAGGAGGGGCCCGGTGTCGGCGGCCCTGTCGCTCCGCGGCGCGTCCTTCCCGGACGTCGCGGGAGGCGGCTGGGCGCCGGGGCGCCGCGGACGCCTCTTCGCGGGGTTCAAACATTCAACCCGGAAGCAGGCCCGCCCGACGCTGGGCCAGTACCCAGGGAGCCAAAAGGAGTCGAGGCCGGACCGGCTGTCGAACCCGCCCAAGGGACCCGCCTCGCCACTCGATGCGAAACAAGATCTAGCAGTCTCAACGGCAGAGGAGTGCCCAATACTGCCGTCCGGGTCAAGATAAACCTAGGAAACTGTTTGTGGACCAATGACGGGGTTGAAGGATTCCGACAGCACTCTTCGTCGAAGTTTGCATATTCAGCACTACAGAGAGCACGTGAAACGTAAAAATTCAATTTGCAAAGGAAAAAGGGTATCGTAGACTCTCATACTCTATATAGCTTCACTAGAAATCCACTATCCTAACGAAAAAGAGGAAGTATAAAATTAAGGGTTCTTCTTCAAAAATTTTCATCTAAGTCAAGTCAAGTCAGCGAGTCAGCTGAGAAACGCTGGGGTATTTAACGTCGTGCGGTGCGGAGGGACAGGTAGTGGTTGAGGGCCTCAAGTGAGTCTGAGTCCAGGTAGCTCAGCCACTACGGTAGGTTGGCAGAGTAGGAGACAGAAGGGGAAAAGGAGGACGGGGGTCAAGGAGGGTCGTAGTCTCAGAAAAGGTTACTCAGTCGAGAAACATTGAAATGTTTAACTTTGCCGAACAAAATTTTGAACCGCCCAGTACTTCAGTGGCGATTTCTTACAAAACAAATCAAACCTTTCTTTAGACTCATAAACTTTGGACGATAAGGTCAACGAAGAGAATAAGTGCAATCGCGGAACATTTAGAAACATAACAGTGATTGATCACTTTCTTGTCTGTGTCTTCTAACAAAACAACAGACATTCATTTAGTGTTCGTTTAATGTATCTCCCAACTATGTAAACCTCACTCTGTCTTGACTTTTAAATTATGGGGAGGCAAAATGAATCCTTATGCCTTTTTGTAAAATCAGTATCCACTTTAAAATTTCATGTCAAACAAGGAAGACATTTGTTTACTTTCAACAATCTTTATACTCAGTTCTATGTGTTTAATTCCCTACTTCCGAACACCTTCTCCTCACTCATCGATGTATATTGTCAGTTTTTACTAGGTACTTATTTTCTCGTCTCGGACTCTACATAGTCTTATGACTTTTACTTCCTGTTGTACCTAATTACTACGTTTTAATTCATAGTTCTACTGGTAATCAAGTCAAGTCAAGTCAGTGAGTCAGCACAGGCTGAGAAACGCTGGGGCACTTAGCGTCGTGCGGTCCGGAGGAACAGGTAGTGGTTGAGGGCCTCAAGTGAGTCTGAGTGCAGGTAGCTCAACCACTACAGTAGGTCGGTAGAGTAGGAGACAGCGGGGGAAAAGGAGGACGGGGGTTAGGGAGGGTCGTAGTCTCAGAAAAGGTTACTCAGTCGAGAAGCGTACTCCACCGGTTTCATATCGGTATCCTTACCACTTTAAAATGTTTCCCCTAGTTGATACAACAACTAACAATAGAACTGTCCCGACTCCTTATTTATTCTATCTCAATCTAACCGTCATTTTCTAAGATGGGGTATACCCTTCTTAGGTGACCCGTTACTGAAAAGAAGAAAAGTGAAAGACTCAATTACAGTAGTAAGGTCAAACAGAGACTGAGGACACGAGGTCTTATATATTCCACATTAAAAGACACTGAGGAAGGTCGTTCCTATAGTACTTTTATCTTGGATTTTATTATAAATAATTATCTAAATCAAAGGAACTTCCTATATAGTCCACTACACTCAAGATCCAAGACACGACAAAGAGTGAAGAATCTATACAACATTTCTACTTTTTTACAGATTTTCTGTGTGTGAAAATTCCGGAGTCAGATTATTTATGTAAATTTTATGATACACACAAAAATCTAACCAACTTCAGACTAAATTTAGTACTGAAATTAAATCTTCATTAAACCTAAGAAATATCAGAGTATTTAATTAAATCTAAGAACGAATGTACTATTAAAGAACCATAAAAGGTAAAGTGATTAAGACAGTAGTCGACACAGATTAGATAAATTGAATAAGACTTATAAACTCAATAGTTAATAGAAAATAAAGATATTCCAGGTAAACGAAAGAAAAAGTTTAGACGGAGCAATGACATAAGAAATATAACGACAAAGAATAAGGAAACAAGGAAATCTGTGACGAATGAAATGAGAAAAAGAAGACATAAACCGTAAATACCATACACGTGGAAACCTGACACATGTGACTGAACGTGGGCACCATCTCACCAGAGAGGGAGACACGAACAATTTAAAACATAACTTTTAAAGTTACGAATTAGAATTGGACAGAAGATCCTCCGGACTGAACCCTCTCAAAAGAAACCCGTACTAGACTCAGATAAAGATGGTCCTCGGACTTTCACGATAGAGAGACAACCTAACCTGAGAATCTCCCGGACCTCAAGGTCCCAGTTGAGATTGAGAGATCGGATCCGAGTCATAGGGTCATAGTTCCAATGGAAGACTCGTCCGCAAGGGTCGGGGCGGACGAAGAGGACAAGAGTCAGGGTGAAGTCACTGTGAACGATTAGTCAACCTCCCACTAAAACCTGTGGTGGGGAAGGAGTACTCTAGAGTCGTCACGGGGTTTATCACTAACAAGACAGCAAGTCAGACGACATGACGACCTGGAGTTCAGGGAAAAACCGAAAGAGAACTAAACCTTACTTTACTATGATCGATCAGACTTAGATAGGTCCAGTGTATCAGTAATCCAGTGGACCAACGAAAACTGACATTGTTCAGTACGTCCAACCACTATTACACGCACTGACCACAAACGTTCGGTGTCTCGACGTCCGAACACACCTTGACGCCCATTTGACCGGTGACCGAAGAATCACATTCTTCCACCCTCGAGACAAGGGGTGACTTAAAGACAACATGAAATCTATTTCGTCTTCTTAGGAACAAAAAACGATGAACATATCAACACCCGGAGATCAATCAAAACTTAACACATATTTGCAGACATCGTATCTGAAAGAGGGGTAACTATACACATTTATCATCTCTAAACAGACGACATTTACATCCTATCAAACCGACGTGTTATTTAGTCGAAGGAAACCCGACGAACACTTGAGTGGGTGAACCAAAGTCGTCTCCTACACCGTTCGTCGAACATACACACACACACACACACACACACACACTTCCAGGACCCCTATCAATGGCCCCTGTCCCACGGTGGTCACCTCCGACCTTCCTGTTCCGTCCTCGGACCCACTTCTGAAGTACTTCCACTTCTCTTAGGTCATCCTAGTAATTTGACCATGAACGGGATGGAGTGTGATAAGCATGGACTTGGGTTCAAGATAATGGGAAGATCTTGTTCTGTTTTGCCAAAGGATGGGAATACCGTCTTTCATTTCTCCTTGATTTTTCGGAGAACTACTTTCACTTTCTCCTCTCACTTTTTCAACCGAATTTCGAGTTGTAAGTCTTTTGCTTCTAGTACCGTAGGTCAGGGTAATGGAGTACCCTTTATCTACCCCTTTGCCACCTTTGTCACAGTCTGAAATAAAAAAACCCGAGGTCTTAGTGACGTCTACCACTGACGTCGGTACTTTTATTTTCTGCGAATGAGGAACCTTCTTTTCAATACTAGTTGGATCTATCGTATAAGTTTTCGTCTCTGTAATGAAACGGTTGATTCCAGGCAAATCAGTTCCGATACCAAAAAGGTCATCAGTACATACCTACACTCTCAACCTGACACTTCTTTTGACTCGCGGCTTCTTAACTACGAAAACTTGACACCACAACCTCTTCTGAGAACTCTCAGGGAACCTGACGTTCCTCTAGGTAGGTCAGGTAAGACTTCCTCTAGTTAGGACCCTAAAGAAACCTTCCTTACTACGACTTCGACATTGAGGTCATGAAACCGATGGAGTACGCTTCTCAACTGAGTAACCTTTTCTCAAACTACGACCCTCCCTAACCTCCGTCCTCCTTTTCCCCTGTTGTCTCCTACTCTACCGACCTACCGTAGTGCCTGAACTACCTACACTCAGACTCACTTGAGACCCTCAACCACTACCTGTCCCTCCGGACCACACGACGCTAAGTACCCCAGCGTTTCTCGACCTGTGCTGACTCGCTGACTTGACTTGACTTGAATAACACTTTTAAGAAGTCACTGTGATCCGCAAATTAAGAATGGAGGGTGATGATCTTTACGTGTCATCTCTGCCCCTACGGGGGTCTAGGTCTACCGAAGTCCGTCAGAGGTAGCGATCATACACCCAGGCAGGAAACTTTCCCTCGGACATTTAAGACACTAGGTTCGACCGTTTCATCGAGTCAAAAAAGTCAATCCTATAGGAGATTCACAAGAGTGTCTGAAGTCACACTTAAAGTGTAGAGTAGAATGCCAAAGGTAAATATCTAACAATAATACAATACATCAAGACAGTAATGTCATAGGAGTCAAAACTATACTCTCCAAAAAGTGGTCAAGGTAATTGTAGACATACAGATGACACCAACTAGTAACAATAATTATTGTCAATTGAAATTACTCGGTTCGTAACAAAATCCACACAGTATCTAAAGTCGAGGACATTAGACAAATTGTTGGGTTACTCCATCCATGATACTTAATCGGAACAAACGATCTTTCCCTTTGACTCCATGTCTCCAATCTGACGGAGACCAACGTAACAACGGACCCCCACTCCGACCGAGGTCTCCTGTGTAGGACTCAGGGACAGGACACAATGAGAGGGTACGATCACCCTCAAAATGAGTAATGACGACGCAAAAAGTCTCTTCCGTTACCGTGGGGTGAGGTCATGAGAACGGACCGTTTAGGGTACCTACCTCCTCGGACCACCCGACGTCAGGTACCCCAACGATCTTCAGCCTGTGCTGACTCGCTGAAGTGAAAGTGAAAAGTGAAAGTACGTAACCTCTTCCTTTACCGTTGGGTGAGGTCACAAGAACGGACCTCTTAGGGTCCCTGCTCCTCGGACTACCCGACGGTAGACACCCCAGCCTGTATCAGCCTGTACTGACTTCGTTGAATCGTCGTCGTCATCGTCGACGCAAAAAGTAAGTCCTTGGTAATTGTGATCAATCATTACAGAAATTCGTTATATCTAAATCACTAAAGGACTAACATTCGTACAACACTCCACCCTTCTCCACAATCCAACCTCCTGAAAACGATAACATGACCCTTGAACTCTTGACTTTAACCCCACCCGAACCACTCATAGGACAGACGAGTGGAGTAAAGGAACCCGAAGAAACCTCCATCGTCACCAACCGACTTATCACTGGGGGGGGGGGGGGGNGGGGGGGGGGGGGGGGGCGGTTTCTAAGTCGAGTTAAGACAGGAAGTCAACACAAGTTGAGAAACGCTGGGGTAGCTGACGTCGTACGGTCCGGAGGGACAGGTAGTGGTTGAGGGTCTCGAATGAGTTTGAGTTCAAGTAGCTCAGTCACTACGGTAGGTCGACAGAGTAGGAGACAGCAGGGGAAGAGAAGGACGGAAGTCAGAAAAGGTCGTACCAGGAAGGGTCATTTAGTCGAGAAGTGTAGTCCACCGGTCTCATAACCTCGAAGTCGAAATCGTAGTCAGGAAGGTTACTTATAAGTCCTGACTAAAGGAAATCCTACCTGACCAAACTAGAGGAAGACAGGTTCCCTGAGAGTTCCCAGAAAAGGTTGTGGTGTCAAGTTTTCGTAGTGCAGAATTAAAGACCTCGGACCAATGGAATACTCTTTTTTCCTGTAACGTCCGTATTAATTCAACTTTTTTACCTCTATAATAAGACCCAATAGACCCACCTGGGATGTACGTTCGTGCAAATGAATCCTCTCCTCCATCTCCCTCTAAACTGATGTCTCTCTTCACTCCACTGACGTTCCCTCTACGTCACCGAGTGATGTCTTACGACGTCGCAGTCTCCGACCCTCTCCGCCCCGACAAGGGTATCTCGAAGCCCCTAGTCGGGAGGACTGTGGAACTAAAATCGGGCCAACTTTTGTAAAGACAACAAAATTCGGTAGTCCAACACCATAATTATTAAACAATGACGGCGGTGTCCTTTGATAGTCGTCCATATCAATACTCCTACTGGTGTAACTTTCAAAACCAAAGTGTCGAACATTCACATACAAAATACTCTTGGTAGTCTAGTAAATTTAGAGAAGGACACCATAACAAATCAAATCTAAACACCAGACTCACTTTTCTTCTATTGGTGTCAAACCAAAGGATCTTTCTGATCTTGGAAGTAAGTAGAACGACACGACATAGAAAGAGTATTTCGCTGATACTATTACTATGTCCACTATAGACACACGAACAAAACTTAATTAAAGAAGTAACTCAGGAGTCTTTTCACTACCAAAGTCAACAGGATCTAAACGTGATAGTTCTTAACCTCTAACACAAGAATCGACTTCCGAAATCCATAGACTTAAAATAAGTATAGTTTTGAGGTGGATTGGGTCGTCCGTGTCTTTGGATAAATTTCATTTTAGTGAAATAAGTCGAGTCAGAAGATTCATCTCAACAGAAAGCCATAGGTACCCCCTAACCGAGGTCCTGGGAGGAACCTACGATTTTAGGTACCTACGAGTTCAGGGGATGTATTGGATACGTGTCACACAATCAGTGAATCAACACAGACTGAGAAACTCTGGGGTACCTAATAGGACACCGTTTAAGTTCAAAACCAAAAACCTTGAAAGACTTCGAAAAAAAAAGGGTTTATAAAAACTAGACACCAACCAACTGACGAACCTAAGTTTTGGACGTCTATTGTCTTCAACTTACATTTAACGAGACTTAGTAGAGTCTGAAAGAAAAGAAAGATAGGAAGATTATCTTTTTTTACAAATGAAAGCAAACAGTTATACTGAATAATTTTCTTTGTTTTATATAGGTCACCAAAAACCCCTCATATAATCGACGACTTTTGTGTACTATCTACCATGTATGTGAAGACCTAGTACACCGAGAAACACTCATTCCTCCCCACCCTCGTCCCTACTAACAAAATCTAAATCTCTTTCCGAATTAACGAAAAAAGTTTCTGAGTACAGAAATTAATACTTCGTCCGTTTGACTGTATGTAAATAACGTGACACTTTGGAACGTAGAGTAGATCAGACAGAACGTCTTTAACGAAGACTTGTCTACAATGGACTTTGTGGAAACACGTCAACCATCTTACGATTTTAAACAGTACGAAAATAATAACAACAGAATTTAATTGAGACGAAATATCGTATTGAAATAACGACACAGGATCTTAGAAATATATAAATAACGGAATATTTAACCTAAATTTTAACCGAAAAATATACCTTACATTTAATTGTACACGTATTGAACAAATACGAATGCCTTATTATGCTCCGTTTTGACGAAACACATTGTGATTACGTCAACAGAAATTGAGTCGTGTATCATATGACAGAGGTTTGAGCCTTATCTTACTTACGATGTCTTATACGAATGGTAGTGTGAGACGAACAAATAGGGTCTTTGATTAAACTGAAAATCTAGATATTTTATATCTAATTCGTATTGGAAAATGAAGTACCGTACAATTCCTAGTTTCGTACTCGAAAGAAACTTGTCCTAGATGTTTCCATTGAGAGAGAGTGGGACACCATCGTCGTCCCACCGTAACTTTGTGGAATCGCGACTCTCATTAAAAGCGTTTATCGTTTAGTGTATTACTAATAATTGAATCCCCTCTTAAATTTCTCAAAGTCACTCAATTTAAAACTACGACCTTATAAGTCTCATGACAGATTACTTTTGATGAACCTTTACGAACGGCATCTAAAATAAGGAGTTTACTAGGTGACGGTAGGAAAGAGTGTTTAAAAGACATCTTCTCTGTAATACTTATTATAAAGCCCCGTCACTGAACCTAGGGAAAATCCCGAACCCAAGGTCGACTCAGTGAATAATCGACACACTTGAGTCCACTCAACAAAGTGGAGTGGGACACGGGCAAAGGAGTACACATTTTCCTTCGACAACCCTTCTAATCTTTAATTTACACTACCCAACTATTGCCAGGGACATTGTCGCAAATCGGAGATAGATTTATAAATGGTAAATATCAAAACAACAACAGTAGTAACCATCATTATCATCATCACTATCATGTTAAAAATACATCCGAAATCCCGTAACCCTTGTAATGTTACGTATAAACTTATTGAAAGAATATAACCCTTTAGAATTAACCCGGTATGAAAAAGAGTACTACTCTACCTTCGTAAGAAAAGGGATCAAAATGGGACTGTACAGTCGACTGTACGTGTCACCACCTCCGAAGACTAACAATACTGATTTTCCAGTCTCGTTCAAAGACTTAGGAACCCTCCCCTTACAAAAATAAACATTTTACTCAAAGTACGTTGATACTTTGAACTCATGGTTACTTTGAATGTTTTTCTTTGAACGTTTCCTTTGTTGGAGTTTAAATCCTTTTTTTAAGAACACTGTGAGGTAACACTTAACTTACCATCATTTTTATTTACAATGAATATATACATATATATTTTTCAATTCATATTTAGAAATACGAAAACCGAGAAAATGTTTTGTCTAAATGCATATTTTAGGTTTTGTTTTGATATTTTTTGGTTATTTCAAATTTAACCATTGTGACTAAATTACATTAACTACTAAAAACAACTTTAACGTAGGAGTAATAATCTAAATTATCACCTTTCTATACACACACCAAACGACGCAAGGAAAACAGCGGAACCGAGAACCCCGTCTTCAACCTAAGGTCTCGACTCCTCCGAGTCGTGTCTGGTCATGCAGGTTTCCAGGTCGGGACGCACGACCCACCTCAGGACAGTGGCTTGTGGAGGCAGGAAGAGTACTCCGGACCCGAACTCCGAGACTTCACTTGTCGGAGTGACCGAGAAGACCGACTTCATCACTTGAGAACATTACACAAATACTATTTTTTTCTCGGCATAAATTAAAAAAAATTCATTTAATATACTTTGACAACTTTTTCTCGTCTTTCTTAACCTCGGTTCCGGCGGTCAGGGACATAAGTAAAAGAGAACTTTACATTGAAAGACATCGACATCCAAATAACGAGGAACTTATCACAGTAAAACCTTAACATGGTCGGAGAACCTCGACTTAGAAAGGATTCACATCCTCAACCACTTCGGACATGCTATACACCGGACACAACAAACCGGACGACTGTGGTACAACCACCACGTGTATTTGCGTCCACACAAGTGGTTTTCACGGACTCCCTTACACCACATCTCTCCCGGAGGGACTACCGAGTCGACCGTTTCTTAGGCGGACGTTACGCCCTCTGAACCCAAGTCGGGACCCGACCCTTCTAGGGGACCTCTTCCCTTGCCGATGGGTAAAGTCATAAGACCGGACCTCTTAGGGTACCTGACATCGTCGAAAGTGAAAGGCTAGCAGGTCCTGCACGAACCACCACTACCAAATCAGTGATTCAACACAGGCTGAGAACACTGGGGCACCTGACATCGGGCGGTCTGAGGAGATAGGGACCCTAGAGGATCTACTCTTATAACCTCACCCAACGGTAAAGGAAGAGGTGGTCTTACACGAACGAAATAAAGATTACAAATTATATTAGAACTTTTTTATCTTTCAAAATTTTAAGACTATCTTAACCTCTCAGACATCTTCCAGGGACGTCTGGAGTCAAACTCCTTGAACCTCTACTGAATTCTTCAATCCTCTCCAGGGACTTGTTCGTTTCCTAAATAGGGAAAGAAATCACAAAGTAAAACACTACTTGATTTTGAAGTACCCTTTATCTACCCCTTTGTCATCTTTGTCACAGTCTGAAATAAAAAAACCCGAGGTTTTAGTGACGTCTACCACTGACGTCGGTACTTTAATTTTCTGCGAATGAGGAACCTTCTTTTCAATACTGGTTGGATCTATCATATAAGTTTTCGTCTCTGTAATGAAACGGCTGATTCCAGGCAGATCAGTTCCGATACACCAGTACATACCTACACTCTCAACCTGACACTTCTTCCGACTCGCCTATACTCACTCGCTGACTTGACTTGACTTGACTTGACTTGACTTTTCACTAATCATTCATAAATGGTCATCGTCTGATCTTCACTAATCATAAATAGTCAAGTCAAGTCAAGTCAGCGAGTCAGCACAGGCTGAGAAACGCTGGGGTACTTAACGTCGTGCGGTCCGGAGGGACAGGTAGTGGTTGAGGGCCTCAAGTGAGTCTGAGTACAGGCAGCTCAGGCACTACGGTAGGTCGGTAGAGTAGGAGCCAGCAGGGGAAGAGGAGAACGGGGGTCAGGGAGGATCGTAGTCTCAGAAAAGGTTACTCAGTTGAGAAGAGTACTCCACCGGTTTCATGACCTCAAAGTCGAAGTCGTAGTAAGGAAGGTTTCTTTAGGGTCCCAACTAGAGGAAGTCTTACCTGGCCAACCTAGAGGAACGTCAGGCTCCCTGAGAGTTCTCAGAAGAGGTTATGGTGTCAAGTTTTCGTAGATAAGAAGTCGCGAGTCGGAAGAAGTGTCAGGTTGAGAGTGTAGGTATGGACTGGTGTCCTTTTTGGTATCGGAACTGATCTGCCTGGAATCAGCCGTTTCATTACAGAGACGAAAACTTATACGACAGATCCAACCAGTATTGAAAAGAAGGTTCCTCATTCGCAGAAAATTAAAGTACCGACGTCAGTGGTAGACGTCACTAAGACCTCGGGGGGTTTTATTTCAGACTATGACAAAGGGGTAGATAAAGGGTACTTCACTACCCTGGTCTACGGTACTAGAAGCAAAAGACTTACAACTCGAAATCCGGTTGAAAAGGCGAGAGGAGAAAGTGGAAGCAGTTCTAACGTTGGGGTACCTGACATCGGATACTCCGAGAAGTCAAGTACCTTAAAAGGTCCGTTGTCATGACCTCACCCAACGGTAAAGGAAGAGGTTCCTAACATATATTACACGAACTTTAGTCAGATGGACATTTACCAAAAGACTCCCAGTCGTAAAGGGAACGTCAGAAATTTTTTATGTGAAATAGAATGTTTTCACCATGTCTTGTGGTACATGACGAGTGGTCATTCGAAGTCTTCACTTTGTAGTATTTAGGATGACTTTACAAGTAAAGAAGGGGAAGACAGACATAGAGGAATAATAGAAACGAAAAGTAAAGAAACTTTATTCCCGAATACACTAAATTTGAAAAAAAGGTAAAATTAAAAAAAACCACTCCCCCAAAGGTTAAATATATATAGAGAAAAAGGGATTTTTATCTGGGTACTTACCTTAATCATGGGTTATTGAAAGATTAGAGAGGTGGTGACTCGTAGTATCGGGTAGAATTTATGGACTTTTCCTTCTCCGCGATACTAAATTACATACTTTGTAGAGGAGTCCCGTAGGACACACGATTCCCGGAACCCTATAAGGGTCCATCGACACCAGACACAGTCTGGAAGTTCCTTTTCTATCATTCATTGGGCAGGTTTTAAGTAGTTTCTTTAATAACGATTAAGATTCGGTAATATCTACAACTTTTCATATACGAAAAAAACCTCTACTCCACATCTTAAAGAATTTTGAGCGTCCTTCTATAACTATACACCTAACTAGATTAACATTCTATGTATTACAATGGAAATAAAAAGATTAAATAACACTCCATAGAAAGGTCCTACACCCCCTGAAAAAGGACACCAGTGACGTAAAACACTCCGTCCGACAAATAAACCCACAGTATTTTTACTTTGAAACAATTGTAAGTCAAAAATTGGTCCTAAACGTTTAACCACTGTAATTAATACCTAACATGACACCATAATTTGACAACGACAAATGGTTTTGAAACCTGCCTTACGTTAAGTTCACTGTTAACGTTAAATAAAGATTACTTTTTAAACTGTCGGACTCTTTACTTGTACTTTTTATCTTACGTGTATTAGACATAAGTCTTTAGGTTACACTACCAAAGTAAAGAAATATTTTTCACTCTCAAAGGTAATTTTCATACAAAAGTGACGTGAGTGGAGAGAAGACTCCCATAACAAAACGAGAATGACTATAGAGTTCGAACAAAAGTCAACGATACACGTATACAAACATTCGAAAACCTTCAGTAAAAGAGAGAATCACGACGGACTATGTCCGAATTCGAATGTTACACTTGTGAACCAATTAACTTTTAGATACGTTTTGACAAGAACATTAGAATATGACGGACTAAGTGATTAGATAAGTACTAATTAAATGTAAATTTACAATAACTATATGAAAATTACAGATAAAAGAAAAGAGATTTTCTAACGTCACCCCCACCCACTCCCGTACATTCACACACGAATCAGTGAGCTAACACAGACTGAGAAACGCTACGGTACCTAATATCGGGTGGTCCGGGGAGACAGGTACCCTAAAAGGCCCGTTCTCAAGGTCTCACCTAACGGTAAAGGATGTACTCTCCTAGAAGAACTGGTCCCTAGCTTAGGTACAGGGGAAACGTCCACCTAAGAAATGGTGATTGTGGTGGACCCTCCCGTACGTCTCTGATGAACTTTGTATAGACCCAGTAACCTCCTGACTCGGACGACTGAGTCCAAGAGGTCCCCGGACACAATCTCTCCGAACCCAATCTCTCTGAACCCACTTAATCGAAGACACGGAGTCAATTGAACAGACATTTTACCTTATTTATCAGTATCATATCACTCCTAATCAGCTCCACTACGTACAATCATATTATCGAACTCGTGTTTTGATCGTCAATTATGTACTGTCGACAATAATGTCGAGAAAGACCTTAACGGTACCATAATCCCGGGTTATTTGATCAACTTTCAATTTTTATAGGATTCAGTTTTCACGTACCTGATACGAATTGGACGACTCGTAGTATCGAATCGAATCCGATGAAGCACGAACCTTGTAATGCAACCGAATATCAGTACGTTTGAGTAGATCGTCTTTCGGACAAGACACTACTTCACAACTTACATAGAACAGTGTCTAACTTGTGACAAGACTTCCACCATCTGTCCGACCAGCAGGCCAGGCCTCACCAACGTGGGGGGCACTGGTACACCCACTGCCCCGACGTCGGAGGACGGACGGGTCGTAGCCCTCTCCTGGGACGTGGACAGCGATCGGATCCTTCCCGGTCTTAAATTGTAGACCTCATGTCACACATCACTCAGTCATATCCAAAACGCAGTAACATTTCAGTGGGGAAAGATCCACCCTCTGACATCAACATAATAAAACTCAGAAAGGGTCTGGGGTCTCACCCCCTCTAAAGGCGGAGACGTCACAGCCTGTAGGACTTCCCGTCCACTGGTCTAGAGTCAATGACTGCCGCAGAACTGGAAAGAGACGACGAGTGGAAGGAGGTGGGAAGAAGAGGGCAAGGACCACAGGTCCCTGGGCTGGAGTTAAGGTCACCCCTGTACATTTCTCGAACCAGGGACCTACGTAAGGCGAGGAAAGACAAGGTAGTTCTGGAAGTAGAAGACGGGAACGGCGAGAAAGAAAGAGACAGTCGGAGGACGACTGCCGTAAACGAGGTGTGGGATGTCTTCATTGGGTCCTGAGAAAAACTTGATCCTACGGAAGTGTAAGGAACGGAGAAGTTTGGACTATATTGTACCTCATAGTTATTTATTTTCTCGTCACCGGAGGTACAGGTGAACGAAGGACAGAGGTCCGGACCTCGCTGGACTGTCCGAAGAGTCACTACCTGGGTACGAGACACCGGACCCCCTCTGGGGCGGTCGGGACGTCTGATGTCGGAATCTGTAGCCCTGAGACACCTTGATGACTAACCGTCCCGGAAGTCGGACAGCCAGTGTCAGTAGTAGTGACCGTGGCGAGAGACCACCTGACATGTGAGGAAATTAGCGAATGATGTCACGAAACTTCGTCCTGAGAGTGCTGGGACCACAATGCGAACTACCCTGCCTCCGCTCCTCTCTCCACACCCGGTAGGGCTCCACACCGGCCCCTGCCTCGGACACCCACCGTGCGTCGGTCTGCCCGGTCCCGGGCCCGAAACTCGATCGAAAGACCGACGACGACAACGAATCAACGGGTCAACACAGACTAAGAAAAAACTGGGGTACCTAACTCTAAAAAGGTCCGTTCTCATGACCACACCCAACGGCAAAGGAAAGAGGTCCCCTAGAAGGACTGGGTCCCTAACTTGGGTGTAGAGGACGGATACAGAGGACGGAGCGTTCGGACATAGTCGTCCTAAACTGACGACTCGGTGACCTTCCGGGGTGAAAGACCAATGTAGGAAAAAATGAAGAGAGTCACAGATACGACTCTGATATAAGTGAGAAAAATGGAAGAGATACCCAGACTAAGGAAAAACAACAATTGTCAAAAAATTTAACTTTTTCATTATATACTTGGAGAATTTTTCGGGTTGTCACATTCTCAAGTCTCACTTTAAGTGACTGAGACAATGTAGGGCCAACTTTAAAAGGGGTGTGCCTTTGTCACTACTGAAAGTAGTAAAAGTGAACCTACGAAATGACTATGAGACACACACGCATCGAGGGTGAACCTCGACGGGACCGTGTCGTAAGCGACTTTGACGGCATCTCTTACAAAGAGGACGGAGAGGTGTGAGTCGGAACTGTGGAAGAAGTCTCTCTTCTATTTCCGGTATAACGAACTTGGCCGAATTAAAGGACGACAACGCGGTTGTTAGACATAGACGTTGAGAAAGAGGAAAGAGAAGGTCATAGACATCTTCACAGTCCAATTGGGAAAACGGGGACTAGAACTAGGTCAAGATAACGTTCTCCAACAAAGTGAGAAGTGTCCAGGGCAGACTAACTTTACGAGTCTATAGAAGACGGGACTTTCTTTTTCGTCCTCGTTTTGGTTTGTGGGAGGGAGAGGGTTGAAAGGGCACTGGGTCTGTGGAGAGATATGGTACGAGACAAAGGAAGGGAATATCGGTTTAAGACACTTAAGCAACAAAAGTAAATAAGACATTTACAAACTTCCCGTGTCAACCCATGTCAACCCATGTCAAACCAGGGACTGAAGTCCTCCGAACGCGAGTCAGACCGTACCTCTACCACCCGTCATAATGGTCCCTCGGGTACAACACAGCAAAAGTTCTTGAGTATGAGACTTCAATTGGACCCAAATTCAGGACTGAGACTTCAACCATCAAGACACTGGAACCCTTTAATGAAAACAATGACAACAAATAAATAAGTAGATACTCCACCCTTGTCATCCTGGACATAATGTCAATCTGTACTACAAAGTTCAATATAACTCCCAATTGTGTATTCATGATTTGTCGAGAGTCGAGTAACCAGGACAGTACTACCGTAATCGGTTCCCATCTCTCGCGAGCATTTCCCCCGTAAGTCTGTGGAGGGTGACCGAAGAGTTGAACACGAAGACAGAAAGGTGATTTTACACCGTCCAGTTGTTGACGGTTGGGTCACCGACCAGAAGTAGAAGTCAAGTCAAGTCAAGTCAACGAGTCATCACAAGCTGGGAAACGGTGGGGTACCTGAGGTCGTGCGATCCGGAGGGACAGGACCTCAGTCACTATGGTAGGTTGGTAGAGTAGGAGACAGCAGGGGAAGAGGAAGACGGAAGTTAGAAAGGGTCGTAGTCCCAGAAATGTTTACTCAGTCAAGGAACGTAGTCCACCGGTTTCATAACCTCGAAGTAGAATAATCTGAAGTCTCATACTCGTGACTGGGTAGTAAAGAAGTTTAGAAACGAGATCGTACAAGAAGAGAAGATTACAAACGAATAGATAGAAGGATGGGAGAACCACAAGGTTCATGAGAGAGCCTAGAAAATGAGAAAAACTGAACTCTAAAGGAAGGTCGTACCTAAGTAAGTAAAGTGATCGATGGATCACTATGCCCTCAGATGGACACAGTCACGACAAGTCATGTCGAAAGCCACTACCACCTCGAAAGACAAGACGACACAGGTCAAATTATAAGTGATCAGTATACACCGATTACGATAATCTCCCGACTAAAAATTAAACTAAATCAACCTTAATTGAAAACTTTGTCGGTATACACCGATTACCGATTACGGCATGAAACTGGGTGTAAGTCCCTGACGGACACCGGAGTCTCAGAAATAAACATCCAGTCTGACGGAAGGTCACTACACTGTCAAACAAGGACGACCTAATGAACGTGTAGAACAAGTCCGTCTCTACTATGTGAAAGTGTCGGAGACTTCGACGAGAGTCGCTACCCAAAAACTCACTTTACGGTAGTCACTATTGACTTTGTCCGAACCCTAGTGTAGACAATCTTACCGACAGTAGTTCCTTTCTCTCTCGTTCACAACCACTCCTACCCCTTCTTTCCCTTGGGAACGCGTGACAACGTCCCTTACATTCGACCAAGTCGGAGATTCCTTTTGTCATACCTCCAAAAAGTCTTCAATTTTTATCCTGATAATATACTGAGTAGTTAGGGTCGACACCCATATATAGATTTTATGTACTTTTGACTTGGAGGTTTTCCATGGACATTACGAACGGACCACCAGATCTAACCAGTTCTTAGACGAACGGTTACGTCCCCTGTACCTCAGTCAGGGACTGGACCCTTCCAAGATGTACGGCGCCTTGTCGACTCGGGCCCCGGTGTTGATGGCGTGGGAACGAGAGTTCGAACGCTTGATGTCGATTATTTGGACACACGGATCTTGGGTACCAGGGGTTCTCTTCGGGTAACCTCACTCTTTAGGTACGCGACGTTGATCTCTCATCGGGGGTGAACGGAGTTAATCACTTTTTGGGCGTACCTCGTTGTTTTGGATCGCGTCGGTTTTTTGTTGGATAGACCTAAGGATACGAATAACGTCGTAATAAATGTCCTCGGTTCTAGACCTTCGTTGGAGTCACGGGTAGGTGCCCAGTTACCTATTTCTTCTATACCATGCGTGACTTATATATGTCACCTTAATTTAAGTAGGTCATCTTTCTGTACGACGACAAACACTGTTGTACCAACCTGGAACTCCCGTAATACGATTCACTCTTTTCGGACTCCCTCTTTCTGTTTACGACATACTATAATGGATATACATCTTAGACTTTTTGTCTCATCCCCTTACACAATTTCCTCTAGTTGAAACCTCTCCACTTAATTTCCTATATTTGAATGTTAATCTTCTATCCAAGACCTTTAGATTACATGTCGTGCCACTAATATCAGTTGTTACCACATAGTATTTTAGTCTCAACGAGTCTCTAATCTAGAATTACAAGAGTCGTAATTTTTCTACTATTAATACACTACACTATTTTCACAATCGACTTCGATGACACCGTCAGTATAACGTTTTATATTTACATAGTCAGTTGTCCAACATATGGAATTTCAATGTGTTATAATATACATTACCAGGGTAGTGAAGTACCCTTTATCTACCCCTTTGTCACCTTTATCACAGTCTGAAATAAAACCCCCCGAGGTCTTAGTGACGTCTACCACTGACGTCGGTACTTTAATTTTCTACGAATGAGGAACCTTCTTTTCAATACTGGTTGGATCTATCATATAAGTTTTCGTCTCTGTAATGAAACGACTGATTCCAGGCAGACCAGTTCCGACACCAAAAAGGACACCAGTACCTACCTACACTCTCAACCTGACAATTCTTTCGACTCGTAGTTTCTTAACTACGAAAACTTGACACCACAACCTCTTCTGAACTCTCAGGGAGCCTGACGTT
This sequence comes from Capra ibex, assembly GCA_006410555.1. Lineage (NCBI taxonomy): Eukaryota > Metazoa > Chordata > Mammalia > Artiodactyla > Bovidae > Capra > Capra ibex. The sequence goes on along the minus strand of SJYO01048061.1, from coordinate 69,123,734 downwards.
CCTCTAGGTTGGTCAGGTAAGACTTCCTCTAGTCGGGACCCTAAAGAAACCTCCCTTACTACGACTTCGACTTTGAGGTCATGAAACCGATGGAGTACGTTTCTTAATTGAGTAACCTTTTCTGAGACTACGACCCTCCCTGACCCCCGTCCTCCTCTTCCCCTGCTGGCTCCTACTCTACCGACCTACCGTAGTGCCTGAGCTACCTGCACTCAGACTCACTTGAGGCCCTCAACCACTACCTGTCCCTCCGGACCGCACGACTCTAAGTACCCTAGCGTCTCAGCTTGTGTTGACTCGCTGACTTGACTTGACTTGACCTATACTTTTTTTCGTCCATGTCATCTAAATAGAAGTATAGGAGTGTCCTCGCTGTCATTAGTCAGTAAACGAGATCCAATAATACTAGTGACCCCCTGAAGGCACGGACACCGACAGTCGACCACTGAGGGGGTATTGGGAACGACTGAACAATCACACGAACTCACCACGCCATTAGTTATATTTTGATACACGAAAGTCTTCAGGAAATGTTTATATGAACCCAATAATGATCTCTCAGTAATGATTTCAGAGGAACCGAAACAACCTCCTAACGGTTACGTCAAATCCGACGTTAACGAACTAGAATGTCGAACTGATATCTTCAACACAAGTTTTGGGTTTAACACTGTATCTTACAATACACAACCTTACACCGACACAGTAGTACATTGTGTCACATGTAAACTATGTCAAAACCTCACGAGACATAGATTAGAGTAAGTACTTAAAGACAGAGGTTTATAGGGTTTAGAGAAACCTATTCTTCACGTTACTTCTTATAATTCCACTCCTTGGGTACACAAAGTCGTGCACATCGTGACCTTCCTATCAATGAATATAATAAAAAACTTATCACCTTTTCCCTTTATTTACTGGATCCAATAAATAAAAAAGGAGACTTTGGATAATTTAACATTTGAGGAAACTCCCGTCTACGATACAAAATATCCATAAATATATGGTCTGGCCTGTACTACAGAAAGATCGAACGCAAGTACGACTCAGTGAAGTCAGCACAGGCTGACAAACGCTGGGACACCTGGTACCGGGCGGTCCGAGGAGACAGGTGCCCTAAGAGGTCCGTTCTCATGACCTCTCCGGCGGCACAGGAGGAAGTCCTCCAGAAGACTCGGACGTAGAGAATCTAGAGGTCGCAACCGTCCGTCCAAGAAGTGGTGATCGTGATACACCCTTCGGGGAACGATAGAATCTACGAGTCACCATTGTAGAACGAACCGATCGTAAAGATTTTCTTCACAGTTCACATTGGTGTAAAATATATATCATGACCTGACATACATTCTCGACCTTAACACGAGAAAAAGAGGGAAGAACTCTGCAGTTTAAACATTTATCCGTTATTAGAAAAACTGAGTAAAATTCATTGTTTGGTTAAATCTTCATCATTATTTTTCATCATTAGTTTAATACGTTCTTTTGAATCACCACTAAATTTCACAATAAAATTTTTCAACTTTGAATAGTCATTAAATTTTCTTTAAAAGAAATGAATCTGAACACACATACATAAAATTACTATAAAACTTTACACCTATAAAAACACCGAATACAAATCAGAATAAACCTTCGTGTACCATATATTCTGTACATGATTTGACATTTAAGATACTTATTGTTTTTTATAAATAATGTAAAGATAAAAGTGAATTCGTTGAAATTTTTTATTTTCCCTTTGAGGGATCGTTTTGTATATAAAAACGTATATATACAATATTTGTATTTTAACTGATTTGTATTTTAAATCAGTTAAAAGTCTTTAATGTTAGGAGGGTCGAAGAATATAAGTGAGTGGAGTTGAAAGTTCTATTTTGAAAAATCAGTCATAATACTGTGAATTATTGACAGGTAAACCTTAATACGAACAGAAAGAACGATTCTAAAATAGAAGTTAAAGAAACGGAGTATTTGTGGAGTCTTTGACGAAATAAAGACACCCAGAAGGAGGGATCCAAACCCTGCCACTTCTGACTCCCTTCCTTTCCCTCTCGAGACTCGGACCCAAACCCAGAGTAACTGGTTCTGAGGCAAGAGTCTGACCGGTGAGACCATCTAGTGAGAACACTGTCAGTCAAAGGACTAGTCACTCTACCCCTAAACGACCACCGAGTCACCACTTTCTTAGACGGACGTTACGTCGTCTGTGTCCAAGCTAGGGAACTAACCCTTCTAGGATACCCCATCCTTTACCGTTGGGTGAGGTCAAAAGAACGGACCCTTTAGGGTACCTGTCTCCTCGGACCGCCCGATGTCAGGTACCCCAGTGTTTCTTAGTCTGTACTGAATCACTGATTTGGTTCCACTCTATTACCGATTAAACATTCTAACAACCCACACAATCATCAATGTCATTCCGAGTGATTCACAACGATCCTTACCACTACACGCCATCCGAAATAGTATACCGGAAGTAAAACGTCAGAACCAAAGACAGAGTCACTTCCGGAGAAAACCCGAATTTCCGTGTATGTGCTAGATCAAATCCGAATCTTTCTCGTTAACATTTCTCCGTGCCCGGACAGGGACCCTAGTTCTTGTCGATCAAATCGACAAGGAGAGAACCTGACCTCGACCGTCGAAGGGAAACGACCCTAGTGCGACAGGGGACAACGGAGGATTCTCCGTAGACGAGGTGAGAACACAACGAAGATGACGAAACCAAAAGTGTGTCGATTAGGGTCTCCGAGTGTCAGGATCCACATACACTGCGAGAGTCAGGACTAAAAGTATAGACTTAGGGTTCAGGCCTAAAGACCCTCTCACTCCCAAACTAACCGAAACGAACTCGAGACGAATGAGTCGACACTGTCCCGACCGAAAGTTTCTTGTCCTCCTGACGGTCAGGGGGGAGACTATGTCTCTTTCCCAACGCACGAATTCTGGATATTTGGTGGTCTACGGACGAAATCGACGTGGACACCCTGAAACGTCTAAGGAACTACGATCCGTGGCTTTCTGTCAAGCATTATCAAACGGGTGAAATCACCAAAGATCGTTACCAATAAATGATCTCAGTGGTCCTCCTCGAGTTCATGAATACTGTCCGGGATAGAAACCCATAAAACTAAGTCAATGAAACCCCATAATGAGTCCGTAAACATAATCCGTTTCTTTTGTTTTTGAGATTTGGTAACCGAATTATAGCAGGGGCGTGACACTATATTTCTATTCCCTTTGTTCAAAGGACTGTATAAATTCTTTTCTCTTTTTTCTATATGTGTACTAGACGGTCTATCACTAACATTTACTTTCTCGGTACCTGCTGTTCCACCTCGGTGGTCGAGAACTGCTATGACTGCCAAGTGGGGGGGGGNTACACGTGCACGTAATGGCTGAGTCAGACAGACGAAGGGAGTGTAGAATAAGAGGGGACTTCGACAGTCACAGGACTCCGGGTCCGTCGTCCGACCGAAATCCCTACCACGACTCTTTGACGACGACTAACCTTAAGAGTCGGGGTTTCTTCTTACTGTCGTACACTCTCTGCGACCGTCGACTTTCCTCCCACCAAATTATGGTAATTGTGAGTCGATTTGGACTCTTTGGACATACGTCCAGTTCTTCGTTGTCAATCTTGGTCTGTACCTTGTCACCTGACCACGGCGTAACCCTTTCCTCACACAGTTCCGACACATAACAACGGGACGAATAAATTGAAGATACGTCTCCTGTAGTACTCTTTACGATCTGACCTTCTTTGTGTTCGACCTTAGTTCTAACGGCCCTCTTTATAGTTATTGGAGTCTATACGTCTACTGTGGTGGGAATACCGTCTTTCGTTTCTCCTTGACTTCTCGGAGAACTCCTCCCACTTTTTTGACCGAATTTTGAGTTGTAAGTCTTCTACTTCTAATACCGTAGGCCAGAGTAGTGAAGTACCGTTTATCTACCCCTTTGTTACCTTCGTCACTGTCTGAAATAAAAGGACCCGAGGTTTTAGTGACGCTACCACTGACGTGAGTACTTTAATTTTCTGTGAACGAGGAACCTTCTTTTCGATACTGGTTGGATCTGTCGTACAATTTTTCGTCTCTGTAGTGAAACGGTTGTCTGCAGGTAGATCAGTTTCGATACCAAAAAGGTATCAGTACATACCTACACTCTCAACCTGATACTTCTTTCGACTCGTAGTTTATTAACTACGAAAACTTGTCACCACAACCTCTTCTGAAGACTCTCAAGGAACCTGACGTTCCTCTAGGTCGATCAGGCAGGATTTCCTTTAGTCAGGACTTATAAGTAACCTTCCTGACTACGACTACAACTTCCAGGTCAGGAACCGGTGGACTACGCTTCTCGACTAAGCAACCTTTCCTCCTCTTTCCCTGCCGTCTCCTACTCCACCAACCTACAGAAGTAGCTGAGTCACCTGTACTCAGACTCGATCGACATCCTTCACCACTTCCTGTCCCTTCGGACCGTACGACGTCAGGTACCCCAGTGTTCATCCACCTATGTGGACTCCGTGACTTGTTGTTGTCTTCGTCTCAACGACTATTTCACCTCAGTTGACAGTGAATGACAAATACAACTATGAAAATCGTACAACACTATGAATGCGTAAACATTGACAACGTAATCCTCTTACTTCCGGGAGTAGGAGATCTACTGGACCAACCCTAGACGGTGAGAAGGAGAAGAGGCTAAACTAAGGACAGTGACGTCGACGCGACCGAGACAGGAAACTTGAGATCTACCCGGCAGAGGATTAGCGGAAACAAGGTCGACGAGAAAATAGACTTCATGAAAGGGGCGAACAGATGTGTCGATGGAGGAATCAGGTGAAGGTCAGACGAGTCTATGACGGAAGAGTCAGTCAGAATACGAGTGAGGTCAAGGAGGAAAATTCTGACGTAGGATGTTTGGAAGGGTGAGATGAAAGGCCCGGACGGAAGGAAACTTCTTGAAAAGTAAAAATCGTCTCGAGAGTAGTGGAAAATTGTAGAAGACATCGAATGACACAAACAACAGACAAAGGGGTCACCTTCCACTCGAAGAGATCCTGTCTTTAGAAACAAAATGACTACCTAAAGAACGGTCATTGCATCATTATAAATTATTTATAAACAACTTACTTACTTACAAAATCCTTGGAGTAAGACACTCCCATTTAAAACGGGATGGTCAAAAGGGATTTAGTACCGATTTTGAATAAAGACGAAATCAAAATCTAGTAATAATTTATAAACGTACAATTAATCGTTCATAAATACGTTTAAATTAATCATATATTAATCGTTTATATTAATCGTTGTCATCTCTGAGACGGAAAAGAGGGACAGTCGCAATTCGTGAAGACAATACCACGAACAGGGTGACAGAACGCAAACCAATAAGTGAGTGACTAGGAAACCAACATTTGAACATTCCCGTCCCTAACCCAGGAGAAATATAAATGACATCACAGAACCTGTACAACCCTCGGATTAACATAACACATCATCGTTTTTTTTTCCTAATGCCCTGATCTAACTTTTTAGTACAGAATAAAGGATATGAAACAATAGAACAGAAATAAACGTAATTCTTCAATAGTTCACTCACCATAAATGGAATCGAAAGAGTTCTACCGTACCCTAGTAAATGTAAATGTTATTCCTTGTTTCTATCTAAAGAAAATAAAGAATGTAATTATTCACAGTATTTCATCTTTTTATTTCGATTCAGTTATATAATAACAACGGTGTCTTTAACTTAAATACAGTTTTCCTAAACACGAACACTACATCACTAAGCATATAAAAAGAACTTTAATTCAGAGATCGTCCACTGTCGTAGTTATTAAGTGTTTTGGTTCCTCGGAAAACTCTATCCAATTAAATATATGCACCTAATCTTTTGTTTACTTATTACACGAATTACATAAGACTGTATAAACTTTTATACGTGGTTCTTTGAGTCGGATAATTTTTCCGACAAGTGTCATAAATAATCTAAAAATAGGAAGAAAACGACAGAGTATGTATTGCAAAAATAAGTTTTTCCTTGATTAGATATAAAAGACGAACCACACTTTTCATAATAGGTATCATTAATTTTTGGAAAAGAGTAATTTTTTATTTATACGAGTAAGATCTGTTGACTCCTTTATGTCTTTTTTTATATTTTTATTTTTTCACGGTTTAGGGTGTTAAGTCTATCTATTTTAATTGTTACCAAGGACAGACTAAAAAAGGGTATTCACATATATAATTGTTTCAATCTTAATATAACGTTTACGTTAAAATGAAGTTGAAACAAAGTACATTGTAATGTAATATTCGTAAAAGGGATACCGTCTTGACATTAGATAAATGAGAAAAGGTATAAGACTCAAAATCCAACTAACGTTAAGACCAATAGATTTTATTGTGACATCACCATATATATACAAACATATATTCTTATGAACTAACATAAAGAATGAGAGACATCTAAGATCTTTATCTTAATGATCCAATTTCTTATTGATGATCATCTTAAGAATCAAACTTGTAACCTAAATAAACTGGTTTTAACAAGAGCTTCCAAATTGGTTTAAATAAAAGAAATACCACTACGATCTTACATTTGTTTATTTTAGGAAGAGTTTATTATCTACGTGACTACGAACCATGTATACTCGGAGTCCTTATAGGTCAGATTCAAACACAGAACACACACTGTAGATTCTCTACTCCGTCCGAGTCTTTATTGGATCATCAACCTATTCGAAGTCCGACTAGAACCTTAGAGACCCTGGTAAATTTTAGAAGGATGTCGGTTATGGGTCGGAAGAAGTCCACTACATTTTCCAAAAACCAAGAGTACTGGACCTTGTACTGGATGAACATTTCCCCGAGTCCCCAAACTTAACAGAAAAGGACCTGGGTAATCTCTTCTCAAAGACTAGCCCATCAAATCCACTTTCTTTAACCTTGTCGACTTCTCTTATAGAATTTTATCTATACTTTGGACACAAGGATCCTAATCAGTAATCCAAAAGGGAAACTTCCTTCTCCTTGTGATCTTAAGACGATCTTATTTTGTATTGAACATTCCACAAGTCGGGGACACTACACATTAGGTCCACTCTCACGGTTCGTCGCTAAACTCTTAACGAAAAAGACCTCTCCATCAACAAAAGAGCGTCAATACACCGTCTGAAAACTAGGAAAACTTTTGGAACACGGGAGAATCTTTACTTAGAAAAGAAAAGTGTACATATTTACCAATATACTACGGAGGAGGACTTTCTACCAGAAAATGTTTCTTCTTCAATACCTCTTCCGTCCAGACCGAAGGATCTCCCATCCTCACGACTTCGGTATCTATTACCTGTTATCTGTCCACAAATAACAGGACTTTATCCGTCTTAATGTCAAAACTCATTTCCTTGTCTACGTCCACGCCCACTCGAAAAAGACGAAGAGTGGACAAGATTGTAGCGGAGCGAGTGAAAGAAGATGGAGCTTGATGTCTTCACGGGTGTACTTGTCACTCCACTGACTTTTCACGAAGTGAAACATCATGGTATCACGGTCGAGACGAGAACAGGAGTCCCGACCCCTTCAAAGTCACAATAAAAACTTGGGACGACTCTATAACCTCGGGAACTTCTTGCTATAAAAGATCCACATAGCACACCAAGGACCCTCTACTGGGAATCCAAATAGGGGTCCACGGATCACAGTGCCAACGATCACCATCGCAAAGCGTAAAAATATGAGATATTAATCGTAACTATAGTTTTATTTCTGTCCACACACACACCTGGTCTTTACAATGATCCAATTTTATGTATAAGTAATGATAAAATCACCTTCCCTTACTAGACCTGAAATTTTTGTTTAAACTCGTCTAACACTAATTCTCTCCTAACTCAGCCCGGGAAACGGGAGTTCCACATTGAAACAACCCAACCAGTCTTGGACAGTGGGTAAAATAGTTCGTTTATCACAGTACAACACCAAACTACATTATTTGTTAGAAACTAAGAATCCATGATTTATATACGAATACTCTGACTTAATAGAATGTAATCTTTCTCTAATTCGTAAACTTATTTGCTACGTTAACCGTTAATTAGGACGTGGGTCTCTAACAAGTCAAAAGAATTTAGTCACGATTACCCACGGAAGTCCCTGACAGGGGTTGATGACTGAGGGACAGAGAGTGAAGAGACTTTAGTAAACGACGAAAAGACGTGGGAAGACAAGTAAACAAAATTTACCCGGTACCCTGTCCACAACCAGACGTACGGCGGGACCCCTACAAATTACGTCTACCACCACCTCACCCCAGGACCCGAGTGACGTCGTTACAAGAGAACCCAGGGCTTCACATGTCCTAGGGTCCGGGGTGGGATCTGGACACCATGGTCCTGGAAGTGGACGCTCCGGACAGTGGACGAAAATGTTTCGTTCAGAACCACACAAAGAACACGTGTGGTTGTTCGACTTTTGGTCGACCAGACCTACCAGTTCAAATAGTCTTAACCCAGACTCAGTGAACACAAACTTCTGAAGTCAGAATGTCAAAAGGAGAACAACCATTAAAGAGCATTCCTCGGTCCATTCGACATATTTGAATTATCTTGACTAACGCTGTCGAACAAAGGTGCGAGACTGAGACGACTGTCACTAGGCTCGGACGATCGAACTACGGACCACCCGGAAGTACACAGACTCCTGTAGTCATCTGTCTAGGGAACGAGACGAACACCCAACGAGGGACGATTGGGTGTTCACGGTTGGTTACTTTCTTTTACATTTTAAACGATTCTCCGAACTCGATGTCAAATCTTAGAAAAAGAGTAACGTATCCTCGGAGTCTCCAAACATACAACGAAACATAATATAGTAAGTAAACCAGAAACAATGAACAATTGATTCAACCATCTTCCTGACAAGAAGTATGGAGAACTATAACTGTCGCAAAACGTGTCATGAGACTTTCGACATCTAGACCAAAAACTGTCGTACACGACAGAAGTTATTCCAAAACTACGGAACGAATTTACCCTTATATCTTCGGACACAAGATACAAAGACACAGGGGTGGGGGGGCGAGGTCGAAAAACTAAGAATGCAAGAAAACTTCTTTTTATAAATTTCTGAACAAGAGAGAAAGTTAAAGTCTCACTAGGACAACTGATAAGTAGGATCCTCGACAGCAATCATCTTCTGGACAGATATACGTCTCGACGAACGAAAAATCCCTCTTTATCTTAATCGTTAAACTCTACGTAGTCGGGCGTCCTTCTACCCACTCCAAACCGACCCCTTCTCTGGGGGTCACACGTTCATGACGTGGAATTGACCAATGATCACCAGGACCAAAGTCTCAATAAACATAAAACTGTAATAGTGGTGAAAACAAAAATAGGGTACCAATATTTCGCAACTGTGAATATCTTAGTATCCGGTCTATTATCTTGATTTCCAGTATTTCGGTGTAGATCCACATTTACGAAATTATCCAGATTGTAAGACATGAAAATTGAAATAAGGGGGTGAGGGCGTCTGTGTTGGGATTACAACGATAGTCCAACAATAAAAATTATTTCACAAGGATAAACTAAAGTAAATGATCACCAAAATACAAAGACAAAGGAAAGACCACACCTACAGTCGTTTAAGACGAGCATTTGACTTAACTACCCCGGTAAGGACAAAAGCGGTAGTCTGTTGCATCAGTCCCGTACGACCATCGATACTTTGTCTTTATGAAGAAGTAAAGAAATTCACAGAACCAATTGGTCTGTAAATTTGTCATAAAATACATGATCATATTCTCGTTATTATATTATTTCAAATAAAAAAATTTAATTCCTACAGTGGGAACATCAAAACATAGATGTCTTCGTTCCGGTCTTGAGACGTCAATAGACTCCGAAAATACAGTAAGACAGGGGGAAGAGAGAGTTGAAAAAATCTTCAGACATTAGATTTGTCCATCCTGAAACTGTATTGGATGTAAAATATTATTTGAACTTAATTATTAACTAAAAGTCTCTAGGATGTTTTCTACGGTGAACTAGATTGGACATGTAAAAAAGTGATTTATAAATAATAAAGAGGAGGAGGTGGGGAATAGTACAAACTTTACCTGACACTAATCTGTTAATTCAAAAATCCTCTTTAATGAGTGGAAAGATAGATGAGTCTCCAAAATCTCGATCGAACAGAAACCACCAAACAAAGTCTAACGTACAACCGACTTGTTTATCGATATATTAGAGACAAACGACATTCGACTTAGAACTTCATCTCGAATAAGACAGAAATGACAAAACTACATCGTTGGCTGTGAAAGTCTACGCAAAAGAAATTCAGTCGTAGAGAACAGGGCAGTACCCGGGACCTTGAACGACGGCAGCACGGATGACCGAAGAGGACGACCTCCCTCTTGCCTATCTAGTCACACAAGGTCCTCTCTGCCTTAGCACTTGGACTGGACTTGAAGAACGAGCAGAGAGTCCGACAATTTGAAGGGGAAGAGTACGAAACTGAAAAGAATGAAAAGACACATTTGGAATATTAAGACAACATTATGTAGTGTACAAGAAAAAACACTTTCTAACAGACATTATCAAACATTAACCTGAATATCCGTACGAACATATCAAAAACTTCTTGTCCGGTTCGTAAAATGTTTAATTAACTCAACGATCTGGGAGTTACTTTATCAAATTGCTGTAATTTTTTTGATAATGGTTTTTTACTTAGGAATGCACAGAACAAAGATAAGTTCTCGCTGATAAAAAGACTTTCAATCCTCAGGTTGAGATCAAATTTTCCGACAGGATAAAAATCCAGAAACTTCCATCTATTTTTATAAGGAGAACAAATAAATGTACAAGACTTAAAATGTAGCACATTGGATATAAGAAATGTAAAAGACATATTATGAAATAGAAGACACGTCAAAAATCAAGTATTTAGAACGTCCAGTATCAGAGCAAAGACATATTATGAAATAGAAGACACGTCAAAAATCAAGTATTTAGAACGTCCAGTATCAGAGCAAAGAGAATTGTAACAAACATACGAAGGCAACAAAAAAGAGAGAGGAAATTGCAGTGAAATACCGTAAAAGGAGTCTGTTGAGTGACCGTAAAACCCTAATTATTGAACACAGTCATTGTCAAAAAGTGCCAGAATTCTGTATGAGAGGGTTTATCCTGAAGTCGTATTACGAAAAAGTAATCGGAGGAAAAGTTCGGAATCCGGCGAATCTTACGACAACATAGTCTTCAACCGCGATAAGGAAAAAAGAAGAGTCTACTTGAACTTTTCTAGGTAAAGTCCACACTACACTCAACGCTAACCCGACTATGAAGATCAACCTCTTACTCTCTCGACATACAAATTGGTTCCCGAAGGGTCCACCGCGATCAACATTTCTTGGGACGACGGTTACGTCCTCTGTATTTTCTGTACCCAACCTAAGGAGGACGCCCTTCTAGGGGACGTCCTCTAGTATCGTCGGGTGAGGTCGCAGGAACGGACCTCTTAGATTGCGTGTCTCCTCGGGCTGCCCGACACCAGGTATCCTAGCGTTTCTCAGCCTGTACTGACTTCGATGACTACTATGTGTGTGCACCAATTGGTTCACGACAACCGACCTTCGGAGACTACCGCCCTCCCGTGTGTACGCCGACCGTCAATCTCCTCCCCTGGGGTGTGTTCGAACGGAGACGAGGAAAGATACGTTTGAGTCCTCGGCCCACCTGGATTCAAATTAAGATCAGGACCAGAGACCCGGTTCTGACACCGGAGAAGCGCGGAGTCCCGATGAGGACGAACGTGCCCGAGGACACGCACGAACAATTAAAGTTACGACTTCAACATCACTAACTGATTTAAGATGTCGGGTCCGAAGTTGTAATGAGAAAGTAATTAGGTCATAATGACGATCAAACGAGGATCAACTCTTATACACCAGACGACTAGGCCGTCAAGTCAGACCTCGGATCACCACACGAGTGGACAGGCCGACACAAGAGCGACCACATGTGAGTCGAGTACGACCCGGGGAAGGTAGGGGCAAAGAGGACGAGATACTCTTTCTCGTAGAGACTTTCCCTCTTCTCAGATCCCATCACTAAATACGACATGTCTAAAAGTCAGACTTAACAGTAACTCTTATCTAAGTACTCGTATTGTCACTTAAGATGATACATGTTCACACTTACTATTTAAAGTAAGACAGTTATTTACAACTTAAATGGATGCACGGCGAATAAGGCAATCTACTACTTCACAATCAACGAGTCAGCACAGGCTGAGAAACGATGGGGTACCTGACATTGACTGTTCCGAGGAGACAGGTACCCTAAAAGGTCCGCTCTTACGATCTCACCCAACGGTAAAGGTCGAGGTCCTAATCAACAAGTGACGATTGGATACAGGAAAATATGATTAGCATCTGGAGTGGAGTAAAGGAGAGATCCTTTACACGAGTTAGGAAAGAGATGGTAAAATTTCCAGATTGCGATGTTACTTATTATTCCTCCTCTTCACCTTTGACTGAAGTCGATGAACTCATGTTTAGAAGGGGTTGACGTCTTAAATATTTTTGAACCTAACAAAAAGGGGGTTTACGAATTAAAACGAGAACTTGAGATGAAACGTCCTTTGGTTAAATAAGTGAAAGATTTCACCGGGTCACAAACAGATCGTTCCTTTAGTCGTTTTCCCAAGAGTTTCTTCATCGTTACTTTAACTTTTCACAGACGACAGTGGTGACCACTATTTAGTTTGACTACAATTTCTACGTTTATCAGTAAGGTCATGAGAACAGAGACAATAACCTTAACAAATTCAATTAATTCGGTCGTCTCGTGAAGTAATAGATAATATGACGTACGATTACCGTCTAAATTTCAAAGTGAAAATAGTAAACTTTTTAAAAGACTTTTAGAATAGATTTAAGGATATAGGTAACGGTAGATTCAGACATATGAATTACCATTGATTATGACAATAAACCCTCTTATATAAATAACATGGTGTCACTCCAAAGAAAGATCAAACACTCCAAATGTTTCGGTTCTTTAAAATGCTCTGATAGTGTAAGTTCCATTGAAAACAGGTAGAAAAACTCTTTCACTAATTTTGTTATATATTATGTAAAAATAATCTGACAGTCCTTAAATTAATATAAGTTGAATTGTAATATCTTAAAATTTACATGAGATAATTGATTTTAATTTTTTTCGACAATATTTAATGACTATACTAACTAAAGAAAGTAAACGTCGTAAATTTATAGTCCTGTGACTGCCTACTATACCATTCTACTAGGAACTCCAAAGGAAACAATATTTAGCATTGATTGGGAGAATACAACTACCACACGAGGTGATTGTGGAAATTCTAACGATGTTTGACGTACAAAACCTTTCCCTGAGATACCACGACTTCATTTCCAACTTGACCACTTTATATAATATAACAACGGAAACTTTTCATTTTCCCTGATCAGTTATACAAGTAAATTTTAAAAACAAATTAGTGTTCAACAATCAGTTGAACCTTAGTAAGTTTAGTCAAGAGGAAGAAACCCCTACTTAACGTGTGAAGTCTTTCTCCATGTTTGTTATCGATTTCTGTACAGTCGAAAAGTTTTTATGCATCAATGATTAATTTCATTCGGTCTGATTTGATAGTGACTATATAAGAATTTCAAAACAAATTTTTACTCTCTTGATCTATACGGAATGGGATATAAGACATACGACTTTTATTATTCGAAAGAATATTCATGAATTTCGAAATATCGTGGTAATATCTAAAAATATATGAGTATTTAAAAATATATAAGTTTATTTAAAACGTAAGTTTTTTATTTATATACACGGATCTTATGTCACTCGTGAGTTTTTGACAAGTCGTCGAGATATAGGTTTCATGGTAGAATCCGTACGCCAAGTCCCCCGCATGTTTCTACTTACTCTGTATCTAGACCTGTACGTGTTAAATTTTTTGACTTAATCTTAAGATGTAAAATGAAGAGACCCATCTTAGATTCCTTTCCTATGAATATATTCGAAGAGACCTATTGTAAAAAAAATATCCTATTATAAGTCTTTACCACCATTATAACTCGTCATTACGTCTAAAACCCACATTGAAGGGTGGGACGTTCCACCCACTACAGACATAAATCACGACTCGTGTCGCCCCGAGTCCGTTGACTTCATCCACCGAACGGGTGTACGCGTGCCGACGGTCACCTCATCGACACCGACTTCAGGACAAGGACGAACGAGGTTTGGGTGTGTGAACGACACGACTGAATCGAAAGTCTACTAAAGATTTTCCGGTTGTCATTTTGGTACACGCTAATAAGACAAACTAGAAAATACTCTTAAATGTCACCATAAAAACATTTCGGAGTAACTCTATATTAAGTATATCGTACATCAAGTGGATAAATTTTACCTGTCAATCACCAAAAAACCATAATTATATAAACGTCTTGACATTTTGGTAGTGGTGTTAGTTAAAATCTTGTAAAAGTAGTGGATTTTTCTTTGGAGTATGGATATTTGTCAGTGAGGGTTAAATAAGGGTTGAGTAGATCGGGGTCCGTTACCGGTCAGATAAAAGACAGACATCTAAACGGAAAAGACCTGTAACGTATACTTACCTCAGCCAACGAGAAAGCACTGACTCAAGAAAGTGAACTGTAGTGCAAAAGTTCCACGTAGGTACAGCACCGGACACAGTAACGAAGGAAGACAACGACTTACGCAGGACACACTGCCATAAGAGCGCCGAACAAGTATAAAACACCCGTGAGATACAAACAAAGGGAGAAAAGTAAGTCTAGGGCGGGAATAGAAACAAAACAATGAGAAAAAAAAGCGAAACGGTGGGGAGTCAGAGATGGGGTGCAAGATCTTAGTCCCAGTACGATATCTCACCGACGTCGGATGACGCGACCTTCGGACACACGAAACTAAAAGACAATCAATTACCCGAGGAGGAGTCCCTTCTGAAACAGGGAGGACGGAGAAAAGGAGTGGAAAGAGGAAGAACAGGGAACCGAAACATTCCAGTCTTGAAAACCCGAGATGGTATGGGACACGTATAAAAACAGTTTCGTCAGATACTAAACACTAGATAGAAAGAGTGATCAAATTTAGAAAACTTCTGACTCTGTCATACTACAATAATTATGAAGGTCTGTTCAACAGACCGTGTACAATTCGTAAAAGTAGTCAAACAACTTGTTTGCTTTCTCACTCAGAACCAAAACGATTGGACCATAACACAAACAGAACGTAGACCAGGACCGAATCAGGACCGTCCGAAAGGTCTCTACCTAGAACCGAAAGGTGTCCCACCTCGTCGAAACTGTTCCTGGACGAGAGTCGGAAAGGCTGGTGGACGGACCCAGTGACTGACACGGACGGAAGTGGAATCTACCAAGGTACCAGGGGAAGAGAGGGTCCCCTCCGAGCTCGTCCGTCCGATCAGGTCCGTCGACCGGGTCCCAACACCTCCGGTCTCTTATTCGCACCGACAGAACTCGTCCTCTGGGGGCTCAGTCGGGGAAGAGCCGGTGACGACTGACGGCGGGACACCTTTTTCGTCACCTGCGCCTTAGTCTTCAGAGAACAACCTTCTGTCTTGAAGTGGTGAAGAGGTGAGACTGGCGCCGTCCAGTGAATCCACCAAGTGAATGTGTATTTCGTCCTGATTAAAATATGGAAAGGACGAAAGGAGAATCCTAAAACCACTCAGAGTAGCTTCGAGTTCATACAACTCGACGACGTAAGACAAGACAGGGATAAATGCGCGAAATTTTCTATGAAGGGCCACACCTGTCTCCCCACCACACTGACTAAGTAAACGTCAACTCAGAATGTCCCCCACACACACAGTATCTAGCACATCTCTAAACTCCTCTCTTTCCTTTCGACCTATGAAACTCCCGAGAAATTTGATAAAGACTACTCAACGTCGTGTACCTTCGTAAACGGTGACTACAAACTACACACGATCGTTTCACAAAAGATTAGTTCGAAAGGGTGGTGACGTCGTACACGACGTACATACGGAAATTATGTCTTGAAGGACTGCACTTATCTGAAAAAACCCCGTCCCGAACCCTCTTCCGTATATCCTTACTACAGACGACATCAGTACACAAACTTATTGTTATAAAATTTTGGTAATTAGCTCTGTAGGACCCTTTGTAATTACAATCTTTGAGTAGAATCCAACGAAAAACAATTTCCGGACGTTTTCATGAAGTGTAAAGTTCCATTAAAGAATTTAATGACAGTCTTAATTTAAAGTATCCTGTGACAACCTAATTCTCTTGCCTCACAATGACATCGGAACTCCAGGTATCCGTGTTAACTGTATGAAATTTGTCACAAACAAGATACTTATAGACCCGTAGATGACACACATTTTACGACAAGTTCCACGATCCCATTATATTTCCACTTTTTTCATTAAATCGAATGTTGTGAGAAAACAAATATGGACCCAACTTTTCTTTCCAGAGGAACATCTCTGTTTTTCCAACCCTCCTCCTGTCACTCCCCGGTTCACACTTTCCATTCGACCTACTTTAACTTACACGTACAGTGGTACGATTGAAAAGGTAGTTTCACAGGGAACCCACAAAAACACCCCATCCCCAATAAAAACTGGACGAAAAAAGAGGGAACAGGAAGTCTTGGTAAACAGATTTCACGTCAGGAGGACGACTAGAAGGAGAGAGGAAAATAGAGCGATATCGGTCGTAATGATAACATTAGGGAACACACCGGACGTCGTTACCAAAAGTTCGAAGAAACTGATCCTAGGTGTCATTCTTTATGTGAAATCAAACATCGGGTCGTGTGTTTGTGTCTAAGAGAGACAACTTTGTTTTCAAAGATCCTTGGATATAAATTACAAAGATTCGTATTACCAATTTGGTCTAGTTTGGTCGGGTAGGATTTCCTTTAGTTGGGGTTTGTAAGTAACCTTCCTGACTGCGACTTCGACTTCGAAGTTATGAAATCGGTGGACTACGCTTCTCGGCTGAGAAACATTTTCTGGGACTACGACCCTTTCTAACTTCCGTTCTCCTCTTCCCCTGTTGTCCCCTACTCTTCCAATCTGTCATAGTGACCGAGTTATCTGTACTTAAACTCGTTTGAGGTCCTCTACCACTTCCTGTCCCTTCGGACGTACGACGTCAGGTACCCCAGCGTTTTTCAGTCTGTACTGAATCGCTGCCTTGTTGTTGTTGTTTCGGATTACTTGAGACTAGAAAAAGAAAGGGAAGGAAAGATGAGGAAAATGAGGATAGGTAGGGTACTTTTTTTCCACTAGGTCAGGTGATTCACCTGAAGTATTGTGGTTTATCAGATGTCAATACGGATCGTTTTGTCTGTACAGGTCATGACGTCGGCCTCCTTCAGGACTCGAGAGACACTCGCAGACGAGTCAGGTGTACCCGTGTACAGCCGCTCGTCCCACTCACACGGCGGGAGGTGCATGGTCGACACGCTGAAACTCACGCAGCGTCCCGAAAACTCGGAACCATAGGAACACCCTAAAAAATTCTCGATTTAATCCATTATATATAAGTCAGTCAGGTCAAGTCAGCGAGTCAGCACAGGCTGAGAAACGCTGGGGTACTTAGCGTCGTGCGGTCCGGAGGGACAGGTAGTGGTTGAGGGCCTCAAGTGAGTCTGAGTGCAGGTAGCTCAGCCACTACGGTAGGTCGGTAGAGTAGGAGACAGTAGGGGAAGAGGAGGACGGGGGTTAGGGAGGGTCGTAGTCTCAGAAAAGGTCACTCAGTTGAGAAGCGTACTCCACAGATTTCATGACCTCAAAGTCGAAATCGTAGTAAGGAAGGTTTCTTTAGGGTCCCAACTAGAGGAAGTCTTACCTAACCAACCTAGAGGAACGTCAGGTTCCCTGAGAGTTCTCAGAAGAGGTTGTGGTGTCAAGTTTGCGTAGTTAAGAAGCCGTAAGTCGGAAGAAGTGTCAGGTTGAGAGTGTAGGTGTGTACTGGTATCCTTTTTGGTATCGGAACTGATCTGCCTGGAATCAGCCGTTTCATTACAGAGACGAAAACTCATACGATAGATCCAACCAGTATTGAAAAGAAGGTTCCTCATTCGTATATAATCNTGAGTCGGAAGAAGTGTCAGGTTGAGAATGTAGGTGTGTACTGGTATCCTTTTTGGTATCGGAACTGATCTGCCTGGAATCAGCCGTTTCATTACAGAGACGAAAACTCATACGATAGATCCAACCAGTATTGAAAAGAAGGTTCCTCATTCGTATATAATCATTAATCATTATTCATGAATTTTTTTACTCTATACTAAGGTATATTATATTACGTAATTAAAATTTTCACGTCATACGTAAAACTGTTTGACATGCTAGTACGTAAATGATATCAATACCGTTTTTTGTAACGGTAGTGTAGACACAAGGGAGACTCAGGGAAACACAGGGAACGTCAGTCAAGAGAAGTGGGAAGGACCGAGAACCTTTTTTGATTAGTCAAAAAACTCGATAGGTCATCAAGTCAGAACTTTAAGTAAATTTACTGTAGTGTAACGTAGCACGGTAACACAGACCGAAGAAAATGAATTGTATTACGAAAACTCTAAGTGGATTGCAAACCCAAATAGTCTTTAAACGAGAAAAGTAATGACTTACCACAAGGGAACAAGGCATTATGAATTCAACCGAATATATAAGTTGTCACACCCAACAATCGTCAAAAACCGATAATACTTTTTGACGATACTTGTAAACTTAAGTCCAAAAAAAAACTCTGTATACGAAACAAAAACCTCCCGCTTAATACACCAAATTGAGACATTCTATGACAATGTAATAAAGGAGATCACTGATTACTACTACCTGTAAAAAGTACACTAATAAACGGTAAGGAAAGAACAAATACTACTTTACAGACAATGATTTATGTCCTGATAACTTTAAAAGATAAAGAAGAACTCAATCTGGACTATCAAATAGAAAGTTCCTTAAAAAAAGTACAATAAATACAACAACTTAATACTTAATAAACACTATAAAGGAACATAAAAATTACATCCTAGATATAAATAAAGAAGAAAAAGGTTAAGACTATAACCACTAAACAGAAGACAAAAAATGGACTAATCACACGGATCTTCAAATAGTTAAAATAACTAATAAAGTCTCTTGACCGAAAACCAGAGGGATTAAAAGAAATAACAAGAAAATAAAAGTAAATAAAATAGAAATATAAAGATATGAAAACGAAATAAGAAAATTGCCGAAGAAACCCACCTTCGAATTTATTAAATAAACTCTTGAAAACAAAAGATTACTCTTAAAATACGACATTTAAAGGAAGACTCTTGATGAAAACGACAATTAGAACACTTATAAATTTCATCAAAATTCAAAACACAACTAAAGAAAAGGGGTAGCTAATAAATCTATATAGAACAAATTAAAAGTTTATAAACTCCTAAAGGGAACATAGAAATACAACGACTAAACATTAAATTCAGAACATTGGTCACTAAAGTATGAAACACACTAAAGTTAGAAAAAGTTAAACTCAGAACGAAAGAGGGGGTCTTACACCCGACAGAACCACCTATAAGGTACACATAAGACAAAAACAATCTTAGCCAGATATTCATCATTTATGCAGTTCCACCAACTATCAAAACAAGTGTAGAAGATATAAGACCAAAAGACAACGAAAAAAGATTGTTAATAACTCCTCACAACTTCAGAGGTTGATATTAAAACCTAAGAATTTAAAAAGAAGAATCAAGAAAGTTCAAAACAAAGTACAAAATACTTCGAGACGTTAATTCACGTATATGTAAAACATAACAAAATTGAATAGTAATACTTTACTAGGAAAAATAGGAGTCATTATAAGTAATGAAAAATCAGAAACCCGTAAATTACCTAAAAAGACGAGACGGACTATGTCAATAGAGGAAGGGAAAACTTCTTGTCTCTGACAACCGAAGACACCGGGTGTGAAATACCCAAAGCATGGGGAGCCTGAAAAGGAGGAGACAGAGACGACACACACGCAGAGGAGACGGAAATTGGAATGTGTAGAACATCTGACAACAGTAGAGAGTCGGACGAGAGGACGTCGGTGACAAGAGAAGAGACAGAGACCACGAACCGAACCCACCAGTGGAGACACACATACATAGACAGACACTCAAAAGGAGTTCGACTCCGTAGGTACACAACCGGATAACTTATGGAAGTCTACCTACAGAGTAAAAATACACTTTGAGAAACACAGGGTTTTATTTAAACAGCGAAGGGAGAATTCGTATAAAGACAAGGATATAAAAGTATCTTCCATTGAAGTGGGAAGATTACAAAACAATCCTGAGAGTGTTGAAAGACAACGAAGGATTTTTCGGTCGAAAAACCCCATGAAGGGACCACCATGTCACCAATTCTGAGACGTGAAATGGACGTCTCGTGTACCCAAACTAGGGACCAAGTCCCTTGATTCTAGATGGTACACCCCCCTTTTTTTTTAGACTGAATTTTTTTTTTCCGTCGAAGAACGTGTCGTCGGTCTTACTGGATAGATTTAACGTACGGACCGTTACGAAACGGGACAAGCATCGACGCATCAACGTGGAAATGGATATCCAGTTCGGATTTCGAAAAACGGGACCGTGTATCCGGAGGTACCATCCTGGGACGAAGAGATTAAACTATGTGTAAAAAGTCAGTCGTTCGTCCTCAGTTCATTCAACGACCTCTTAAATGAGTCTCTTACATCTTTGTGTCGACGACGAACCTCTTTCCACACAATTCACTATTACTTCTGACAAATAATCGACACACGGTTCATCGTAAGGTTTATAATCGAAATATTTGTGTAAATCAAAGGTGTTGTTCGGAGACTCATCCGGAACAATGATAAGGTAAAAAGTTTCTACTTCTTTGACTCCGCTCTCTCTCATGATCAATGAACACATTTCAGTACACTTCATCGGTCCTTTTGACTATCTGACCGGGGTCCCTCGTACTAGAAACGGTGCACCGAATGTGACGGTGAACTCGAGACAGGGACAGAGCCAACTCTCATGGTCACATTTTGGACCTTCACAAAGGAATAAAAGACGAAAAGAGGATGTCAGTAACCTTACTCAGAAGACTGGAACTTTGACTGGTCCTTTTCAACATAGGATCGGTAACTAGAATTAGGACTCTTTAATATTAACATTTCTGTATAACATAAATTCCTCAAAAGACACTATTCTTTACTTGACAAAACTCATAAAGATCATTCATTTCTTTTGACCTTTTCAACAGAGTTTCCTCATCACTACACACACTGAATCTCAATCGTTGTCCATTTCCTATACAAAAGAATTAACGTTTCTTGTATCTTTTTGAAGATAGACCTTTGGTGTCTAGAGTGTCGTCACCGTCGAACGGGGGTCCACATCCACATCCGAAAGATCCACGGGGAGGGTCCAGGAGGACCTTCCCTGAGGTCTAACGGACCCCACAGTACCAGACCCGCACGTACGACTCCCTAGGCACTCTTCGCGGGGGACCCGAGGCACCCGGACGTCTGGGCGAGCCACATGGACTGAGGTGACGTAAGGGCCCACAAGAAGGGAGACGACGACCCCGTGACGTCCGCTTACACGGACGGACCGGAGGCTAAACAGATGGACGTACGACACGGACATGGATGGACCTAAACGCCACAGAACACCTTATACATATTTAATCTGTAGTGTGAATACTTTTTTTTATTTTACTAAACTAATAGACTTAAACACGGATTGAGGGTTCAGACCAGTACCTTGGATTTAGTAATTGAAAAAAAAAAAAAATTTCAAGTTACCTTTTCTTATTAAATTTTATTAAAATAGTATACCCGGATCATTCTAAATTTCGAAAGACATGACATTAAATTCAAATAAAATGTAAAAATAATTAAATAAAAAGGAAAATTTCAATTTTGGTTACTATTTCGTTTTGTATAGTATTATATAAGGTGTCGAAAGGACGTTTTGGTATATAAGTTTTATGAGACACCTTTCAGTCATATGGTTCTTGAATGGGTCTCCACGTCACCAATTCTTAGGAGGACGGTCACGTCACCTCACCCAAACTCGGGAGCAGGCCCTCCTAAGGTCCACGGTCCCCGTCGGCCGACACCCGGGGCTCGCGACGTCGGACGCCTGGAGCTCGGACGCGAGACGTCCTTCCCTTCAGGGGCGTGACTCTCCGGACGTGCGTCGTCGCTTCCGGGTCGCGTCGGTTCTTAGTTGGTCATTCCCTTATTTCCTCCATATGGTCGCCCTGTTGACTTAGATGGACTTTTATTCAGCATTTTTTGAAGTTGATAAGTGAGTCAAACCACCCTGAAAGTCTCGTGTAATTATACTCAATTAATCGTGAAGGACATGAATCTAAAAGTCATCATTGTGAAGTCACGATAGAACCTAAAAATTTATAAATACCCGACCAAATCTCTCGAGGAGGAGTTTAGTCACCCTTAAACCTTTATTCTAGTTCTCAAGAGTTCTCAACTCATACGATTCTACGTCATCTCATACGTCTGAACAAATAAGTAGGAAAATAGACAAGTAAGTACCTCGGAAATAACTCCTGAACCATGACAATGTCTGTACCGTCTCTACTTATTAGACAGAGACGGGAGACCCTTGTGACTCCTTTTTTGAACACATGTTTTGGTCATATGTCAACTTCACCCGACCCTACCACTTACCATTCCAGTTAAAACCAGAACCTCTTTTGAAGTATCTCTTCCACTGAAAAGTCGACTCAAAGTTTCCTGTCCAACCTTATATCTGACCGTCCTCACCATCATTAAAAAAAGAAGAAAGATTACTAAAATGAGGACCTATAGTCACCTTACTTAATGTCACGGACAGAGTCCAACCGTTCATCTTTCGTTAACAACTATTAAAGTCCATTAAAAACCCATGATAAGCAGATCCAGAACTTTTATTACACTGTAAATATCTTGATTAAATATAAAGGAAAGTTCGTATATCATCATATTATAACCTCATATACATTAATCTTTGACATGAAATTCACTTCACTTCACTTCAGCGAGTCAGCACAGGGCTGAGAAACACTGAGGTATCTGACATCGGATGGTCCGAGGAGACAGGTACTCTAAAAGGTCCGTTATCATGACCTCACCTAACGGTAAAGGAAGAGGTCCCCTAGAAGGGTTGTGTCCCGAGTTTGGGCCCAGAGGGTGTAACATCTGTCTACGAAATGGTAGACTCGGTGGTCCCTTCAGGCTATATCAGAACTCACGGTCTGATTTTATTGGACATAACATAGAACTATCACCGCTACTCTCAATTAAGACTTTGGGGTCTCCAAATTAATCATCCTCTCATGAAATTCATCTACACCTGTTTATATTGAAAGTCTATAAAACTTATAAGTCAAGTTGAGTCTAGTCAGCGAGTGAGCACAGGTTGAGAAAGACTGGGGTACCTGACGTCGTACGGTCCGGAGAGACAGGTAGTGGTTGAGGTCCTTAAATGAGTTTTGAGTACAGGTAACTCAGTTATTACGGTAGGTTGGTAGAGTAGGAGACAACAGGGGAAGAGGAGAACGGAAGTCAGAAAGGGTAGTAGTCCCAGAAAAGTTTACTCAGTTAAGAAGCGTAGTCCACCGGTTTTACAAGCTCGAAGTCCAAGTCGTATTCATAAAGGTTACTTATAAGTCCTGACTAAGGGAAATCTTACCTGACCAACCTAGAGGAATGACAGGTTGTCTGAGAGTTCTCAGAATAGGTTGTGGTTTCAAGTTTTCGTACTTAAGAAGCCGTCTTTCGAAAGAAATATCAGGTCGAGAGTGTAGGTATGTACTGATGACCTCTTTGGTATCGAAACT
Organism: Capra ibex; assembly: GCA_006410555.1. NCBI lineage: Eukaryota > Metazoa > Chordata > Mammalia > Artiodactyla > Bovidae > Capra > Capra ibex. The sequence goes on along the minus strand of SJYO01048061.1, from coordinate 69,099,786 downwards.
GATCTGTCTGCAAACAACCGTTTCATTACAGAGACGAAACATTATACGACAGATCCAACAATATTGAAAAGAACGTTCTTCGTTCACAGAAACTTACAGTACCGACGTCAGTGGTAGACGTCACTGAAACCTCGGGTTTTTTTATTTCAGAGAGTGACAAAGTAACAAAGGAGTAGATAAACGGTACTTCCCTACCCTGGTCTACGGTACGAGAAAGAAAAAACTTACAACTCAAAATTCGGTCAAAAAAGTGAGAGGAGAAAGGGGAAGAATTTTTCCGAGAAATCAAGGAGAAACGAAAGACGTTATTCCCACCACAGTAGACATATAGACCTCTTCCGCCACCGTGGGGTGAGGTCATGAGAACGGACCTTTTAGGGTACCTGCCTCCTCGGACCATCCGACGTCAGGTACCCCAGCGATTCTCAGCCTGTGCTGACTCACTGAAGTGAAAGTGAAAAGTNTTTTCCGAGAAATCAAGGAGAAACGAAAGACGTTATTCCCACCACAGTAGACATATAGGCCTCTTCCGCCACCGTGGGGTGAGGTCATGAGAACGGACCTTTTAGGGTACCTGCCTCCTCGGACCATCCGACGTCAGGTACCCCAGCGATTCTCAGCCTGTGCTGACTCACTGAAGTGAAAGTGAAAAGTGGAAGTACGTAACCTCTTCCTTTACCGTTGGGTGAGGTCACAAGAACGGACCTCTTAGGGTCCCTGCCCCCTCGGACCACCCGACGGCAGAGACCCCAGCGTGTCTCAGCCTGTGCTGACTTCACTGAATCGTCGTCGTAGACATATAGACTCCAATAATTATAAAGAGGGCTGTCAGAACTAAGGTCGAACACGAAGGAGGTCAGGTCGTAAAGAATACTACATGAGACGTATATTCAATTTATTTGTCCCACTGTTATATATCGGAACTACATGAGGAAAGGGTTAAACCTTGTTCAGACAACAAGGTACAGGTCAAGATTGAACGAAGAACTGGACGTACGTGTAAAGAGTCGTCCGTCCAGTCCACGAGACCATAAGGTGGAGAAAGTCTTAAAAGGTGTCAAATAATACTAGGTGTGTCAGTTTCCGAAACCGCATCAGTTATTTCGTCTTTATCTACAAAAAGACCTTGAGAGAACCAAAAAACTACTACGTCGTCTACAACCGTTAAACTAGAGACCAAGCAGACGGAAAAGATTTAGGTCGAACTTATAGACCTTCAAGTGCCAGTGCATGACAACTTCGGACCGAACCTATTAAAATTCGTAACGAAACGACCACACACTCTACTTACGTCAACACACCATCAAACTCGTAAGAAACCGTAACGGAAAGAAACCCTAACCTTACTTTTGACTACAAAAGGTCGGGACACCGGTGACGACTCAAAAGGTTTAAACGACCGTATAACTCACGTCGTGAAAGTGTCGTAGTAGAAAATCCTAAACTTTATCGAGTTGACTTTAAGGTAGTGGAGGTGATCGAAATAAACATCACTACGAAGGATTCCGGGTGGACTGAAGCATAAGGTCCTACACACCGAGATCCACTCACTAGTGTGCTAGCATCAATAGACCCAGTACTGCCGGAAAAAACATATTAAGACACATAAGAACAGCGGAGAAGAACTATAGAAGACGAAGACAATCCAAGTATGGTAAAGACAGGACATAACACGGCTAGAAACGTACTTTAAAAGGGAACCATAGAGACTAAAAGAACTTCTCTAGAGATCAGAAAGGGTAAGATAACAAAAGGAGACAAAGAAACGTAACTAGAGACTCCTTCCGAAAGAATAGAAAGGAACGATAACAACCTTGAGACGTAAGTCTACTTATATAAAAAGGAAAAGAGGGAACGGAATGAGAAGAGAAAAGGGTCGATAAACATTCCGGAGTAGTCTGTTGGTAAAACGGAAAAAGGTAAAGAAAAAGAAACCCTACCAGAACTAGTGACGGAGGACATGTCACAGTGTTTAGAGACAGGTATCAAGAAGTCCGTGAGATAGCCTAGATTAGGAAACTTAGATAAACAGTGAAGGTGACATATTAGTATTCACTAAACCAAATCTAGTATGGACTTACCAGATCACCAAAAGGGATGAAAGAAGTCAAACTTGGACTTAAACCGTTATTCGTCAAGTACTAGACTCGGTATCAGTCGAGGAGTAGAATAAAGACGACTGACATAACTCCAAGAGACAGAAACCGACGTCTCTTATATTAGTCAGACTAAAGCCGTAACTGGTAGACCACTACAGGTACACATCTCAGAAGAGAACACAACAACCTCCTCCCACAAACAATACTGATCACGCAAGAGAACCGTCTAGAGAATAATCGGAAACGGGACAAAGTAAGACAGAGGTTCCGGTTTAAACGGACAATGAGGTCCATAAAGGACTGAAGGATGAAAACGTAAGGTCAGGGGATATTACTTTCCTGTAGAAGAAACACATAATCAAGATCTTCCAGAACATCCAGAAGTATCTTGGTAAGTTGAAGTCGAAGAAGTCGTAATAACCAGCCCCGTATCTGAACCTAATGGTAGTATAACTTACCAAACGGAACCTTTGCTTGTCTCTAGTAAGACAGTAAAAACTCTACCGTAGGTTAATAACGTAAAACCTGAGAGAACAACTGATACTACCGAGGAGGTAAAGAAGATTCCCTAAGACGGGTGTCATCATCCATATTACCAATAGACTCAATTTAAGTGGGAAAGGTCAGGTAAAATCAGACAACTAAGGAATTTACAACTACAACAGAACAAACTGGTGAAGGTTAAACGGAACTAAGTACCTGGATTGTAACGTCCAAGGATACGTCATAACGAAAAATGTCGTAGTCTGAAATGAAGGTAGTGACCAGTGTAGGTGTTGACCCACAACGAATACGAAACTGAAGTAAGAAAAACCTCAATAAAGAGGTGACTAGAGGTCATCGTATAACCCGTAGATGGTGGGACCCCTCAAGAAGAAAGTCACAGGACAGAAAAACGGAATCTCACCCTGTGTCTGATATATCACCCCTTCGTGATCCACATACCCGTAGATTAGGTCGGAACTCCACAGTCTTTCCGATGATGTACTCTGCAACACGTTTGACTTCGGACTTAACTTTAATAGGTCTATTTACCAATCCAAGATCCGTGCTCTTTATCGAACGCGTACACATCTTCAAAGATCCAATAAGTAATGCAGATCTAATATATCAGATTACCACCACCTCAGCACTTCTCTAAAAGAGTCCTCCTTCATTCTAATTCCAATTTCACCTGGAAACTCGGTACCATTCTATAAACTCACAGTAGGAGACTCGTCACCGTAATGTCTACAACTCTCCGAACTTCATACCCTCTCTCCCTCTACTAAACCAGACCTAAAGTCATTCTAGACACGTCTCTAATCAAACCCCTCACCATCCCTGTCCCCGGTCACTTCTGTGACCTCGTTCAATCCTCCGACATGGTCAACAGGTCCACCGGACTTCATCCCATCATCACCATCCCCGTCTCCCGTCTCCGTTCTACTTAATCCAGATAAACCAAACTAAATATAAAAGATCAATTAAAAGTAATTTCAATAATATCAAGTTTAGTGAACAGACGACTGACCTCTGTTGGAGTCTTCAGGTGTAGAAGTCATACGTACACATACGAAGAGAGGGTTAGGTCCAGGTACATAAAAAGATTAGACTGTCATAGAGGGTTGAAGATTTCGGAAGTTTTTGGGAGGATGAAACGGGAAACCTTGAGTTTCAGACAGTAGAAACTTACAAACGAAAGGAACAACGTCATGAACTTTGGATCCCCAATAAACTTCTGAAATAAAAGGACCATCGAAAAAGGAAGTTTCCGAAGGTCGAGAAGAACTCGTAAAGATAACGTAAAGAGGTACAATCAGAGTTGACACCCAGTAGAGTAGGGAGGGTAACTAAGTAACGTCCGTAATCTTGAATTCAAGGAAAGAAAATGTGGTGACAAAGACAATAATAAGGTAAGTATGGATGGTCCCTGTGAATGAAACCCTAGACACCAGGAGGTTCCCCAGACACCATCTTAAGTACCATATTAACTTGAATTACCCTTTTCCTAATTTAGAAAATTTAATTCGAAATTCATTTTAAATCATAAAATTTTTTAGTATGTGTATTCGTTTTGTTTTTTTGTTTACTGGTCGATTTCTTTTCTTGTCATCCAAACCCGGACACTGAAACAGTGTCTATTCCTTTCGGAGAAACGATACACCCGTAAAGGTGACCGATGAGACGTATACCGTGAACCGACACCTTATGCATAACGTAAAAGTCAAGTCAAGTCAACGAGTCAGAACAGACTGAGAAACTTGGGGTGCCTGACGTCGTGCGGTCCGAAGGGACAGGTAGTGGTTGAGGGACTCAAACAAGTTTGAGTACAGGCAGCTCAGCCACTACGGCAGGTTGGTAGAGTAGGAGACAACAGGGGGAGACGAGGACGGAAGTCAGAAAGGGTCGTAGTCCCAGGAAATGTCACTCAACTGAGAAACGTAGTCCACCAGTTTCATAACCGCGAAGTCGAAGTCGTAGTCAGGAAGGTTACTTATAAGTCCTGACTAAAGGAAATCCTACCTGACAAACATAGAGGAACGTCAGGTTCCCTGAGAGTTCTCAAAAGAGGTTGTGGTGTCAAGTTTTCGTAGTTAAGAAGTCACGAGTCGGAAGGAATACCAGGTTGAGAGTTTAGACATGTACTGATGACCCTTTTGATATCGAAACTGATCTGCCTGAAAACAACCGGTTCATTTCAGAGACGAAAACTTATACGATAGATCAAAACAGTACCGAAAAGAAGGTTCTTCGTTCAAAGAAAATTAAAGTACCGTATTGAATAAAAGTTCGTTAAATTTCCTTAAAGTTCTAATATTGACAATTCACATAAAGAGAGAATTACTATAATTTTATGACATATTTTAGATTTACACTTGTTTAGTAACATTCATTCATTAAAACCCCTCCACCACTATGTAAAAGTAGAAAAGTTTCCTAGGAGACCAATTTTTTGAAAAGTATTTAAAGTCATTATGTTAAATTCTCACCCTTTACTGGTAAACATCATAAATCCTCATAACTTCCATCCCATATCATCAACCATCCAACCACCCTTAACAATGGTACACTATTCTAACAAGGATACTGACTCTACGAATCGAATAGGTAAACTTTGTCACTTACCGGTCAAAAGGAGGGGGCCTTCTACAGAGAAACACTGTCTCTACAGTATCGTAAAATCATTTCTAGTACCCTGAGAAGTCGACAAGTGTACGTGATAGAGGACATTAAGACTAAATCGGAGTGGACCAAAGGAAACGTAGGGAAAGGTTTCTGAGAAAACTCCAAGAAAGAGGTGGGGTCTTAATTAGTGAACAGAGATAGACAACGATTAAATGAACTCCCGTAAATGACATAAAAAATGGAAATAAACATTAAACAATGACATAAAAGAAAAGGGGGTTCACCATTAGACACCCTACCGTGATATAAAATATACAAAATAGTAGGTCATTAACGAATCAGTATGGAAATCCATGATTAACTGACGGTCGATGATAAAACATTCGATTTGTGTGTTACTACGGATAGTCAATAGACGACGACACATTCTTTAATTCGGTTTAGTCGTTTGTAAATAATACAGTATGACAAAGACAAAGAACTGGAGGATGAAAACGTAAGGTCAAGGGATATTACTTTTCCTGTAGAAAAAACCCACAATCAAGATTTTCCAGAACATCCAGAAGTATCTTGACAAGTTGAAGTCGAAGAAGTCACAATGACCAACCCCGTATCTGAACCTAATGGCAACTATAACTTACTAAACGGAACCTTTGCTTGTCTCTAGTAGGACAACAAAAACTCTGACGTAGGTTCATGACGTAAAACCTGAGAGAACAACTGGTACTACCGATGAGGTAAAGAAGACTCCCTAAGGACGGGCGTCATCATCTATATTACCAGTAGACTCAATTTAAGTGGGTAAGGTCAGGTAAAATCAAGTGACTAAGGATCTTACAGCTGCAAGTGAGAACGGTAGAGAACAAACTGGTGAAGATTAAACGGAACTAAGTACCTGGACTGTAAGGTCCAAGGAAACGTCATAACGAGAAATGTCGTAGCCTGTAACGAAGAGAGTGGTCAGTGTAGGTGTCGACCCATAACAAAAACGAAACCAAGACAGGGAAGTAAGAAAAACCTCAATAAAGAGGTGAGGTCATCGTATAACCCGTGGATGACTGGATCCCTCAAGGAGAAAGTCAACTTCATAAAGTTTAGGACTTTCTACTACAACACTTTCACGACGTGAGTTATACGGTCGTTTAAACCTTTTCAGTCGTCACCGGTGTCCTGACCTTTTCCAGTCAAAAGTAAGGTTAGGGTTTCTTTCCGTTACGGTTTCTTATGAGTTTGATGGCGTGTTAACGTGAGTAGAGTGTACGATCATTTCATTACGAGTTTTAAGAGGTTCTGTCCGAAGTCGTTATGCACTTGGCACTTGAAGGACTACAAGTTCGACCAAAATCTTTTCCGTCTCCTTGGTCTCTAGTTTAACGGTTGTACGCGACCTAGTACCTTTTTCGTTCTCCCAAGGTCTTTTTGTAGATAAAGACGAAAGAACTGATACGGTTTCGGAAACTGACAGACCTAGTGGTATTTGACACCTTCTAACACTCTCTCTACCCTTATGGTCTGGTCGTCTGGACGGAGAACTCTTTGGAGATACGTACAGTCCTTCGTTGTCAATCTTGACCTGTACCTTGTTGTCTGACCAAAGTTTATCCTTTTCTTCACGCAGTTCCGACATATAACAGTGGGACGAATAAATTGAATATACGTCTCATGTAGTACTCTTTACAACCTGACCTTCTTCGTGTTCGACCTTAGTTCTAACGGTCCTCTTTATAGTTATTGGAGTCTATACGTCTACTGTGGTGGGAATACCGTCTTTCACTTCTCTTTGATTCTTCGGAAAACTACTTTCACTTTCGCCTCTCACTTTTTCAACCGAATTTCGAGTTGTGATTCTTTTACTTCTAGTACCGTAGGCCAAGGTAATGAAGTACCTTTTATCTGCCCCTTTGTCACCTTTGTCACAGTCTGAAATAAAAACCCCCCGAGGTTTTAGTGACGTCTACCACTGACGTCGGTACTTTAATTTTCTGTGAATGAGGAACCTTCTTTTCAATGTTGGTTGGACCTATCGTATAAGTTTTCGTCTCTGTAATGAAACGGCTGATTCCAGGCAGATCAGTTCCGATACCAAAAAGGTCATCAGTACATACCTACACTCTCAACCTGACACTTCTTCCGACTCACGGCTTCTTAACTACGAAGACTTGACACCACAACCTCTTCTGAGAACTCTCAGGGGACCTGACGTTCCTCCAGGTTAGTCAGGTAAGACTTCCTCTAGTCGGGACCCTAAAGAAACCTTCCTTACTACGATTTCGACTTTTAGGTCATGAAACCGGTGGAGTACACTTCTCAACTGAGTAACCTTTTCTCAGACTACGACCCTCCCTAACCCCCGTCCTCCTCTTCCCCTGCTGGCTCCTACTCTACCGACCTACCGTAGTGACTGAGCTACCTGCACTCAGACTCACTTGAGGCCCTCTACCACTACCTGTCCCTCCGGACCGCACGACGCTAAGTACCCCAACGTTTCTCAGCTTGTGCTGACTCGCTGACTTGACTTGACTTGACAAAGACACCCAGTCCGCAAACTTTCAACGAACCGACCCACCAACACCGGACAACAGAGTACTCCAACGTCACTTCTGCAACCGGTCTCCAGAGTAGTCGACTTGTAAACTGACCCCGAAGACCCTACCGAGTGTGTGCACCGACAACCGTCCAACGGAGGGACGAAGAAATCGAAACAATCGAGTCAAGAAACGGGGCACCCGGAAGGGGATCCAGAAGAACTCACAGGAACACTAGACCGTCGTCCGTATAGTATCTCACTCAGTAGGTTCTTTCTCGTTCTGTCTTCGACCTTACAGAAAACACTCAATCAGAACCTTTACTGTGAGGTCATAAAAGTATCACACGACAACGAATGTGTTCAGTCCCCTAGGGACTCCCGACAGGAACTCTTACCGGTCGTGTCGATTCTGTCGACTTCTAAACAAATCCCACCGTGAATGTAAAATCACCCTCTCTCCGTCTCAATTGTTAATGTCTTCTTTTACTGTCCGAAAGAATTCAGTATGAGTCGTGTCTACTTCCTTTAATTGGCACACGACACTGTCTGCCCTTGCACTCACCCGAGTATAAGATGAATTCTACCTCACCAGGCGGAAAATTGGACTGCGACTCTCCACTCTCCATGAATATAAAGATAATTGTCGAGTGACGGTATAATTAATTCGTACCGCAGGGAGGGAGTCTATCGTAATAGTACCGTAAGAGAAGTCAGAAGATACTCAAATTGGTCAAGAAGTTGTTTCTACGATAACACCTTTAAACTCCCTAAACGAATCCCATTGGGTCGTTCACTCCCCGACCCGTCCTAAGTCTTCAGTCTGAGACCTCAAGATAAAAATTAGTCGTTCAACGAACCAATCATTATTTCGATTAATTTTTCGGTCCAATAAAATCGACAATCCAAAAAAGGAGGAGAATTTCCATCACGTTCTAACGTTAACTATTAAAACTCACAAAAAAAAAAAAAAAAACTAAAGTCCATACACAAGTTTATCTTAATTAAGTCATTAATTTTACTTGGAAATAAACAAATTATTAAGAGGACCTAACGTACTTTTATAGAAGAGGGAAGACCTAAGATTCTCACACACAAATACTAGTGCGTATCAAAAAGATAGAAAAGTACAAAATTTTACTGATTATTAATGTATAGAAGGAAAACAAATTTTACACTTTTATAGTGAGGAGACAATCATAACTTTTTGTAACATTGTCATTTTTCACAAGTGAGAAGTCAAGTCAAGTCAGTCAGTCAGCACAGGTTGAGAAACGCTGGGGTACTTAACGTGCGGACCGGAGGGACAGGTAGTGGTTGAGGGTCTCAAATGAGTTTGAGTGTAGGTAACGTAGCCACTACGGTAGGTCGGTAGAGTAGGAGCCAGCAGGGGAAGAGGAGGACGGGGGTTAGGGAGGGTCGTAGTCTCGGAAAAGGTCACTCAGTTGAGAAGTGTACTCCACCGGTATCATGACCTCAAAGTCGAAATCGTAGTAAGTCAGGTTTTTTTAGGGTCCCGACTAGAGGAAGTCTTACCTGACCAACATAGAGGAACGTCAGGTTCCCTGAGAGTTCTCAGAAGAGGTTGTGTGTCAAGTTTTCGTAGTTAAGAAGCCGTGAGTCGGAAGAAGTGTCAGGCTGAGAGTGTAGGTATGTACTGGTGTCCTTTTCGTATCGGAACTGATTGATCTACCTGGAATCAGCCGTTTCATTACAGGGACGAAAACTTATACGAGAGGTCCAACCAGTATTGAAAAGAAGGTTCCTCATTCACAGAAAATTAAAGTACCGACGTCAGTAGTAGACGTCACTAAAACCTCGGGGGGTTTTATTTCAGACTGTGACAAAGGTGACAAAGGGGCAGATAAAAGGTACTTCATTACCCTGGCCTACGGTACTAGAAGCAAAAGACTTACAACTCCAAATTCGGTTGAAAAAGTGAGAGGAGAAAGTGAAAGTAGTTCTCAGAAAAATCAAGGAGAAGTGAAAGACGGTATTCCCACCACAGTAGACGTATAGACTCCAATAACTATAAAGAGGGCCGTTAGAACTAAGGTCGAACAAGAAGGAGGTAGGGTCGTAAAGAGTACTACAGGAGACGTATATTCAATTTATTCGTCCCACTGTTATGTGTCTGAACTGCAGGAGGAAAAGGACAAAGCTTGGTCAGACAAGGTACAGGTCAAGATTGACAACAAAGGACTGGACGTATACCCAAAGAGTTCTCCGTCCCGTCTACAAAACCATAAGGGTAGAGAAAGTCTTAAAAGGTGTCAAATAACACTAGGTATGTCAGTTTCCGAAATCGTATCAGTTATTTCGTCTTTATCTACAAAAAGACCTTGAGAGAACGAAAAAGGTACAGAATATTTTATCGATTTATAGGTTATCAAAAATCTCGGACAAAAATCAATTAAAAAATTTGACAGTAATGACTAATAGTGACAATCTATTATGAGTCATACCACGAGTAAATTGAAGGGGACTTCTATTCACTATAATTAAATACTTTAGGACATGTGGGGTCTGTGTCGACTTTAGTATAATTAATTTACACACATGTTGGAGGTTTATCGTAATATTACCCTAAGTGAGACACAGGACATATAAATTGGTCGACAAGTTGTTTCCGTTTGACATATGAAACGGATGAACCCAACACAAAGATAGAGTTGAAATTCTCTTAAAGTGTACTTTAATTTCTCATGGGTAGGTCCACGTGGAACATTTTATGTATGTCAACGTCAGTTTAACGGTTTACATTTGTTGTTCGCTACTTGTGTCGTACCACCACTAAAGACAGTACAAAAACATATGTTTTGACAAAATTTTCAAACGAAAATACAAGAGAACACGGAACGAAATTCGTTTAACACACACATTGAGACACTTTCTACTTAATCCTCACTAAAAAAGGGGGGATAAATACTCGTTTCAGTATCTTAGTAGAGAAATTTCTTTCTATTTTGAAGGAATCTTGTAAATGTGATTAAACCATTATTACAAGTGAGACATAGACCGAAACATACACACGAGTTTTACAAACCTTAGATGAACATCACGAACTATCTCGTAATATATGGACTTTTACAAAAGTCAAATTGGGACTCCAGAAGTTGTTTAAGTCAAATGACAAACAAGATCATATCCTCCTTCCCAACATAAATAAAAACAGGATACCGAGGAAGGAATAAAACAGAAAGTTAGGAAAGGCTAGATCCTTTTACTTTCGTAACTTTGATACTTTGTGACAAAAAAAAAAAAAGAAAACGTAAAAATATCTAAATCGTCAATCTTCTGCCTACACGATTAAAAGGGATAGAACAGTAATCGAGCCATCCGATCTCTTCTCTAGACCACGTGTAAACAAAGTTATCAACCTATTTTCGGTTGGGAACGGATCTTAAATCCACGATTCGTATACCACCTCTACACCATTAAGACATAATAATAACATGTTTAACATCATAATAAATAACTATGTTTACGTCAAGACACAGATTTTAGTATTACGTAACTCAAAATTTTAAAAGAAACACGATAAAACATCAGATTTAAACAACAAGTAAGCACAGGCTGAGGAACGCTGGGGTACCTGACGTCGTACGGTCAGGAGCGGCAGACAGTGGTTGAGGGTCTAGAACGAGTTTGAGTACAGGTAACTCAACTACTACGGTAGGTTGGTAGAGTAGGAGACAACAGGGGAAGAGGAGGACGGAAGTTAGAAAGGGTCGTAGTCTCAGAAAAAGTAACTTAACCGAGAAGTGGAGTCACCGGTTTCATTACCTCGAAGTCGAAGTCAGGAAGGTTACTTATAAGTACCAACTAAAGGAAAGCATAACCGATCAAACTAGAGGAACGATAATTTCCCTTAGAGTTCTCAGAAGAGGTCGTGGTGTCAAACTTTCGTAGTCAAGAAGACTACGAAGAAATCCGAGTCGGAAGGAATCCCAGGTTGAGAGTGTAGGTATGTACTGATGACGTTTTTGGTATCAAAACAGATATACCTGGAAACAACCGTTTCACTGTAGAGACGAAAAATTATACGACAGATCCAAACATTATCGAAAAGAAGGTTCCTCGTTCACAGAAAAGTAAAGTACCGACGTCAGTGACAGGTGTCACTACAACCTCGTGTTCTTCTATTTCAGACAGTGACATCAGATTTATCGTACTGTAAAAATACATACTTTCACAAAACCTCGAACAAAAAACAATAAATTTGTTCATCAAAGGAGTAACTTCTTAATTTGTTTACGTAAGTTGGACTACGAAGTAAAGTCAGAGAATGATGTCACATACCTAACTTCCCCGAGTTATTAATCAATAACAATAAAAATACTGAAAATCTCTAAAAATAAAATTTCGTAAAACTAAAAACCACTTTTTATTCTAAAACTAAAGAAGATGGTGACAACGCAGACGGATGTTACACCCTCTGGACCCAAGCTAGACACCCAACCCTTCTAGAGGACCTCTTCCTTTACCGTTGGGTGAGGTCATGAGAACGGACCTTTTAGGATACCTTTCTCCTCGGACCATCCGATGGCAGGTACCCCAGTGTTTCTCAGCCTGTGCTGACTCACTGAAGTGAGTGAGTAAGTGAGTGGTGACAATCTTCGATTCATAAGTGTTCAATCGAACACTTAACGAATTCGAATGAGAAGGGTAAATAACTGTACAAATGTAAATATTATAACTACAACGTAATTATCACAAAACGAATTAAAACGAAGGAACATTCAAATCGTATAATTACTTGAAACACACAGACACACACAACACTTCTCCTCAGTCATATCAAAGATGTGGGTTCCCAACTACAATGTACATATCTGAGTTACCGTTACTTCATCACTAAGTTTTCTGACTCCTTGGTCGGGTTAAAGAATTGACAAGCTACAGGGATCAAAAAATTTTGTTCACAGTTCTTAACTTCATTACTACAGGTATCTTTATATTGAACACCTACATATAAGTACACTTTATTAAAGTACAAAGACTCCACAAAGTGTCGTCCCTCCAAAACACAACCATTGAATCGACGGGAAAAAGAAAACGATATAACATATATGAAGAATGATGTAAAAGATGTATCGGCATATTAATGGACAAATACACGAACAGAGGAGGTGAACTAACAATAAATTCAATAAATGTAAGTGTATCGACTAAATAAAAACATAGTGACTGAACGAGAAATAAAGAAAAACACATAAACCATAAGGTAAAGGTAGTTAAGACGAACTTTTTGGAGAAAACTGTGAAAAACATCAGCTCCAGACGACATTTGTCTAAGAGAGTCGAAAACGAAGAGACCTTTACACAAATAAAACGAAGACAAATACTTTTCACCAAAATGAGCTGTAACTTAAGATCCTACTCCCATAAAAGGAAAGTCAAGGAGTTCCTACGGTAAGCCAACAGAAAACAACCGTAACAAAGACCACTTTTTAAACATAGTAAAAACAAATCATAAATTACAGAAGAGAAGAAACCCACATAAAAATACCAAACGGGAAATTAAAATTAAAAGTCATCAAACTGACACTCCCAGGATGCATACCCACCACAAACGAACAAAACATAAAAAAGACCCCTAACGACTCGAAGAATCTAGACACTTAACTATCTACATATACAGACATAGACATAAATATTATAAGAAAAGAGAAGACGACCCCTGGGTTCGATGTGAACACAATGTTGTAAAGTATAACATAGTACTTATAACCAATGAGATAAAACAAACAAACAAAGTCAAACTTATAAAAGATAACTAGACACAAATCCAAGTGGTCAAGAAAAGAGTCGTCACAAGTCCAAGAAAAATTCGGGCAGATTACTTAAGTAAAGACTATGTGAAAAGTAAGATTATCTAATTCTTTTATCACAGGTACTAAACGATGACTTTAAGGGGTAACGTACCAGTATTAAGGTAAGATGGGAAATCGTAATAAAAATACTTAGAAGAAAATTTATCAGACAGATCATTAAGACGGGAGATCCGACAGAGAGTCAGTGAACAAAACTGACACCCGGTGTAAAGAACGAAGAAACACAGAACATTGTAAACTAACATACCACCTGTAAAATAAATTAATGTCATCTTTAATTTATTATAAACGAGGGTTCTCACCCGTACGAGAAGAAAGTCTGAGAACTTTACCCCCGACACAGAGACTAGTGATCAACTCGACCCAAACCAGAAGACGATGATCTCAAAATAAGTCGAACAGACACCGGAGTTTAGGAAACGCCTGAACTCTAGACTCACGATTACTCTAAGACCGTTAAACGAAAAACCGCAATTGTGAACTTGAAACCGAAACCTTTGGTACCTTATAGAGAAAGACGAAACTTCAGAACTACGGGTAAAAATCCTAAAGATATCACAAGAAAAAAACAAAAGTCAAGGTAACGACCGAGAGAAAGAAGTCTCTGAACCATAGGACGGGGGTCGGAAGTCTATCGTCGACCGTACACACGAGACTTCCAGATCCAAAGAGAGTCCAGAGGACCGACCAGGTCTCCGAAACCGTCCGTCGACGAAACGTGACCCTCTCCGGAGAAGACGGAGCCTCGTAGGGGTACAAACCGAAAGGACGAGATTGGGACCGGTGTCCGCAGATGGGGTACGCCACACACTTCTGAACTCCCTTTCTCAACCAACCTCCCACGTCTGAGTGAGACACCGACCCTGAAGTACTGGGTCCTGGACCTTCAGATTAGAGTACGGTCGCGAGTACACCGACAGTTATCAAGCAATTTTTTGAACCCGACCAAAAAGAAATGGAAATGACTTAAATAAGAAGAAGAAGTCGAGGACAGTTCCTATTCTCGTCAGACAAAGGAGGGTCATAAATCAGTCATGGGCACGTAACCTCTTCCTTCACCGTTGGGTGAGGTCACAAGAACGGACCTCTTAGGGTCCCTGCCGCCTCGGACCACCCGACGACAGATACCCCAGCGTGTCTCAGCCTGTGCTGACTTCGCTGAATCGTCGTCGTCGTCCAAAGGAACACAGGAGTCGAAGGACTCTAGTCGAAGGACTACCCAACTTTTGTTGTCGCTCTTCTTAAGACATCCCACAGACCGAAGAAAACCAACAATCCTACTCTCGTCACCACAACACCTGATGAGACATTAGGTTGTCGGTCTTCGACAACACAACAATCATGAAATTGTAAATCAGACACAATCTACCCGGTACACACTCATATATATAGTGTACCATAAAAAGGAATCCTAATAGAAGTTTCACTTAAATTTCCGGACAAAACTTTCTGTTCAGAACAATAGAAACGTATTATAAAAAACTTCCGAAGGGAACACCGAGTCGACCGTTTCTTAGAAGGATGTTACACACTCTAGACCCAAGTCAGGGAACCAACCCTTCTAGACGACCTCCTCCCGTACCGTTGGGTGAACCTGTAAGAACGAACCTCTTAGAGGTGCCTATCTCCTCGGACCGAACGACGTCAGGGACCCCCAACGTTTCTCAACCTGTACTGAATCATTGATTCGTTTCTTGTAATAATAAACGTTTTTTAGGATAAAGAAATCACTTCACTTATTAGTTATGACACTGAATGACAGAAAAATTTATCTCTTCAATTCACAATATAAAGAAATTACCCGGGATCATCGAGATAAGTCATCTTGGAGACAGTACTATCTACACAAGAAATATACAAAACTGGTTATACCCTCGGTGATCCGAGAACACCAAGCACTTGTGAACCATACACTGATCCCGTCGTTTCCTTGACTCAAAATTTTAAATTAAATGTAAATTTATTGGTGTGCATCAATTACCGATGGTGTCACTTATCATGTCCAAATACATGATGTGTATATATACCACTTTTGTCATCGAATTACACACGTGTCAATACGACTTGTCAAGGTCTTAGTATCACAAAATTTTCATGGGAAGAAAGGGAAAAACTACCAATGGTGAACTTTGTGACACACACAGACCTAAGAGACACTCCTTATGTTGAACTACTTAAGTGCGATAAAAGTTACTTACTTGTTAATCGAAACATTTGATTAGATACGTAAAAGCTTATAGGCACTTGATAGACAACTATGTTAACATCTTCTTTAGAGTAACGTTATTTTTAGGTCAAAATAAAGGACTCCGAAGTCAGATGAGACACCACCACCACCACCACATCAACGATTCAGAACAGGCTGAGGACACTGGGACACCTGAACGTTCGGGTGGTCCGAGGAGACAGGTACCCTAAGAGGTCCGTTCTTATGACCTCACCCAACGGTAAAGGAAGAGGTTCAGATGAGACATCAATAAGTATTTCAAGTTTATGTCCGATTAGACTTAGTTCTCTTTACACTACAGAGAGTCCGGTTCGATACCTCTACATTCATTTTAAGTCAAGAGATTCACGGATTTAGTGCAGAAAGGTAGGGGAGGGTCAGGCTCACAACATACACGATACTTTTCCTGCGTCCTCCTCCCCCGAGCTCCCACTTGAGACTCATGGTGACACTAACGGTCGGTGGTTCAATTGACCCGAAGGGAGCACCGAGTCCGCCATTTCTCAAGTGAACGTCACGTCCTCTGGTCCCAAGCTGAGGACCCAACCCTCCTAGGGGACCTCGTCCCGTACCGTTGGGTGAGGTCACAAGAACGGACCTCTTGGGGTACCTGTCCCCCCGGACCGCCCGATGTCAGGTACCCCAACATTCTCAGTCTGTACTGAATCACTGATTTAGTGGTTTAATCGATTTAATGGAAACATTTTTACGAATTAAACAATTAGACATCGTTCCAGTAAATAGTAATCTCAGAAGTAAGATATTAGAATTCTAACCTTCCTTAGAAAACTCAAAAAGAGAGAGAAGACGGAAGTATGTCCTATCAATACTTCTGAGAAGTGAATAAAAATATAAATAATAAAGAAAATTAGTATTTTAAGTGCACGATTTAACTTACGGAGAACTACTTTAGTGTTACTACTATATTACCTGGGACAAAAAAGTAAAACCTTTAATTTATTCACAACAACTCTTCCCTTATGAATGTACACACGAAAAATAAAATAGAAAGAAGTATCTACCTATCTAAACGGTCGTATTCTTAAGGTCCCTCGTTTTTTCTCTCCGGAGGTGAGAGGTTGGACTCCTGACGTAAAAGTTTGTTACTAACAAGAAGTCTTTACTTACTTTTGTAAGGTTTTGGTGACAGTCTCTTCCTTTAGAATCTCGAAAAACTTTTCTACTACCATTCTTAAAACTAAGTAATATTTCACAAACTACATTTTCGGAATCGAAACCGAATACAAGTACCTTGATTTGTACATACTTTGAATCCAAGGTATCCACTAAAGACTACAGTAATTCTATCGATCGTGTTCCGTATCTCAAAATCCTAATGTTTTTATTCTTAGACTTCTTTTCACAGTATGGTCAACAAAATGTGTCTTCATGTATTTTTGTATTTGGGAGATTTAATAGTTCACCATATGAAAATAGAATTTATCTGATAGATTCACTATACAGACCAAGCCAACGTAAACTCTTACTGTCGGTGTCGCGAAACGACACACACAACAATTCACACGACTAAAAACCTGGAACAAACTCGAGAATCAAGGGTGTCATTGGTACAAACGTATCAGGACGTTGTCAATTCAGACGTCTGTGAACTTGAGTGAACGAAACCCCACACGGAAACATTGAGAAGATATTGGTGCTCAATTATATTAAAGTCAGATCTTGTTTCTCTTACATTGGAAAAAAAAAAAAAAACGATCGGAAACGTAGACAAATACTCTGAACACATTCCGTCTAAAGAAGTTCTGACGGAAACTCCTGAGTTCTATCATTTGACGGGAGAATGGGTGCGTAGCACACAAACTTGGTACCGGATTTAACAGACTCTAAGACCTTACCATGACAAAGCCAAGTGGAACAATTCTGTCAAAAGAGGGAACATAATATCAACGACCACAGTAGACTCATTCATCTCGTTCATCCGGTCACTATCTGTAAACACTTCCGTATGGTGTTCGACAATTTCATATTGTAGCCTTCATGTCTTGTATCAACTACTAAAAGACAAGACTTATACTACTGAAATCTTCATAAAAGGACAATCAGAATGGGAAGAGGATCGACTCTCATAAGTCAAGTCAAGTCAGCGAGTCAACACAGGCTGAGAAACGCTGCGGTACTTAGCGTCGTGCGGTCCGGAGGCACAGGTAGTGGTTGAGGACGTCAAGTGAGTCTGAGTACAGGTAACTCAGTTACTACGGTAGTCGGTAGAGTAGGAGACAGCAGGGGAAGAGGAGGACGGGGGTTAGAGAGGGTCGTAGTCTCAGAAAAGGTTACTCAGTTGAGAAGCGTACTTCACCGGTTTCATGACCTCAAAGTCGAAGTCGTAGTAAGGAAGGTTTCTTTAGGGTCCCGACTAGAGGAAGTCTTACCTGACCAACCTAGAGGAACTTCAGGTTCCCTGAGAGTTCTCAGAAGAGGTTGTGGTGTCAAGTCTTCGTAGTTAAGAAGTCGCGAGTCGGAAGAAGTGTCAGGTTGAGAGTGTAGGTATGTACTGGTGTCCTTTTTGGTATCGGAACTGATCTGCCAAAATAAATATACTTGTCTCGTCTACCTATAACCGTAGAAACTTCACAAATGTACAAATTATTGACCTGGTCTAGTGAAAAATTTAGAATTTGTCCAGAGGGACAACCGTCTTCTAGAAAACGTCAGTTTGAGTGAAATAAGTCGTCTTCATTTCACTTAAAAACGAAAGATTCCTGACGGTTAAACGATTACTCACTCAAACAGTGTTGATTTCCGACATTTTCTTTCTTCGTGACCCAAGAAGAAAAGGAAAGACTATGGAACTGGTATAGTGTTATGTAACGTCCCTCTTGAACTTCTAAGACTTCGACTCTTCCCGGAAAGAGGAGGAAATTTACACCTGAGTTGACCACAAAGAGTCCGAACAGTTCGCCTCATGGTGTAGAGACTGTGTAAATTTCGATAAAGATCCAGACCCCTCTTCCGATCTAAATCCAACCCCAAATAAAAACCGAAACGGATAGACATGGTAAAAATAATTATTTTTAGGAAGTCTTCTTCGTTGCAACTTATGAGAGGGTAAAAACAAAAAACCGTAAACAGTTTTACTCCAAAGTAAATTTTGAACACAGATCTAAGAAACAGAACCGTAACATGCCAAATTTTTTGAATACAAGAGTCTCCATGAATCTACTAAAAAAAAACGTACTTCATTTTTGAAACAAAACTTCTTGTGGAGAAAAAGGAGGAGTGCTACCAGGAAACTCTGTCACACGACTGAACTAACGAATTACTTACGCTTCATGTCACAGTAGGAACTTGTAAGCATGAATAAAGTGGAAATAAATCTTTTACTAAATCAACCAGAGATCCATTGTCAAAATCACGTGAAAATTTTTCATTACTACTCAAAATCAAGACGATGAAGAATTCCCGAAAAGGGGGGAGACAAAAATAGGTCACTTTCCTCTTAAAACTAGACTTTCGAGTAAAACCAAAGAGACACCTAGAATCTATGTACTTTATCAACGTACTCGTAGCGATATATGTGTTGAAACTAAAGACCTACAGTCTAAAGTCACCAACGAGAACTTGAGTGTCACCCAGACACATCGACCGAAAAACTGGTTCCACTTGCACCGTCCATATCTAACTTTCACTGGACAACAAGGTCGGTCACGGAGAAAGTTGGTCGGGAAAGTTGAATAAGGACGCACGACGGTCTATCGAAAGTGGTGTCCGGGGTCTCCAAAGGTAAACGAAAGTTCTATTGCTTTGGGATCAAATTAAATTTATTCAATTGAAAATGGGCCTCTTTCGGAGAGGGAACGGGCAAGTCCCGACGAGACGAGTCTCGGACGCCACGAGAACCACCCCGACACCCCCCGGGACGAGACAAAGACGGGACACAAAGAGGAGGGGGACGAGAAGGTCAGACAGAGGATGTCCCACTCGAACCTCCACTTCCCTCCTCTCGTTCCTATGAGACGACCGGCCCCCACAAATACCAGACCGGGACCACAGTACCTCACAGCACAACCACAAAATGAGGACGAACGTCGAATAACGGGGTCTAAACTACCGAACTTTGGTGTGGTCACATAGTCGCGGAACATCAAGACATCCGACTTCGGGTCCTACTGAGTCGACTAAAGAGATCCCACTGTTTCGAATTCAGTCACAACCTACCCACCTGAGAAGAAGTCTCCGAAACCCCCTTGTGAGGAGGAAGGTTCAAGTACAACGACTGTTTTACGTCACGGGTCCACAACATCCAGACTCTAGGGTCGAAGGAGCGGCTGACGGTAGACCCCAACGGAATCGGAACTCTCCGGGGAAAGGAGAGGAAGTGTACCCGGGAGTGCAGAATCTGTACAGTTTAGGTAGAGTACGAATCTTAAAGAGACTTAGGGGGAAGACACCGTAGAGAACGGAAGTACCCCTCTTTCAAGAGACGAAAATTCCCAAACACTTAATCTAACCCGAGTGGGTCTTTTAGGTTTTATGAAGGTGACTAAATTTCAAACATTGGGATTCATGTAACTTTTTCGGGGAAACAGCACACTAAATTGTATAAATGTCTTCGGTCCCAAATCCCGTACCTATGGAAACCCCCTAGTAAAACGGACAGTGTCCATAACAACAGCAAATCACTGATTCAGTACAGACTGAAAACGTTGGGGTTCCTGACATCGGGTGGTCCGACGACAGAGGTACCCTAAAGAGTCCGTGCCTATGACCTCACCCAACGGCAAAGGAAGAGGTCCCCTAGAAGGACTGGGTCCCTAGCTTGGACACACAGGACGGAACTGTCCGTCTAAGAAAGGGTGACTCGGTGGACCCTTCGGGGACGATCGTCGTACTCTCTAATGTCTGCGCTAATGTCTACGGAAAGAGGACCGCTAGACGCACCGAGAGACCGAGCGTCACAACGGACAGTAAGGGAGCGGTGACCACCACAGAGTAAACTTGCAGTCTCCTCGGCAGAGGGGGCCGGAGGGTGCTCGGGCAAGGAGAACACCCAGGGGAACCCCACGTCACGGAGACTCGGCCGGTCCGGACGAGGAGAGGTCCTAGGTATAGGAGGCACCCTTCGATCTCACACGACACGGGGTCGGGGACAGAACAAGGTAAGTCTCGGACCGGAGGTGTTTCGTATCAACTGCGACCGCGAAAGACGGGTGTCGAAAAGGAAACCCCTAACAAAACAACGTCTACACACGGGGGGATCGACGTCCACCGACGGGTCGGCAGTCCGGGACGAACGTGGTACAGTGTGACGTAGCGACCGGAGAACACAAAGAGCAAAGGAAACCCACAGTCCTGTGAAAGAAGAAGAGGACTCAAAGGAGGAGATCGGTCAAGTATGACCGAATGAAAGGTACAAAGAAGAGACAGACAGGAAAATAGAGGAGACTCACAACGGAGACGGGGAAAACAAAGCAGAGAGAGATGGAACCGAGTGACACGTGAGGAAGACCCCTTAACCTCGGAAAAGTACGACATCTTATAGCGTGTATAAGACTGTGAGACGACACAGAAATTGTTCCTCGTCGATATTAACTCGAGTAATTTTCTACAATTCGGAGTTAAGTAAAAGAATAAAGAAGGGTCACAATAACTCAATGTCAACTGTAAATTATAACACATTTGCATTTCATGTGTTACACTACCAAACTATCTACATATAAAAAATTTTACTAACGGTGTTATTCCAGTCAATTGTGTAAGTAGTGGAGTGTATTAACAGTAAAAAAAGGGGACACCATTCTTGCAATTCTAAATGAGAGAAGTCTAGAAAGTTCATACTAAAAAAAAAATTTGATCTCAATGGAATGACAAGTGATGTACGATTCTAAACTAAGTAAAATATTGACATCGAAACATGGGTGACTGTAGAGAGGTGGGAAGTCGGGGACCGTTGGTGGTCAGTTACGACAAAGATACTCAAACCATAAAAATCTATTATGTAAAGTCACTATCGCATGTGTAAACAGAAAGAGACGGACTAAATAAAGTGAACCGTATCACAAGTGTCCCGAGTAGACACAACGGTGTCCACCGTTCTAAAGGAAAAGTTACCGACTTATCATGAGGTAATGTGAGGTAGGTGGGGGGGCGTGTGGGTGTGGGTGTGGTCAAAGAAATAGGTAAATAAAGAGTTGTCTATAAACAAGAAATATAACCAATAACATTCATTACGACGTAACTTATCCCCGTACTTCTACAGAAAAGTTCACAAAAATGAAAGAAGTCTATTTATGGCTCTTCACCTTAACAACCTAGTATATGAAGATAAAAATTAAAAAACTCCTTGTAGGTATGATGAAAGGTATCACTAACATTGTTAAAAGTAAGGTGGTCCTCACGTAAAAAAAAAAGTGTAAGAGGGATCGTGAAGTATGAAGAAAAACTGTGGCAAGATACACTTCACTACATAGTAACACTAAGACTAAACGTACAGGGATTATTAACCACTACAACACTGAGAAAAGTACATGGATAACCGGTAAACAAATTGAAAAAAACTTTTTTAAAAAAATCAAGAAAGGTTAAAATTAGTCTATTATAAAGAAACGAAAACTCAACATACTCAAGAAATACATGAAACCTATCATTGGAGAATAGTCTATACATCGAACGTTTATAAAAGAGGTAAAGTGTTCAACGAAAAATTAAAACAACTCAAAATTTTAAAACAAAACGACACGTCTTCATAAATTAAGCTATTTTAGGAAGTGTAAATAAAAACAAAAACATCGAACACGAAAACCATAGTACAAGTTTTTCGAGTAACGGTTTTGGTTGTACCTTTTCGAAAAGGAAATACAAAAGAAGGTCCTCAAAATCTCAAAGTCCAGAATGTAAATTCAGAAATTATGTAAAACTCAATTAAAAACACTCACCATATTCCACCCCAGGTCAAAAAAGAAAAGAAAGAAAAAATAAACGTACACTAATAGGTCAAAAAGGACGAAATAATTCCTCTGATAAAGAGGGGTAACTCATATCAACCGAGGGTAAAGTTTATAATCAGTTAGTATATCGTATCCAAATAAAGACATGAGAACTAAGACAAGACAACAAGAGACCCAAACACGGTATAACAACATTAATGACATTGAAACATTATATCAAGTTTTAACTCTACACATTACAGAGGTTGAAACAAGAAAAAGTTCTAACAAAACCAATAAGTATCAGAAACCACCAAGAAAAAAAGATATTTCTTATGGTAACCTTAGAACTGTCGTAACGTAACTTATATATCTACCGACACTTGTTCTACCTGTAAAATCAATACGATTAAGAAGGTTGGGTACTTGTGTCCTATAAAAAGGTGAATAAACACAAAAAACATCAAAAGAAGTAGTTAATCAAAAGAAGTAGTTACTGATTTTTACTAGTCACAGGTCTAGAAAACGAGGACTCTTGAACACACATTCAGGGAACACATTAAAATAGGAAATAAATAATAAAACTGTACAGAGATACGATCTAATTTAGGTACGTTATAATAAGTCGACCAAATAGTAGAGTTTATTGACGGACAACTTAATTTACATAGAAAGATTGAAAATTCTACAGATTCTAAACTATAAAGAAAAGTGGAAGTTAAGATACAAAACCACCACCAATTGAAATAGTTTAAAACCAAACGACCTATTGAATTTTTACAATTTTATTACTTATCCTTCTTTTCAAAGTATATCAGTATGGAGAAAACAGAAAAGTGAAAGTGACATACAACGCTCTTGTTTTCGACGTTCCAGTAGATAGTTCGACACTAGTAGTTGTCCGCAATTTACTCACGGTCACTACTGTCTTAATGAAACTTTTTTTAATAAATTTAAGACCTGAAGGACAGCAGTGAACATTCGTACCTTCTTTACCAGATTATTTTAACGTGTCTCATGAATTCATACTTATTATTACGACATTAGAAAAGCACCCTTATACAAATGGTCCGAGACAACATTACATCCTCTCTCACGTAAATAGCTAACGGTAATCGTAACGGAGAAGTCGCACACAAACTTCACAGGTAACCGTAATTCTCGAATCTACTGGACGATAAATTATGTATAAAATCGAAATCACACTCCTTTGTCTATTATGATTTCATGTCTATTATGATTTCGGTAAGTTTTAAATTAAAACTTTGTTAAAAGTCTACATAATATCTCAACTTAGATAAAAACAAGTCACCGCAACAAAAATTTATCCCATAAACTCCATGTGTTTTTTGTCATCTTGGATGTATTAATTAACTTTATGAAACACACGAAAAAATTAGGGTCGGAGGAAAAACTCCATATGTTTTTTCTTATCTTGCGTACATTAATTAACTTTAGGACTACATGAGGAAAGTTAAGGTAGAAAAACACAACAATTGGTTTTAAAATCTCTTTGTCTCTGGACTGACTTATTTCTAACCCCAAACAATCCTGACATCGGGTCCTCTATATCTAAGTTCCTCGTGAACTCAACACAAGGAAAGCTGATGTTTAACCCCCTCCGAATCATTCCGTTTTTCGGGACGTTCCAATCATCTTGACCTTAACTTTTCTTCATTCCCACGAACAACTCATCCCTAACCGACCCCAGACTTTACTAAGGTGTCAACACTTCCCCTGTCTGAAACTTGGACAATTGGGTCAGGTTCGACCATGAACGAAGAACGAAGAGTCATTCACCTCTCTGTTCGACAACCCCGTCCCTTATTACTGGAAGTCTTTCGGTCGTCCAGATCTTCTACCACCTGATCCCGGGGTCTCTTGGCAGGACAAACTCAATCTCAAGTCCGACGAAAATATGACTTTCTCCACCTCCAACAACGTCTGAAGGACCACGTCTCTAAGAAACAAGAACGACAACAGGTGTACCAAGGACATTTAGAAGTTGTTCTGTTTACAATAAAGACGAGGAGTTGTAAAAAAGAGATATACTTACTTTTACAATATGTAAATTCCTAATTTACAAATTAGGGAGACAGGTACCTTGAGAGGTCCGTTCTTATGACCTCACTCTTCGTTAAGGGAAGAAGTCCCTTAGAAGGGTTGTGTCCCTGACTTGGGTCCAGAGGACTTAACGTCCGTCTAACAAATGGTCGACTCGGTGTTCCTTTCAGGTTACTCATTTCACAATGTGTAAATTCCCAATTTGCACCCTACATCTCGGAATTCTTATCCGATGGTCCATATAAAGTCCGATATCCGTTGTAAAAAAAAAATGTTTCCAGGTCTCGGTCGTACTGATTCGTTCCGTTGTCTCGTGTTTCCAATCTCGATTTCCTTAGCTAGGTCTTACGTCAGTCCAAACAAGAAACAATCTTTTGATGTTCCCACGTCGATCGTCTATGACAAAACTTCACCAAACAACACAAGAACTCAAACAATTTCAACTCTCTTTTAAGTGTAAGAGTCACTACGTCCTTACACAGATTTTGGTGTAGATATTACCAGATCGAGGTAAACCTACGGACTTGGTATCAATGAGGTAAAACTAAAAATTTATCAGAATTTATATAGTAGTCATATAAAAAGTTCTTTAGGAAGAGATATGACTGTAGTATCCAGACAAGAATGATATAAGGATTTTAGACTATACTCTTTCATAAAAAGGATGTATCATTGATCAAAAAGATAATATAATTATCGTAATAATTATATTATTTATAATATAACTTATCCGTAAGAACAGGTAGTAAACATTATAGAGGTGACAAACAAAGACTCCAGACTAAAACAAGCAACAGGATAAACAGATCGAGACGTCAATATAGGTAACAGAATTAATGAAATACATTATTCGGAACTATGGATTCTGAAGGAAGGAGAGAAATTTTAATAGGACTGACAAGAACCGGCGAAACACTAAAACATAATTAAAATTTTAGTCAATCTAAAATAATATTTAGGACAACCCTAGAACTAATCTTAACATTATTTAAATAACTAAATCTATCTTATTTATGGAAACACTATAAGTTAAAAGGACACTTGTAACCTATATAATATCGATAGATAAATAAATCTATAAAAAGACAAGGATTTGACATTGTAAATATTAAAGGGGAATCTCCAACACACATAGAAAATATACTAAATATGGAACCAAACAAAGATTTTATTTTGATTATAAAAATTTTTGAATTTTAAAAATCATTCTAATAATTAAACGTACAACGGAAAATGTAAGTCATTAGAATGACTTAAGAGTCAAAAATAATAAAGATCTCAAGGAGTATAAAAAGATACATATATTAGTCCTATAGACACCGATTGAAAATGTAGAAAAAGACAAGAATAAGGA
Organism: Capra ibex; assembly: GCA_006410555.1. Classification (NCBI taxonomy): domain Eukaryota; kingdom Metazoa; phylum Chordata; class Mammalia; order Artiodactyla; family Bovidae; genus Capra; species Capra ibex. Next base: position 69,073,689 of record SJYO01048061.1, on the reverse strand, counting down.
AAAGACAAGAAAAAGGAAAGCAACGTCACTCATCTTTTGGCGTCTTTTCTCAATTATACAAAAAAAAAGGGGGACAAGGATTTCATAAATCATTTCTTAAAACAAAAAGAAGTAAAAGGTAAAGTCCATAAACTTATTTCAACCGGTCGGGAAGTGATCTCAGAAGAAGGCTATCCCATCTGTGTACCGAGACGATTAAAAATAGGAAATTTAACTCATATAGTAGGTAACGACTAGTTTACTCACTGACAAAAATAAGTAATAAAGTAATCTAGTCAAAAGGTCATAGAAGTATTCTTGACATAAAATTACCCGAAACCTGTAAATGGACAAGGGAAACAAGGGAAATACGAAAGTCTCATACGACGTACTTAACAACGTACTCGACGAAACAAAGAAGACGAGACCACTGACGATACAGATTCGTTCTTTTCTATTCATGTATATCTCAATTTATCACCTCATAGAAACACAAGAATCGAAACATCAGTCAAGTCTATAGAAACTTTACATTCCAGGTCTCCTTCTTGCTTCTCGAGTCCACTTGATTACTTTAACTTAACTATGAAAAACCATGCCAACGACCCTCGTCTCAAGTAGAGTGACAGGCATAAGTAACAACAGTGAGAAACCCGTGTACGATTTCTATTAAAAAGAAAAAATTAGAAAAGAAAAGGAAAAAGTATCAACCACAATTCCTGAATACGAATCGACAAAGAAGTCAGTCTGCTTACTTACTTAGGGACAACACAAACTACACATTCACCATAGCTTTCCCGGTGGTCCTCAGACTTCCTTGTCTTCGGTTCCTCCCGAGGAAACACAATCAAGGAATTCACGAATAACCGACGACATCTAAGGATGATCGTGAAACAACTAAAGTTCGTAATCGTCAAAAATGTTTAGATGAAAAAGACATAACACCCAAAAAAAAAATAAAGAATTTTTTATATTTTCATATAAAACCCAACCGCTCTATTTTACTCTCTCCAAGATACCATTACGAAACAAGACTAGATAATCAACAGTGAAAAGAGGGAGAGGAAATCCATCTTTAACTTTTTAAGCCCATTTCCAACAAATTTTCGTTAGGTTTATTATTAGGTCTATCCTCCTCCTCCTCTTTCTCTCCCACCTTCACATTCCGCTAACAGTTCAACTAAGTACCCGACACAAACAGTCACGGTGCAACAAAGAAGATCTAGGTCTATTTACTCTTTTATTTACTAAATCCCCGTAACCTAAAACGGACCACCCTCAAACAACTGGGTCAGTTTACTAAGCTTTCCCCTCAAAACTTTCCTACTTCCAATACGATTACAACTTCTAAGACGAAAGCGATTAATCCTTGACACGTTCATCTCGGAAAAGGTTACCACTTCCAGAAAAAAAAAATCAGACTAAAAGAAGAGATCCCTTCAGCCGGAAACACAAAACAGTCTACTGGTAAAATAATAGGAAATACATTAAATACTTCTTAACCGGTAAACACCTCTCGTTTATTCACTCAATTTGGGAAAATATTCATCGTGACAAGAAAAGACGACCTGACACATTGTCGACACTAACATCCACGAATGCGTATTCGAACTTGTCAAGGTTGGTCAAATAAGGTTTTATTTAATCTCAACTCGTCGAACGACGTACAATGAGAGTAAAGAACAGACAAGACGACTTTAAATATCACACACTTTTTTACTATGAATTCAAAGAACACACAAACAAATCAGAGACTATGACCGAAATCCAATTTACCTTTAAGCCAAAGCTTACCTCTATCACACTTGAGAAACACGTTCGAGGACAATCTTATAAACCAACTCATTCTTAAAATACACAAGTGACAGTTGGAGACCTATTCACGACAAAAGACCGACGTCAGGACAATGACTCGATCGGTAGACTAAAGGACAATTAAAATTAACCTAACTCATTCCTGTAACTCTTATCTTGTCACTTAGATTGGGGTGATAACCACTTTGGTTTTTTGACTGAGAAGTATTAGTATCAAAACATATTTTTACTTTCCTAATAATATTTCCAAATATATTCTTGTACTCGAAGGGACCACCGAGTGTGCCATTCCTCAGACGGATGTTACGACCTCTGGGTCCATACTAGGGACTCAACCCTTCTAGAGGGCCTCTCCCTTTACATTGGGTGAGGTTATAAGAACGGGCTTCTTAGGGTACCTGTCTCCTCGGACCTTCCGACGTCAGGTACCCCAACGTTTCTCAACCTGTACTGACTCGTTGATTGTGAATATATTCTTGTATCATTTGTACTACCTGTTTCTTTCTTTTCGACAAAATATCGAAATCGTGTAAATACCCGTAGAACTTATATTTCATCATTATACCTCAATTAAGGTTCAAGGTCCCAAAACCAACATGGATAGAAAATGTCCAAAGACCTAAAATGAATCCGAATTAGATTCTTACATCAAATAATTTAACGTCTCGATACACTCTAAGTCAATCATGCGTCATTGACTTAACATGACAAACTCCTATGCACTAATGGACCTTACTCTAGACTTCGGAAGCCAAAACGTAAACCGTGATGTGGTAAGGACCACCATTCTTGCGTCGAGTCATCCCGGTTCGTAGTCATTCTGGAAACTGTGACACACTACCCCTTCGACTTAAGGTCACTCCCCTTCGTATCTTAGTGGGAAGATCTTCTTTATACCCATTTTAACACGAATATCATACAACTCGAGACTCTAGAGTCCTCTTCATTAATCCCCTAGTAACACCTGAAGAATTTTACGAATTGGTTAAACACCGACATGACCTTTTTTTAAATCGTTTTGACGATGGTTCTTGTTAATAAAAACAGAAATTGGGTACCTTGTTTCTAACTTGTGATAACTTTAGTCTACTATTGACAACTGAATCAGTCTTACGAACTAAAACCATGACGAGACGAAAGTCCAAAATGGAAAATTATAAAACGCATAAGTAGGTGTACCTGCAAAACTAGGTGACCACGTGACAAAAAGATCGTGGACAAAATATTGAGGTCAGTACGAAGACGAACAGACATCACAAAAAGGTGAGACCCACTTAAAGGAACGTGGACTGGTAGAAGTTGAACGACGAACATATAAGCGAATTAAGAGGTTTATCAGTTAGTAAAATTTAAATCAAACTGAGAGGTACCGTAATTGATAGGGTGAGTTGAACTACATACATTTAAATTACTCGTACGACAGGACATTTTAGATGTAAGTACTTACTTTTATCAGACTACAAACATCAAGTCAACTTTTTCACAGGTGTGAGACAAACGCTAAAGAGACGAACTAATGAGGAGCCACGAGTGATCAACGTACATACCCGCACTCATGATTCTAATGTAGAAAAAGAGAAAGAGTCAAAACGGTTTCTTTTAGACCTTCTACATATAAAACACAGTGACAAAATAGTCGGATCCTACCTCAGTTCCATACATTTCTATCATCGTTTGAACCTAATAGGACCAAACACCCTTGAAGGTCGGGGTAGATGTATCCTTCTCTAGAGACCTCGTAGAATTTTCGACGACCGAACTGAGGTACAGAAACTGGACCGAAGGTCCACTCCCGGCGTCGAAGGGTAAACCACAAGAACGTGTCCAATCCTTTTGCACACGGGGCAGAAAGGAGATTCTCCCACGTCGTGGCGTGTCAGTGGGGCAAACCAGAGCCGCCACAGAGTCGGAGTAAGGTAGAGTTCGTCCCCGACGAGACGTCCCGAGTCGGTGTGCATCCGACTAGATCCAGTCACCGACGCACACCAAGACGAACACGAGGGACTTCTGTACTATATGAAAATCGAACCGGACACGGCCGTGGTGGCGGACCTCTGGGACGGAGACCTCGACCTGGACCAAAGGTAGTGACAAAATCAGAGCCTGAGACTAATAACAGAGACCGACGTCGAGGTAGAGGGTCTTTTGATGGACACAAAGTACAAACAGGGTTTTCTTCAAATCGTTTAAGATAAACCCTCAAAAACACTATAGAGCAAACTACCTATAGATTTCTCATATACGTAACACTTACTGTGTCGTTCACATCTTTTTTTTAGAAAATTTTTAATAGACACTACCTCCTTTGTCTTTCCGTATATATTTCCTCTTGATCCCAGCTCCCCTTCGAAAAAACAAATTAAAAATTAGGTAATTCCTAATAGTAGAAATATATTACTCTTGGTTGTTCGATCTTCTTAAATCACTTTACCCCACCTTCGTTCCATTAACTACACGTCACGGGAAAATCCTCCCCTCTCCTTTCTTCTAGGTCTCGTATATACTCACCCTAATAGAAACCTAGCTATGTCCTCAACCATGTCCTCTTACTCACACGTTTATTTAACCATTGTCTTGTTTGTCCTTTAACTACCACACAAGAAAAAGGACCTCTTCTAATTTACATAAATGACTTTTACTATCCATCTGTACTACCAAAGTATCGAGGACCGCTTACCGGTCAAACTTTATTCACGAAACCCCTTACACTCCTTTATAAGGACACTAAAGAGTAGTTACAATCTCCTTGTCCACCTAGTGTCTCAATCGGACCAACCCTCTATTACCTCACCCATAATTGTGACTCCAAAACGACTCCAGCTCTTTATCGACCGAACCTTTACCCTCTTCACTTTTCTACCTTCTAACACTAGTCTCTCCTCCTAGAACCTCTACTACCACTATGAGCTCCATCCTGGTAAAAATCTATTTTCCGGGGCCACACCAGCACTTCTGGTGCCCACTCCTTTCACCTTTACTCGCAACGACCAACACCCCTTCGGTCCTCCCCACAGTGTCGTACCCGTCATCCCCCTTAGACGAGGGTTCCCACACTCTACCGAAATCAGGGTTACTTCCCCCGACGTCTATCATCTCTATGTATTATACCTCTATTCTTACCTCCGTGTTTCGACACGACGTTCCGAATGCCAGTGGAATGTCTTGAAGGAAGGCAGAGTGAAGAGCTTAGTCATTTCTTCTCTGTCATGTATTGCGTTTCCCAATAATGACTCAGAATTTGTTTATCACGAAGACTCACAACATCGTGTCACGGACCGAACTTAAATTGGTAACAAATTCTAATCTTTGTACCAGGAACACTTTTCTACATCGTTCCCTACGATCTTCTCACTTAATCTTCCCACCAAGTATCTTGTGGAAACCTTACCCATACCCTCCTGTACACTTGTTGAACTTGAAACACAAAACCTTTCAAGGTTTTCTACGGACTGGCAATCCAAAGATTACCTGAAGACAATTGCACACAGACTAAGTCTAAACAGTTATCAACAAAGAAATGAAGGGAGAGGAGATAGTTCAAACACACATAAATGACATTGGTTTATGTGATGTTTACATGAGGAAAATAAATTACCTGAATTTTTTTTAACGATATATATAAAAAACAAACAAAAATCGGAATGACACGTCGAACACCCTAGAATCAAGGGACTGGTCCACAACTTGGGGTCGGGAACCGTCACTCTCACGTGTCAGGATTGGGGACCCAACGGTCCCTTAAGGGGGGTTTAATGACATAAATTTTTTTTTCACCCTACAAGGCAAAAAGAACAAGAAAAGTTCAATAAAATATATCGTCTTAAAAATACTCATAAAATTAAATCAAAAATTCTTGAAATAAAACTTTATTAGAATTTTCTCAACGTTTTTACCATACCTCCTAAGAAAATATGGGAAGTAGGTTGAAGGAGCTTGCGGTTGCAGAATATATTGAAATCACGTTAATAATTATGATTCTTTAATTAATCAAAGATTAATTAATCAAAGATTGGTTGGTAGTAACCAATCAAAGATTGGTTGGTAGTAACCAAGAATGATTTGGTGTCTGAACTAAGTCTACAACCGTCAAAAGGGTGACTTCACGAAAAGGAAAAGACTCTCGGTCGGGTCGTAGGGTAGGACACAAACCAAACGGTACAGAAAAAGTAGAGGAGTAGTCACCATGAAGAAGTAGAGACTACTAGAACTGTGAAAGGTCGTTAGGACGAATAAAATATAGTACGGGGAGTTATAAAAAAGGAAGTCATAAAAAAGGGACATAAAAACTTTAGACAGGGACCACGATCAGTCTGAGTGTATCACTTTATCGTGTCACTAAGTTAAATCCACATCAAAAATTAATCTTTCATTAATTGATCTCCTTTTAATGAAAAACTACGACGTTGAGGGGTAAAGGGGTCCGTTTTCTAACATAAATTTGTACATATACTTCCATCACGATTAAATATTACATACAATGATTCCGTAATTATCTTGAAATCGTTGTTTTGACTATTAATGAGAAATCTGACTAGTTTTGACTTCAAAACTACTACTGACGAGTTTTTTATAAAAACTTACTCTATATAAGACAATTTATCGGTTGACTATTCCAAAAAGGTTAATTCCTTTATCAATAAATAGAATATAGGTAAACTTATGAGTAAGTTTCATAAGGAGTCTGGAACATGTAGTAAACAAGTAATAAAATAAATAATATCCATAAATTACTTAATATATAGTTACAAACGTATATACCTTTATTTGACAAAAAATCCCGAAAATATTTTAGGTATTGATGCCACAGGAAGACACAGGTATGTTATATATCTGCATAACTGGATACAAACTTACCTTCTTAACCATTTGTACGTCTTCAAATACAACGAACACAGTCGGTATGTACTTCCGGAGTCCTAATAAGTCAAGACGAATCTTTCATTGGAACAATATTGTAATTCATGCAACATGAGTTTACCACAGGATCTGCGCCAACGACGGGGAGATTCTGGGGGAATCGTACCGACCATGTCCGTGTGCGCCCACACGTACAACTGAGGACCACCGAGTGTCGACGACAGAATTAGGTCTCGACACCGAAGTCCCTCGACACAAGGACGTCTGACACCGACTGACTGAACCCACCACAGTTCGAACAGAGAGGTAGATCCCTGATGATGATAGGTGACGTAACGTCCGAGTTCACTCTTGGGTCTACGTCGACGAAAAATTACATATATATTAAATTAAATAAATACCGTGAAGACCCAAAGAAGGAAATTCAGGCATATATGTTGAAAACACATATTCGAGTACAGTAGAACTTTTCCGTAAAGTGCTTTCTTTCGTCATCGGAAAAGAAAGAATGTTCAGAGACAGAATGTTAAAACAAAACTAAAGTCAGTGTCATTACCCGAAAGACAAAAAATTAAAAGACATAGATAATTCATAAAATTAAACGTCCAATTTCTCCGACCTAGTACAAACCGGTAATCTACCTTTGATTTTTTGTATCACTTAGTAAATTTCGTGTACAAGAATACATGGGTGAGGGTGGAAAATATTGTTAACAAGGAAATGAAGGAGTGATGAAAAGGAATTTAAAAAATTCATCTAGTATATTCGACAGAAGTAAGTATTAATTTTTTAATTAAATAATGGAATGACATGATACATTATTTTGTCATACACACACACACAAGTCAACACAGGTTGAGACACTAGGGGTACTTGACATCGGATGGTCCGAGGAGACCGGTACCTTAAAAGGTACCTCATAACCTTACCGCCCAACGGCAAAGGAAGAGGTCCCCTAGAAGGACTGGTCCCATAGTTTCGACGCAGAGGACACATAGGACGTACTCATCCTCCCAAGAAATCATCGACTCGGTGGCTCCTTATTATATTTGTTAACCGGTATCTGATGAGTTTTTCTATGTTATTTCAGTGTAGGACCTTAGAAACGGAGTACGGTGACACTTATGTTGTCGATGGTACATCCAACTATGTCCATAACAAGACAAGACAACGAAGTCTATGGTGTTCGTCATAACAAGACCCTATAGACTTAAAGTCTTTACTTCGTGTTTACTACCACGTCGAATTTTGCTTTTGACCTTGATATTAAACGTGTCATCAACCTAAAAACCTTTTACGTTATATATAATTTCTATGTATTATATTTCATAATTTATACATTGTTGAATGGATAATTAAGGTAACATACAGATAAGGTCCGTTCTCATGACCTCACCCAACGGTAAAGGAAGAGGTCTCCTAGAAGGGCTGGGTCGCTAGCTTGGGCCCAGAGGACGTAACATCCGTCTACGAAATGGCAGACTCGGTGGTCCCTTCGGACTTAATCTCAGATCCGAATCTATTAACACTAAAAGGGACAGAGAAACACGTAGAGAGTCACCCTACGTCCTATTAAGGAACACGTCCTGATCAGGTATACAACGTCTTACAGATCGTATGGAAAGGGAACATTTACGACCATCGACTTTACGGGACTCTGTAAAGGTTTTACAAAGGATTCATCACAATTCCGGACAACTTTTTAGTGACCGAATCTCTCCTTTTTTCTTTTATTTATTAATAAGTGTATTATCCTACAAAGATTGGACTTGTCGGTTCTCACTGTAATGATTAATGACGGAAAATAACCTTAAAGTTTACGCTGTTGAAGATTCTAGAATTTAAAATATAGTTCCACTTTACTTCCCTTAAAACTGAAAATTCACGAAGTTTCCAAACCATCGGTTTTGGACTCAGTCGATTTCCGTATTTGACATCGCAGACTTAACATCGTGGGAATATTTCGAATCTTTTTTTAAATCGAAAGTCGGAGGTAACCACTAGGTTTCGGGACTTAAAATACCCGGGTCAAGACTCACCTATACCTCAAATATATGTAAATCTACAGAATCGTAACGTGTGTTTACTGGGTTCCGATTCTAGTCTTCCTTCAGGTAAACTTGACGAGAGAGGAAGTCGGTGAAAAGAGAAATGGAGTCGGAGGGAAGGAAACAGTCTTATTGGAAAAAGAATTCGTCGAATTAACTATCTAAGACTAACGTAATGTATAGAAATAGACCTATAAGAACTGAACATAAAAAATCAGTGTCAATCTGGATATCGACCTAGATCCAATGTATTTGGGAATAAAACTTACCACGACAATTCTTTACATTCCAAAAATCCACCATGGAGAAAAGTACTCTCGTTGAAAATACACTAAATCTTATAAGTTTTAATTAATTACATACAAAAACTATCCCTATCCAAAGGACCTATCGAGTTTATCATTTATTTATTAGACGGTCGTTACACCCTCTGGACCCAAACTAGGGACTCAGCCCTTCTAGGAAACCTCTTCCCTTACCGTTGGGTGACGTCATAAGAAAGAACCTCTTAAGGTACCTGTCTCCTCGGACCATCCGATGTCAGGTACCCCAACGTCTCAATCTGTGTTGACTCGTGAATTGTGAAGTAAAGAAACGACCCATTTCTTCACTGTTAAATTTAACATCTTATGAAACGGAAAACAACCCTAGTCATAATCCATAAACCATATACGAACGTCGAATAGTCTTAGACCTTTCGCTAACCGAATAAATGAAAAATGAAAAATACTGTGCACTTTGTCACGAAAGTCTTACCACGTTCTACCGAAAACCACGTTGACAACATTTTTTTTCGAATATATAAAAATATATTATAAAGTGTTTATATATATTTAACACTGAGGATTATATAAATGCCTTCCGTCTTTAGAAGTCGACAGATTAATAGATACTACTACAGTCACATTACAATGATCGGACAACACTTTAAATTTTCAAAAAGACCATTCATAAAATGGACGAGTTTACTAGATCTTATGAGAAGAGACATAACGATTTAAAGAAAGAAAGAAAAAAGGAGGTCCGTCTCGATGTACCTTTAGTAAGGTTTTGTCAATGACGACGAAATCAGTGTTTAATAACTAAAAGACAAGTAACACATACATCTTAACGACGAGATGAATCTAAGATTTTGTTCCGAAAAATTAACACAAAAGGTCCTTCTATACTTAAATTTACTTCTATTTTTCCGTGGTAACGCCCTTTTCCTGAATTCATAGTTTTTTCTTTACCACTACGTCATGTAATTATGACGAAGGTTCTGTCATTCATTTCGACAGCTCAACTCTTTATGACGACTTTGTACAGGATCATGTCACTTGTTATGCACACAGATTACCTCGTGGATTCAAACGCCCGTTGACATTAGTCTCTCGAAAACTTACATATTAATTTCCATGTGCATAATATCACTCAAACAAATTAAGTGTTCATAAAGAATGGAATGTCGAAAATTTGAAAATAAAAAATCGGTAAGTGTCACAATTCTTTGTGACACCAACGAACCAGACGAGTGAAATCCAGTAGAAAGGAACAATCATTTAATTCTACCCATAACTAAAGAGTACAGTGAATATTTAATCCTATTATAAACATAAAATCTTCTCACTCTGACTAAACTGAGATTGATGGATTGAGTCTTACGTATTAGCACCGAATCTCCGTATACAAATTACACTCAAAGGGACACCTATTTTAATCGAACATTGTTTAACATTTACATCTGTGACTCTCCTCGTAATGCAGAGGTGTACCGACGACGAAAAGATCCCTTTGTATTTCATACACCCACCTTCATTACTGATTTACAGACTCTTTGTACTGACCGTGTATCTTAAATAAAGTACCTTGTTGTTTACTCGAACTGGTCAGTATCTTGACACTGACTTACCTAACCTACTTTTTATATGTCACCTTCGATTACTCCTTTGTTCCGAGTCATTTTTCTGTTATCTCTTACGAAAACCGACTTGTATTTTATCTTGACCTGACCTCTTTTTATTGATTTGTGTGACAACAAAAGTGCCCTATGAAATTGGATTCCGGTCAAATGTTCTTATACTCAATAAATATGACACCGAGGTAAATAGATGAATCCGGTCAGTCACTGAGTCCATAAAGAAAACCTTCTTTCTGAGTTCACTACAAATTAAAAATTCGTACAGAGCAAAAAACCGTCGGACTACAAGTCTACGCCTTAAGTGAGTCATGACACAAAAAGGGTCGAGAGAAAGACATCTACCCGGGAAGTAGGACGGTGACTCTACACGTAACGAAAACAAGGCACTATTATGAGTCGGCAGTGTCTAATCGTAACCCCGAAATCTGACTGATACAAAATCTGACTGATAAATAGAAGACAAACTAGAACCTGTAGATTAAAACAAAAGACTAGGAGCCAGAGGAAGATGTATTCTACCTCTATTATGATTGAAGTGGTATCCGAACAACAATCTTAATTGACACTAATCTTGTATTGTCTAAAAATTGACCACCAACGGAGAACACCGCAATCATCGTCAACAAATGAAAAATAAAAAGAAACACTAAATAATAAGAATGACAACTTTAGTAATATGATGTTTTGTGTTAATTTTTATGTTCATTTACATGGAATCACTTTATGTTCAAAGGATAATCAGACGTAAATATTCTGTAAGTGATTAGCACAAATAATTCACAGACATACATTCCGTGATGAATTTCGGGATCACTAATTCGTGGTCTTATCACACAGTAACACAACACACCTCGTTGTACACTGTGTGCACTGTCTTTGTGTGTTCGCACAGTACTCTCCACTTTACACTACACCCCCCTTTCGTCCCCCTCACCCCTACCACATTGACCACAGATATCGCAGTAGCCCCGTCTCAGAGGACAATCTCTTAAAATTTAGGTTGTTCGTACTTAGGTGAATTATATTAATGTCCTCTATTATGTAATCAATCTTGACCAAATCTTTTGGAACCGTATCATCACGTCAAATTAAGACCTTAAAGTCTATTTGAAAAATTATCTTGTCTTATAAAACTTGAAGATGTGTCACCTAGACAAAGTCAAGTGTAAGTGACTAAAATTCGAAATTAGGGGATTAATAAAACCTGAGGCCAACCTTAAATAAATGGTCTTAATCTATTAATCTAATAGTCTTAACTTTATCTAATTGACAGACTTCATATTAATTTCGAAAATCAACCACACACTTCCCGGTACTGAGAGGATCTTCCCAAGATTTATTAAACCGTTTACCAATTGTAACATCTCTCAAGTTCGACTGGTCAGTAGATGAAAACGATACCTTCATTTTTGTAAGTAATTGAGATCCTACACCTGAAACAATACGGTCATATAAATCCAATTACTCATGACTTTTTTAAAGAGACTCTTTCCGTTACTCAAGTATCTATCCAACAAGATCCCTCTTACACCCTTCAAACACAGTCTACAATGGTAAAATCGGTATCTTAAACGAAACTCTAAGAGAAAACACCCATTCGTAAATTATAAGAGAAAACCTTCTATCATATAACTACGGATGACAACTACTAAACTATTACGAAATCGTTACAATTGGGAATTTAATCGGGACTTCATCTAGTCGAACTGAAATTTTATCCCCCCCTTTTTGTGATTTTTTCGGTAGTTAGTTTGATCTAACAAAAGTTCTAGAATGTTCAAAGCCAAATTCACCGACTTATGATGTTGACTTAAAGAAGTCAATCCTTTATAATAATTTTACATGGTTCGTTTATAGTATAAATCTTCGATTTTTATGGTATGAGAGTACAAAGATTGAAGGATCCCGGAAAACCGGACACGTCAGATTACCGACCCAGACCGCCCCGAAGATTCTTGCAAGAGGGACCTGGTCTCGCCCGTCCGACGGAAGGGACGACGACCAGTACCAACCCGCCCACACGTCACGAGTCGGTGACTGCGGTACCTCGACGACGAGACCGAGCCACGTCCGGACACGGTCTGAGACGACACTACACTCCGCCACAGACAAGAATAAATTCGACGGACCCAAAACGAAACGACGACATTTGTAGGAACATCCGGTAGGTCCACAGGAAAACACATACACCCGATAGAGAAATTAAAGGAGACCTTTAAAGAGAAAGATAGGTTCAGTCAAGTCAAGTCAAGTAAACGCATCAACACAGGCTGAGACGCTGGGGTACTTAGCGTCGTGCGGTCCGGAGGGACAGGTAGTGGTAGAGGACCTCAACTGAGTTTGAGTGCAGGTAGCTCAACCACTACGGTAGGTCGGTAGGGTAGGAGACAGCAGGGGAAGAGGAGGACGGGGGTTAGGGAGGGTCGTAGTCTCAGAAAAGGTTACTCAGTTGAGAAACGTACTCGACCGGTTTCATGACATCAAAGTCGACATCGTAGTAAGGAAGGTTTCTTGTGGGTCCTGACTAGAGGAAAGATAGGTTTCTTCTTAGATTTTCTTGAAACCTCAGTGACGTTCCGAACCACCGGTAAAGAACCATTTACTGAACGGAATCTACGAATCATCGTTCAAATAACCTCTTACGTACGTACGGAACGGACCTTTTAAGGTACCTGTCTCCTCGGACTGCCCGATGTCAGGTATTCAGAGTTTCTCATTAATTTTATTTATTTAAATATAATTTTTTTGCACAACCTGTGCTGACTCGAGTGTAGTGAACGGTAAAAGATGAGGTACCTCAGAAGGACTAGACCCCTAGCTTGACCGTAGAGGACAAACAAACAGAAGACACAACGTCTACCTAAAGAATCACGACTCGGCGACCCCTTCGGGTCGGACAACGTCGCCTAATCATTTTTAGAGAAAGGGTAGACAACTCTTCTTTCTTGAACGACAAGGTGAAAATCCGAAAAAGTCCCATTAAACGCCTCTTCCGTCACCGTGGGGTGAGGTCATGAGAACGGACCTTTTAGGGTACCCACCTCCTCGGACCACCCGACGTCAGGTACCCCAGCGATTCTCAACCTGTGCTGACTCGCTGAAGTGAAAGTGAAAAGTGGAAGTACGTGACCTCTTCCTTTACCGTTGGGTGAGGTCACAAAAACAGACCTCCTAGGGTCCCTGCCCCCTCGGACCACCCGACGGCAGATACCCCAACGTGGCTCACCCTGTGCTGACTTCACTGAATCATCGTCGTCGTCGTCCTCTTCTCCCGACCCCGTCTCCCCACAGCACACCCCTACTCCGTCCTTAACTCCCCTAGGCCTCTCTTCCCTGTCCCGTCTCCCCGCAGACCACGGGACCCCTGTACCCCAAAGCCCCCTCTCTCCCTCTCTGTAAACTTCTCAAACCTTCCTGTAACACAAAATGGGATATATCACTTTGTGGAAATAATACAGAAATTCTTGGTGACACAGAGATTCTTCCTGGTAAGTAGAAGAAAAAGAAAAAGGGACTAAATAAAAATATATGACTCTACTGCTGTGACAGGTCCGTTCAAGTGAAGATATGTCTGATGTTGGTCTGTAGACAGTCGTATATCAGAAAAAACCAACATCTATATTACGAAATTTTTAGAAAGAAGTTTTACATATGAAGATCAGGGACTCCTGACACGATCGAACCTTAGTTTTCAAAAATGTCCGAGGGGTCGGACCCGGAGGGAGAGGACGGGAGGGTAGACACACAGAAACCTTAGACAGGGACGATGTCCCTTGTTCGAGTAACATCCACCCGAAGTGCTTTACTTTTCTGGGTTGGAGTGTAACGATTCCACGGATTTCTTTCGCAGGTAAGAAGTAAGGGACAAACACAGAACTAAAAAGGAGAAACTAAAGAAATAGGTTCCTAACTTCGTATTTGGGAGAAAATATTTACGCGGACCTTCAAATGATCGAAGGAAACTGAAACAAAAATCAAAAAAAAAAGGGATCCAATAGTCCAGCTCACCTTAGTTCACCGAAGTTCACAAGGAGACAATCTCTTCAAACCTACCGTAAATTAAAATGAGAAACTTAAGAAAGAATTTATAATAAAGAAGAAATCAGAAGAAATCATTCTTTATATTTACCGTTGATAATTCTTATATTAAAATTTTCCATGTATCTTCTGAGAATTGTTTTAAAAAAGTTTTTCACACTACTTTACTGACTCACATGTAACTCAAGAATTTACATCCCAATATCTGAAAGTATATACACATACATACATATATCCACTCATATACATCACAAGTTTTCAGAGAAACTTTCCATAATAGTGAACAATATCGAGTCATCCTACACTATAAGAGTTTGAGCCTCCTGCACCAAAAGACGTAATAGTCGCAAGGTCCGTATAAAACTAGTCTAGTCCTTTCTTGATGAAACTCCTTTATAATCAGCATACGAGTAAACATACACACGAAAAAGAGATCCATCTTTTAGAGTCTAAACTAAACAATTATAAATTATAGTCACTCCCATAAAAGTATGGAAAATCATACGTAAAATAAAAAATCTCGAGTCAAAGTATACAATTAAAACCTTTGAAACAGTCTATATCTAGTTAGTTCAACAACAGAGAAAATAAAGGAGTGAAAAACAGTAACAACAACAAATTTACATCTTTGAATCTACTTAGTATTAATCAATGTGCAAGAACCATCTCAATCGTACCTGAAAAGACCGAATGTAAAGTCCAAACCTCAAACTAGTTTCGTGGGGACGTTGTATTTTCGAACCAATTCACACACGACCATGAACCACAATCTGTGAATAGTAGTGACGAGAACCCTATGAAACGGACAAACAGAGGTCTAGAACCAACGACTTCTCTCGTTTAAAGTCTCGGAGTCTCGTTACCTGGTTAAAGAACAACTCTCATAAAGGATTAGATAGACCGTAAAAGTAAAAGTAAACACGGAAATATCCCGTCCAAAATAAATACACGTTGATCTTAATAGAAGGTTGTCGAGTCTAAGTAGGTCGAAAGAATACTCCACAAGACTCGTCGTGGTCACCATATAACATAAGAGACAACAATGACATAACACAAAAACAAATCCGTCCTCTACTTATACTGCCACTAGAAAAGAAAAAATTATCCTTCTTTAATATAACCTAAGTTTGATCTTAACACATAAAAACCAAAAAATTTTTAGAATGACAATCAATTCTGTAAAAAAAGAAAATAATATCCTGAAATTTTTTCTAAGTAGTCTATGTCTTCGTGACAATAAATAACCATTTTAACTGATCTTAAAATCTCGGACTGTCCCAGTCACCACGAAAATGGTCAACACGGTAATCTCCAGTAGACTCTAACAAAAGTAGAACGAATAACTCAACAACAAACTAGATACTATAAAACGACACAAACACTAATGAAAAATCTAAAATACTTATATTAATTAGAATACAGGCTATTGACGTTTTCCTCACTTTTGAAACGTTCACGGTCTTTCTTCTCCGGACACTATTACTACATCTACTTTCCCTTCTCGTCCATAGACATACCTTACCTGAAAGACTTTCGTCGTTGCCAAGATTTCTTATTCACTTTTTAACTCTTTTTACGACACATACATGCTAACAAAAAGTCACTTACTCTCCCTTTTCATACAGTCACCTTTATTGTTTGTTAGATATTATTTCTTAACTTGTCTTAAAATAAACTCCTCGACGATGACGATTCAGTGAAGTCAGCACAGGCTGAGACACACTGGGGTATCTGCCGTCGGGTGGTCCGAGGGGGCAGGGACCCTAAGAGGTCCGTTGTGACCTCACCCAACGGTAAAGGAAGAGGTCACGCACTTTCACTTCAGCGAGTCAGTACAGACTGAAAGTCACTGGGGTACCTGACGTCGAGTGGTCCGAAGAGGTAGGTACCCTAAAAGGTCCGTTCTCATACCCTCACCCCACGGTAACGGAAGAGACTAAACTCCTCATCACCACGAGTTGGAACTATAGGTAATCTCAGTAAACCCCTCGAAATTTTTAGAACTACAGACCCAAGACAGTAAAAGTTAGTTCAGTCCACCCTGGATCCCTGGTCACAAATCATTACGAGAGGACCACTAAGGTCTCATGTCAGCTCCCACTCTTGATGACCTGACCTGTCCCACTTGGAACAGTGATCCACAGAAGTACGTTGGAATCAAGTCGGTTTCTGATCTTCAATTATCCTAACTTTCCGACTCGTACCACTTGTAAATGAGTACTTCGACAATAATTCGTCGACACCCAACACCCGATAAAACGGACACACATTCACTTCTACTTACAAGTTTCCGTACGACATTGATGTTTCTTTAAGAGACTGTGAACCCGATAACACTTTTTAGTAGTTTCATCCCCTTCCAATAGATGATATTGTCTACCTTTTTGAACCAGAAAAAAACCTTTTTCTACGGGTCGTTCCTCCCTCTCCCACATGGACCAAAAGTTCAAACTCACCACCGTTATTTAAATTTGAGGAGAATTAAAACCAAACATAATTATGAATGATCTGTATGAAAGTCAAGAATGAATGAGGATTTCTCTCATTTAGGATAGGTACGAATTTTGAGGCATCACCCAACTGGTAGAACACATGTCTTCCGTAAGGAAGGGTTAAAACACGAAGGGACTTTGTGATGGTAAAGGAGTGACCGTGTCATAAGACAGGAACCCTAAGACACTCCATACTTTAACAGGTCTTCATTTAAATCTGACAGAAAAACAGACGTACGTACACACGATTCAACGAAGTCAACACAGACTGAGAAACGCTGGGGGACCAGATATCTGACGGTCCGAGGAGACAGGCACCCTAAGAGGTCCGTCCTTATGACCTCACCCAACGGTAAAGGAGAAGGTCCCCTAGAAGGAGTGGGTCCCCAGCTTAGGTGTAGAGAATACGGAGGACATAACCGTCCGTCCAAGAAATGGTGATCTCGGTGGTCCCTTCCAAAACAGATGACGATCATATATTAATGACAATTTGATCAGAAAAACAAAAAAAACCATCGGAAACCCTTTTGACATAACGTAACTAGTCACTCAATTTTTATTAAAACGACAAAAACAATTCCTACCAAAACAATAAGAGAAAGTATACCATCTCTAAAAAATTAAATGAGTCCACCAGAAAATGAATATAATCCAGACTTTAATAGAATCTCGTAAAGTTGTAAAACGTTTACTTCATACACTCTTGGAGGTTTATCATTGATCCTGATCTTTGATCCCAAAGACTAAAAGATTTGGAATAATAACATTTCATTTTGTCAATGTCTTTTGTGACTATTTATACATCGAATTACTAAATATTCTTATAACGTTATAGTTATTTGTCTTGGAACCGTTGGTAGAATCTTTGAGGTAGTATATGGGACAGTTTGAAACGAAAAAGTAGGCATTTAGTGATGGAACTGAAAATACCCTTAATAAAGGAACTAAAAGAAATTAAAATAGTGACTTTTAACATAATGGTCTGTGGTAAACAACAACGAATACAAAACTATAAACTTTATAGAAATTGTCACAAAATTATAAGTTCAAGGAAAGGTAGGTAAATAAAATAGATTCCGTCAGACCTAAAATGACTAACGTAGGAGCACCACTGTAATTACAAAGAGAAAGAGAAAGGAAAAATAAAGGACGTTTTACCGTCGATCAAGTCTCCGATCTAGTCTGAGTCCAAACTAGGGAAACCATCCTAGCATCTTCATACAAGACATAGTCTCCAATGAAGTATATGTCAAATACCAAGACATTAAAACTAAAGTAAATAATCAACCTTATATAAATATTTCTCCGTAAAAGAGAGTTTATGACTAATGACACACTATATCCTTTGAATCCTATTTAGGAACTAAGAAAAACGGTCGAAAGTTCTTTGACTTAACCAAGGGATAGTAGGATATTTTTTCCACTAGGAAACAAAAATCATAATAATAATTACTTCGAGTTTAACAGGATAGAAGTTGGTCACCCTAGAACAGGTCGACCGGAGATCAGTAAAACCTCACTGGGACGACAAAATGTATCAAAATAAAGATAGACCATTCTATTCTACTGGACGTGAGGGGAGAAAAGGGTATGGTCTGGACCTTAGCCAGTAAAGAAAACCACCCTTTATTAAGAAGTTCTTGTCAGACCAACAGTTCCTATGAATAACGATCACCCAATTAATGCCAAACATCCGGAAAAGTCACCTCTCTGTCGTCTCCTTTTTTTATATACACTTACACAAATTTTCAAAAAAGAAAATGTAAACGACAGGTGTAGAGGTTGACAAAAACAACAATATAATATAAATGTACCTAGTATATCGGTAATGTCAAATATTAGAAAATCGTAAATGATAATCTAACCATGTTTTCATTATCGTCAAAACCTAGGACTTAAAATTTAGTAATATTGATCCGAGTTTGTGTAGAGATAATTAGTTTTATCCTTGGTAATGTTAGTTGTGTAAAAAACGGTTTTTTCTTATTCACAGATCAGGATCGTTTTTTATAGGTACGAAACCTTAAGTCACTGGAGGACCTTTCGTAAAAGACGAAGACGACGAACACCTTCGCAAAAGGGACGTTTGTCAACAACGCTACCAACCGCTTCTCCATCGGCTACCCGCTCTCCCCAGTCCACTCGTGTCACCTGCTCCGTCTTGGAGTGTTGGGCCACGCGACCAACCGACACAGTGCACGACAGCGTGCAACAGCACCCTCTCTTGACCCGGGAGAGACCACCGGTCACAACCGACGTGTACAACGTCAAAAGTTACGCAGAAAAACTAAACGACTCGTATGAAGAGTCCATACTAGCAAAGTGACCTTAAGTCTTTCGACATCACCTAGTCTGCCCGTCGCCTGGTGGTTTGTCACTGGTACTGGAAAAGAACCAGTTTACACCGAAACCCTTCACGAAACCTCGAGGAAGAGTCAGGTTGGTGACTCGACCAACAGAGACCAACAGCATATTTTAGGTGGAAAACAACGTACAGTGTTAGACGAACTCTTTACAAAACAACAACAACGTATCTTATTCTCTTGTACTGTGAAGTCTTGTTGTCTGAATAAAAAATACAAAACTATAAACCAGTCGAGTACTCTTTAGCTGAATGTTCGAAAAAGTGGAGGGTTAACCGAAGTTTCCGGCTTACTGTAACCAGTCGTGACTCAAGAAACTGTTGAAGAACACACTGACATCTCCTAGTTGGAGTCACTAACGAGAGCCAACAGCAGTTTGAGGTCACCGCCTGACGAGACGGGGAGTAGCAGTTCCGATAGTAGAGGAAGCGTTTTGAAGAACTTGCGGGGGACGTTACATGTACGTAATCATTAAAGATCCGGTCTACACAACAACTACAACACTTAGCAGAGACGACAAAATACTGGGTAAAACTTTAGCTTATTCTTTTAACGACTTAAATGAAAAGGGCTGGGTCCCTAGCTTGAACCCAGAGGGCGTAACATCTATCTGCGAAATGGCAGACTCGGTGGTCCCTTCAATATATTATAGGTATCAGATTTTATTTATACACTTCTTCTTGATTTCTCGGAGAACTACTTTCACTTTCTCCTCTCACTTTTTCAACCGAATTTCGAGTCGTAAGTCTTTTGATTCTAGTACCGTAGACCAGAGTAGTAAGGCACCGTTTATCTACCCCTTTGTCACCTTTGTCACCGACTGAAATAAAAAGACCCGAGGTTTTAGTGACGTCTACCACTAACGTCGGTGTTTTAATTTTATACGAATGAGGAACCTTCCTTTCAATACTGGTTCGATCTGTCGTATAATTTTTCGTCTCTGTAATGAAACGGTTGTTTCGAGGTAGATGAGTTTGGATACCAAAAAAGTCATCAGTACATACCTACACTCTCAACCTGACATTTCTTCCGACTCGCGACTTCTTAACTACGAAAACTTGACACCACAACCTCTTCTGAGAACTCTCAGGGAACCTGACGTTCCTCTAGGTTGGTCAGGTAGGATTTCCTTTAGTCAGGACTTATAAGTAACCTTCCTGACTAAGACTTCAACTTTGAGGTCATGACACCGGTGGACTGCGCTTCTCGACTGAGGAAACTTTTCTGGGACCACGACCCTTTCTAACTTCCGTCCTCCTCTTCCCCTGTTGTCTCTACTCTACCAATCTACGTAGTGGTTGAACTACCTGTACTCAAACTCGTTCGAGGTCGTAGACCACTACCAGTCCCTTCGGACCGTACGACGTCAGGTACCTTAACGTTTCTCAACCTGTGCTGACTCACTGACTTGACTTGACTTTTATTTATATTGGATATATCGTTTATTATAATCAGTAATCGTTTTTTGTATCTCACTCTTTACATGTAATTTTACAACACATGGATGTAAATAAATTCTTACATAAGATTATAGTTTACTGTTTCAAGTCGTTACGTTTTGGTGTGAATGAAAACGTAGTTGGATTATTAAGACGAAATCCACAAACAGAGTAAATAAAAATTGTATATATATATAATTAGAGAGAATCAAGTAAAACTTTACCACTCAGCGTCAAACGGCACAAAGGCCAACACAAAACAACAGCCATCCCAACGAGTCGGGAGACGACCAGAGGGAGAGTCGTGAGAGACGTGTCGTCCCTAGGACCTTCCTCGGGACTGGCGTCACGACCCTATCACAGGAGTACCCTGTGGCCACCGAGGTCCCAGACGTCCAGAAGGACGGAGACTGGACGTGGGTCTCGAGTCCACCCGGTGTGGGGAGGACCAAGGTCGACGACAAGAGTGCGACAAATTCTTATCGAGACCCGACAAAGACTATACAAAAGTGTAGAAGTCTACAGAACAACGAAAGAGACGAAGAAATGTAGTCTGGAACTACGACACGTCTAAAACACTGACAATTCACCAAAGAGAGGTTTACTAACCTAAAACTCCCAGTACCTCTATGGAATAACTAGTCACAACAATTCAAAACGATAAATCAACAAAACAAACAAAAAGACACCTCTAGGTTTTTGACAACGACAGTGGACGGGTCTAGGAGATCAGAAGACTAAAACTCAGAACACAAGAAAAGGAATAAAATCCAGTCAAATACAGAAGCCAATTTTCGGCAAAGACTTAACAATCATAAGAAGGAGAACGAACGGGATGGGTCAGAACTGAAAGTCCCCTCTTTTACTATATAATTATGTACTGTAAAAGGATAGTGATCCAAAACGACGAATAAAGTAAGTATTTGACAGTAGTTTGGAAAATTACCAGGTACTGGAAGTTCATATTAATTTATTTCGTGATCGAATTAAAGACATAATAAGAATTAAAGACATAATACAAACACGTCACGATATAACCGAGTCTCCAATTTCGTAGACGGACGTTACGCCCTCTGGACCCAAACTAGGGACCCAGCCCTTCTAGGGGACCTCTTACTTTACCATTGGGTGAGGTCATAAGAACGGACCTCTTAGGGTACCTGCCTCCTCGGACCAGGTACCCCAGCGTTTCTCAATCTGTGCTGACTGGTTCGCTGAATTGATAGTACATTATATTAAATTTATTCAATACGTCTTACGTAACACTAAATATAGGGTAACTAGTAACCCTTTAAGTCTGACGGGAAGTCATGAGATGGGGTGGGACCTTTTTGTCCAGAGTAGACGAACACACACAGATATTTAATCACTCACACAATTTAGATAGAGTCGTACTTTAGTGAAGTTCACGACTTTCTGATAGAATTTCTTAAATTTAACTAACGTCTACAACCACGTTAATTCGTCCGGACTACTCGAGTCTTAGTACAAAGAGTCTAAACTTATACTTACGTAAAATTTTTAATATCACTACATGAGGTACATTTACCTCAAGTATCCGTAGACTCTCAAAGACAGTGGAACACGAAATTCTGCCAAGTCGTGACATTTTTCACTGCACACTGGGGAATATGTATATGGACATAATGAATTTACTTTTACACAATGAGTAGAATTCATACACCAAGACACATAGAGATTGGTTGATCTTAACTGAAACTTACTTATAAAAGGGAGCAATAAATTAAACGGATGATTAATCAGATGAAAAAACGGATATTAAATAAACTTTTAATCAGATATCTATCTCGGGTCACAGAACACCCTAGAATCAACGACTTGGTTTGGTCCCTAACTTGAACGTGGGAACTCAGGATTGGTGACTTGACGGTCCCTAAAGGCAGAGGTAATTAACGAAACCGAAATTTGACGACTCTACATTTTCTTTTAAAAGATAAATAATAAAATTTTATATTGTATGACTGAACGTTTAATCTTTCACTCAAGACTTACTGACTCACTGACAGAATTGTTCTAATCTCATATGTCACACGAGTAAAAGTTAAATAAAGTCTAACTAAACACGTGTAATTCATTAATTTGAGTAGTCAAAAACGTTGTGTAACATTTTACAATACCTGTAATCCTGAAATAAAACATATGACATCATTTTATTTAATGTTTTTACCACTCATTAATATAAATCTTTTAAAAATTTATGATTCTTTTAATGACTTTATCATATCATTGTGATCACAAAACTCTATCCTTGTTTCTTATGTAATATGAAAAAGACCTACCACACCTAATTTCGATACAAGATATTATAAAATATTTTCGAATAAAACGAGTAGTGTGTCTCACATGAACCAGAAGTCTCCAACTCTTAATGAAACAATGAAGATCGAAACACTAACGTCTTGCAAGTAATATGGAGAATTTCTGAATCAAATGCCTCGTTATTTTAAATCCTCACAAACATACTCTTACTACCCTACTCTGTATCCCGTTACTAATTTCAGAGTACAATAGAAATAAAATTCAGAGAACGATTCAGCAGAATGACTTCAAATGTCATTTCATATTTTACCCTGACCCACTTACGACATCTACTTCGTAAGAATTTAGACTAATATGACTTTATTTCTTATGTTTAATAATTTTGACCAGTAGCAATTTTTTTGTATCAGAAAAAAGATGAATCTTCTATTTTAATATATAAGTGGACGAGCAAGACTTAGATCTCGGTCCGGGAAACGAAACTCATCCTCAACGAGGATGAAAAAAGGTGTATTTCGTACTTCGTAGTAGGTACTAGTGGTGAACGCATAAAATTAAGTTGGTTCTTAAATATGAACATTTTTGTCAGATACCAGTCGAAATGTTCTAAACATACTAAAAATATCACTCTAGAAAAGTCAATAGAACTAGTATGGATTAAATTTTAATTCAAAAAAGTTTTCGTCTAGTGGGATTAGAACTAAAAAGATTCGTAATTAAACAGTGTCTTCGTTGGTAAAAGTAAAAGTATATAATAATGTAATTGTTCTTGTTCTAATAGTATGAAGTATTTGTCAGACCCCAAATAAAATTTTTTAGTCGAGAACCATAAATGTCTAAAGCTAAGGATCCTCATACCGGATGTCGTATGAAACCCGAAACTAGTGAGACAATGTATCAAATCACCTTCCGGACCATGACCTACAGACAGACATCGTGCAATTTCTTCAGTGTGAGACCACTTGAAAGAAAGAAAGAAAGGAAAGAGGTCACCCCAGTCTTTCCGGTCTTCTACGACCGAGAACGTAGACTCTTCGGGACTCCGTACGACCGAAGTCCCTCCGGACCTAGACCCGAGGGCTCGCCGCGTTCCTGAGACAGAAAGCGTAGAGAACCGCGACAACACGGCACAGAACAGAAGTAGGCACATCCAAGAAAGGTACGACGTAGATCTACCGAATGTCTTCGAAGACCGAATCAAAGACACAAAATCCAATCGTCTGAGTTTTAAAAACTAGTGAATGGGATAGTTAATTTTCTTTTTGTTGACCAGTATACACGAAACGACACATGACACGAGTCAGAGAGTCAACACAGACTGAGAAACACTGGGACACCTGACATCGGAAAATCCGAGGAGACAGTTACCCTGAGAGGTCCGTTCTCATGACCCTTCTTCTTTTCGCAATCGACGAGTTAGCACAGACTGAGAAACACTGGGGGGCCTGACGTCGGACGGAGACAGGGACCCTAAAGAATCCGTACCTCACACTCAACCAACGGTAAAGGAAAAGGGTACGTATACGTACGATTCAGTGAAGTCAGTACGGGTTGGGACACACTGGGATACCTGTCGTCGGGTGGTCCGACGAGACAGGTACCCTAAGAGATCCGTTCTTATGCCTCACCCAACGGTAAGGGAAGAGGTCCCTTAGAAGGGTTGGGTCCCTAGCTTGGGTACAGAGAACGTAGAGAGATATGGTGACTCGGTGTACCCTTCGAGAATGCGATTATTCGGTCACTCACTTACTCATCTTTCAACGAGTCAACACAGACTGAGAACCGCTGGGGTACCTACTATGTCAGGTACCTTAAGAGGTCCGGTCTTATGACCTCACCTATCGGAAAGGGAAGAGGTCCCCTAGAAGGGTTGGGTCCCTAACTTGAGTTCAGTGAAACGTCCGCTTAAGAAATGGTCGACTCGGTGGTCCCTTCGGGTCATTCGGTTATTTACGAATAATATTTGTATAGGTAATATAATTATGAAGTATATATTTAATTATATAATTACAAAATAGACATTATATATTTACTTACCTCCTATAATTCTATATTTCGTTTCATGATTATTAAGTAATCTGTTAAAAAAAACAGAATCAGTGTTTAGGAAAAAAAAAAAAAATATCAAAAATTAGTGAGAAATCCATACGATCTAAGTACTGTTTGTCTATTTATAGGGAAAAAGGAGATGAGTATATAAAAATATGTTGGATGTTTAATGACTACTGAACAATAAAAGTTCTTGATATGTCAAAAGACCCGAACTATGGAAAAATTTTCATTTAAAAATTGAATAAAAAATAATCAAAAGAAGATTTTTAACATGAAATTGGGAGTTAAAATTTAAGCGAAAATTGAAATTAACGGGTAATAAAAATAGAAGAATCCTGTCTTAGATAGTATGGATAAGTCCTTACAAGACCCTCGTGTGTGTTCGTACGACACGCACGAAACAGGCACCCCCCTTCGTATGAAACAAGTACCCCCTTTTAAAACAAGGAGCTTTAACGACAACTGAAGGTAGAACAGGTGGAGTTGGGAAAGACCAAGGAGACAAAAACATGGTCATTAATCGAGGGTAGGAGGTGAAGTCAAGTCAGGTCAACGAGTCAACACAGGCTGAGAAACTAGATTAAACACGACAAAACTGGAGTCGTGAACGATGAGAGAAACGGTTAAATCAATCACGAACTCGAAGGGTACACCGAACCACCATCAGAAAGACGGTTACGTCCGCTACGTCCTCTTTACTCAAACTAGGGACCTAACCCTTCTGGAGGAGCTCCTCCTTTACCGGTGGGTGAGGTCATAAGAACGGACCCTTCAGGACACCGTCTCCTCGGACCACCCGAAATCAGGTACCCCGGGGTCTCGTAGCCTGTACTGACTCGTGTCCTAACTTACTCGACAGAGAACCGGGTAAACCAATCACGAACTCCCAGGACTCCTCTATGTACATGGGTCCGAGACGGAAACACACATCATGGACCTCCTTTTTCTTTCTGTGCGTAGTTCCAGTACGCAGTAGACCTGTTGTATCTAAGGAAACACTGTCATAATAGAAACACTTGAATGCTGACAGATGTACACTGTCTAAAACTTCGGAGTGTTTGAACCTACCAGTTGTAAGATTCTACATACATACATAAAACACCCGTCCATATGTTAGATTCGATTACATAATTTTAGGTTTATAGTAAAATTGTGATGTGTTAGTTTTTATGATAATAACTCCTCTTTTAAGAACAAAACAGAAGAGACAAACAGCCGACCACATATAGTTTACGGTGTACTGTCCTTGAACGAATGAACCCAACAACTACTAAGTGATACTTCTATAACCCCACACACGGGCATCGTAGTACACGAAAGGGATAGAATTGACAGCAGTATGAAGTACATACTTAATGTAATTAACTCAATTACTCTTCAATTACTCAATTAAGGAACTCAATTAACTCTTCGAGGTACACCTGTCCTTTATGGACTACGTCGTCTTTGATCTAACAACCGCGGGGAAAAGATCCCCTCAGAGGTACCTTGAGACTTCTTCAAACCCAGAGACCTATACACACGTTCATCGGGGTGTCTGACGGAGGCGTATATCGTATATGAGGGATGACAATCTCATGGGGGCTTAAGGACTCCAGTATGAAATATGACATTAATTTTATTTAAGTAAAATAGAACTCCAATGTGAACTAGCACCACGTGTACACATTTGAGAACCCAGTAAAATTATCCTCGGAATAATAGACAATATAAAACTAAAAATGATTAAGTAATAGACTTCAGTTAACATTAAATTCACTACTCCCGTAACATTGTCAACCGTTTTACGTGGAGGGAACTCCAAGTGAAGAATTGAGGAAGATCTCCTCCTACACTGTCCTCGACAACAGGAGTCAATGAGAAAGTGATTCATAAAAATAAAAATATCGAACACTAGAAATATGTAAAGGGGGACAGTAAATTTTATTTAAAAGAATTCTGTGCTTCCGACAAATTTATTAGTTTTACTAATCTTTAAGATTCTAGTTGAATAAAACATTAGTTCATTATAAGATCACAGTAAGTAAATAAGTCTATGAGTTTAAAATTTAATAATTTTGGTTTCTATGTAGAATGTCTCTATTCTCATAATGAATTACTCCACCAGAAGTTGGTCACACCTTATTAAAGAATTGATAAGATAACGAAAACAGCCAAGAAGGAATGACTCTTTCCTTATACTAAAAAGCTATGAAAAGCGTAATTTTAAAGACATCTCCATACAAAAGAATACTCTATAGGCTTAAGTTTATAGTAGAATTATATTTTAATTTTTATTTATTTACCGACTTTAATAAATTAAAACATATTTCGAAATTACACTGATTACCCCTTACGTGACTTATTTCCATGATTTTGACATTGTTAAAATTGTTAAAAAAAGAATAAAGTTTTGACGAAGGTAACAATGTCTTTCAAATCTTTTATACTGTAGTATTTCTTCCTTTCTTTTAGATAGTTGGGTTCTATGTCAGATTTTTTTCTTCTTTTCTTAGATTTCTCCTTAATAATATTGTTATTTTGATTCCAAAGCTATCGTCTTTATAATTTATACTGTAAAAGAAGACACAGTCGTTAATCCATCTTCAGGTTGCCGATTCCTATCGTTTACCTGATTTCTAAGTCAAGTCAAGTCAAGTCAGGGAGTCAACACAGACTGAGAAACGGTGGGGTACTTGCCGTCGTTCGGTCCGGAGGGACGGGTAGTGGTTGAGGACCTCAGGTGGGTTTGAGTACAGGTAACTCAGGAAGGCCTGACATTACGACTTCGACTTTGAGGTTATGACACCGGTGGAGTACGCTTCTTGATTGAGTAACCTTTTATAGGACTACGACCCTTTCTAACTTCCACTCTCCTCTTTCCCTACTGTCTCCTACTCTACCAACCTACCGTAGTGACTGAGTCACCTGTACTCAAACTCATTTGAGGCCCTCAACCACTACCTGTCCTTCCGGACCGAACGACGGCAAGTACCCCAGCGTTTCTCAGCCTGTGCTGACTGTCTCGCTGACTTGACTTGACTTAGGAATCGGGTGAACGATAGGAATCGGAAACCTGAAGACGGATTCTTCTATGGCCTTGTCACACCGGAACTTTTCTCTGACACTTTACCCAACACTTACTCGATTGTAATCGAGTTATAAAATTCCATTGTTATCGAATGTTATACATTTTTTATCTTTTAACTTTCTCTCCGAAAGAGACCTCCATGTCCACAGTCGATACCGTAATAGAGATCGTGGAAAACTCCCTTACTCTTGGTCTACTTATCTGCGAGCTCTCTTGGTGAGTCCTCGACTGACATAAGAAAAGTTAAATTCCTGTATCCCTAACCTTTGACTGAGACAGACACTTACTATCAAGACTCCTTTCGCCGAGACACTCGACGAAACCACAGTCTCGTTCCTCTGTACTAGTCTGGACCACAACCTTGTTGAACCTGAACATAGTCTTGTCACTGACCTATACCGGAGAGTCTTCCCTCAACTGAAACTCAACAGAACCTTCTTAAAACAGGTTCCCCGGGTGGATGTGTACGTCACTGGGGTGTCTCTTCCGGACACACCCGACCTGACGGTCCAGAGTCACTCCCTCAGAGACTCAGTGGGTGTAAACGTCGTAGACGGACAGTCGGTGCCGTCTCCTGCCACACCATCACTGTGGACTAATATCATCAAAGGTACGGAATTGAAAGAAAGGAGGGATGAGAGAAATCAGGGTTTCCACAACCTCCTTTGGGCCACTCATCCCTACTACCTTAACTTTCTGTTCCACCCTTTTGTCACTTCGAAGTGTCGGCACAAGTTGTAATATCTAAAGGATCAGACTCACTCCGGTGCGACTCCTTACCCTCCTTGATTCAATCGCTTCGAACTCCAAAGTTATAATCCGGATAGACAAGTCATTCCTTTTACGTCGGAACGATCCGACCCATGCAATGTACTTCATATCTCATAATAAGTACCCACTATACTGATTTTTATTAGAACCTCACTCTCACAAGAATTCGTTCACATTTAGGTCTTTTACATTTCCTTTTCCACCCATGTAATTTTTTTTTTATGAAAATAAACCGACGAAACCCAGAGTCAACGTCGAGAACTCTAGAAGCAACGTAGTACGCCCTAGAAACCAACACTACGCGCTTGAGAGGTCAATACCACGTACCCGAGTCCTCTATGGTGCACGTCCGAATGAACAAAACACCGTACACCCTAGAATCAAGGGGACGACGACGACGACGATTCAGCGAAGTCAGCACAGGCTGAGACACACTGGGGTATCTGCCGTCGGGTGGTCCGAGGGGGCAGGGACCCTAGGAGGTCCGTTCTTGTGACCTCCCCCAACGGTAAAGGAAGAGGTAATCAAGGGGATGGTCCCTAGTTTGAGTTCGGATGACGTAAAGTTCCACCTAAGAATTGGTAACCCGGTAGTCCCTTCAGGCATGTAAACAATTACATTATTGAATTCCAAAGACATACCCGTCACTGTCCCTCTCCCTCCCTCATTTGGTTCAATCTTCTTTAATTTTTTTACCCTCTTTATCAACGACGTACAGTGATTACACATTTCTTGTGGATGTTTAGTAATCCTTTTTCTACTTATTGGGTTATCCTTTAAAAATGAATTATACTCATTCGTTAAATGGATACTTTTTATGTTTACCGTTTGTCGGTGAACTTTTCTACAAGTTAGAGTTATACATTTAATTTTATCTATATCTCTCGTAAAAAGTAGACAGTTTTATCTTTTCGATTTTCTCACGGCTGTCATGCACAAACCACTCCCACATCCTTATATTTCATCACGTCGGAAAAACCTCAAGTTAAACCGTCATAAATAGTTTTATTTTTTGAACGTATCGAACGAATAGATTGTTAGAGTGATGAAATTTAGATAAAAATAGTGTTATGGAACTTCTATTTTCTAAATACATACTCTAACAAGGAACATCATGACCATTTTATCGTTTCCTTAAATTTTATTGATTTCATAGGTAGTCACCTCTTTACCAATTCATTAAATGTCGTGTAAGTACGACACTAGTTATTATGTCTATAATTTTACTTACTTAAATACTAAATCTTTCAATCGACTATGTCTTTTACTATCCTTCGGACACATATCGTATTTGGTTTAAAACAAATTTCTTTCAACAAAACACTTCTGTATGCATATATACACTTACTCAACCACGAATATATATAAATAGGTAAAATTCCTTTTGATAACTACATAAGATTAGTTTGATCAATTTTCGTGAACGTCTACAGACAGTAAACCTCGATCTTAACCTCTTTAACTCCGTTCTTAAATTTAATAACAGAGTAGAAATTTATTTTTCAGGACCCTAATACATACTGGATGAAAAACTATAAAAACACATAAAGAGTTCTACATTTCCCAAACAAAAAAAAAAAAATTTAAACTGTTTCACGTTTCTCCTACTACACCCCGTTTCTCGTCCTACCAGTGGTTGGTCTAATGTAGTCTGAAGACGCACGCCGATCCACGGACGAAGAAATAAAGTCCGAATGACGTTGGTCAGAACGAAGATGGTGTACGTTCTTTGAGACCCTTCGCTTACATCTGTTCCAGAGTCCATACAGTTCCTCGAGTCAAACCATCTCTGTCGTACACAGTCGTCTACCTTAACCATGTCACCCTAGACACCCGGGATTCACCCATCATTCCACGACCTAACAACGGACGTCGATACAACTTCTACGGAGCACAAGAAAGAACCCCCCACAGTACCCCTCTGGGACCTGAGAGGGGTCAGAGGACCGACCACGGGATTCGTCCAGTCACCCAGTGAGGATGATGTCGAAGGAAATAGGTTCAAAAGTCACAACCATGGTCTTTGACAGAAAAATCTTATTACAAAAGAATCGTCTTAGTTTTAGACTACAACAACGATTATATTTTATGGTAAAAACAGAACAAATGGTTCAGTAAAACGGTATCACGTCTACCGGACTATTGTGCCTGGTGTAAAGTTAATCCTTTTATTTTTGTTTAGTCGTCTCAATTATCATACGACAAACGTTTCGAAAATTTATGTTGAACCTTATCGTGCGTTTAAGTAAATGTAAAAACATCATTTAACCGTAAGTAAATTATTAGTGAAAATAAATGATCTTGAATTCAAAACCTTTGTAGACCTATTTAGATACCGATTAAATTTACAAATCACACACTAGGAACGGTTTATCACAAATAATTCGTAAATGGATACGCACTGTTACGACCTACTACATTTTTGGTATTATTTACTTTTTATATCCTTTGGAACCTCTGAACTGAGTATTCTCAATATAATGGTGTAATTTTTACATACTTTTCTTAATAAATATAAACTTCATAAAGTACACCAATAAAAAGACAAACGGAATCTTAAATAAATCATAATGGCATTAACTAAAAAAAAGTCATACTTTTTAATCCCGTGATCTAGACTATTGTAGATTTAATGAAAAGTAAAAACTTTTAAGAAACAAGGGAAGGAAATGGTCCTTTACGAAGAGTACATAATAAGGGACGAAAGTTTTTGAACTACAAAAATAGAATTATATAAAAGTTTTTCATTACATATAGTAACGTCTATTGTGTAACGTCTATTGTATCTTTGGCTTTTCTTTTTTTTTTATCGGTAGGTGTTAAAGAAGTGGTCTCTAGTGACAAAAATTTGTAAAAACCAATGAAAATAACTCATACCTTTTACTCCGACTCTGATAGTCGAGTTCTCCATCATAGTTTATGACACACAATAATGACGCACATACCACAGACCGTATGTACAATCCATTTCGTAGATCATCATGATTACTTTCCTTGTAATAAAAGTGTCAAAGTCGGAATAAAGACCACACAAAAAAAAAAAAAGGAAAATCATAACAGGAGTAATACAAGATTGAGAAGAATAAGACTATGAATAATCTCTGGGAATCATCGACATTGGAATATCATTCATCATATTCTATGAGAAACATTTTTCATGTAAACAGTACATTTACATAAAACTATAATAGGTTCGAGTCTACCATTTCTTAGACGCACGATACGTCTCTGGACTCAAACTAGGCACCCAACCCTTCTAGGGGACCTCTTCCCTTGTCGATCGATGGGTGAGGTCATAAGACCGGACCTCTTAAGGTACCTAACATATCAGATACCCCAGCGTTTCTAAGCCTGTACTGACTCACTGAAAGTGTTACGAGGTAAAGTTTGTTTTGAAATCACAAACATATATATTTTTAAGTCAGACTAGTTTATGAACAGAAACCTCTCATCGTTCCTCATATAAAAAAAAGGGACTTTAAGTACTTCAGCCAGTGTCATACAGTCTTTAACCAGTACCGTACGACCTCGAATCAAAAGTACAAGTGACCATATTCCTGTACTAACTTTTGAAGAAAAAAAAAAAAAATTGTACAGATAGTAAAAAAAAAAATCACACTTTAATATTTAAATAACAAAAAAGAAAAAAGAAAAAAAAAATGAAATAAAATGAAATGTTATGACATAACCAAAACGGTATGTAGTTGTACTTAGGTGGTGCCCACATGTGCACAAAGGTTAGGACCTAGGGAAGAGAGTGGAGGGAGGGGTATGGTAGAGAGACCCAGTAGGGTCACGTGGTCGGGGTTCGTAGGACATAGGACGTAGCTTGGATCTGACCGTTAAGCAAAGAATATACTATAATACGTACAAAGTCACGGTAAGAGTGTTTAGTAGGGTGGAAGAGGGAGAGGGTGTCTCAGGTTTTCTGACAAGATATGTAGACTTTTGAAGAATTACTTCAATTGAATCGTTCTTGTCCCTTTACTACCTCGGTAAAACCTTTTGGAGACAATTTCCTTATCTCCCCCTCTTGTGGTTATTTTTTAAGACTCCAACATGACGTCGAAAGAGAAGTTGACTTCTATGCTATGTCTCTCGAACTCTTCTTAATTTACCATATCAGATCCCTCTCCTCCCGAGTCCACCCTTTTTTTTTTCACAAAACGGAGTCCTTCTAACCGTCTCCCCGTGACTCTTCTCTGTACCTAATCCTTAAAGGACAACCAGTAAACATTCTATTTGAGACCCTCTCCCGACCACTCCTGTGTCCATCAGTGTAGACACTTCCGAATTCTTCACTCATATAACTCCTTCCTCCCTGTCACTTATGTGTCGCATGAACAGTCAAAAATCACCACTATCTTTCCTTTCTTTACTTAATCATTGGACTCCCCTTCGTCTTATTAACTCTCCCCAAACTCACTCCCACACAGACCAACTTTCCAAACATCTTTACCTTAGTGATATGTCTCTTTCCCTTCATCCCCGATCCTAATCTGACTGACAAATTACAATTTTCAGTATTTTTATTTCCTCGTGTGTACAAAGAGAGACATCCCTCAGAACATTTCTACCTTCTTTGACCAGAGGAACTACCTTCTACTTTCTATTGACAAGTGACAAGACTTAGAAACAAGGTTGTCAACCCGTTTCCATCCCTATCTTGACTCGACTACCCACAATTTGGCCACCACTTCCTTACCTTATACTCATTTTTGTATACTTTTAAGAGACCTTTCGGGTAAACTCCAACCTTCTATGCTTGTTTATAATTACTTTTAAGAGAAATCCCACTATTCTTCGCAAAACACTTTTATATCAGAATACATCGAGGGAGGGGTGAGGGGGTAGTACAGAGCCCTCTCGGACACCAATCACGGGGACACCAGTTGAGATCGGCACAGCTGGCTTCGGACCTTCCCATATGTCATCTCTGAGCGTACCGGACAGGACTACCCCTGTTCATCCTTCGTGTCTTTTTCTTCCCCCATTTAACCTTGACACTACAGTAGAAGACAAATTGATGCTTATCTGGTCCTGTCAGATCTAGCCTGTTTATCGTGGTCAAATTCACTGAGCCCCTAATTCCGGTCCGACTCCTCGTTCACTTATCGTCCAGTCCATTCCTCGATCTTATATAAGATCGTCATCATCATCAAACAGCGAGTCAGCACAGGCTGAGAAGCACTGGGGTACCTGACATCGGATGGTCCGAAGAAGGAGGTACCCTAAGAGGTCCGTTCTCATAACCTCACCCAACGGTAAAGGAGGAGGTCCCCTAGAAGGGCTAGGTCCTTAGCTTGGGCCCAGAGGACGTAACGTCCGTCTGCGAAATTGGAGACTCGGTGATCCTTTAGTAGGTTTCTTTCTTCGTTGTACACCTAAACTCTTGAAGTACAATTCGTACACGAAGGAACCTCAGTCCTTCAGTTCTCTACATGTCTTCGTCACATTGTCTACTCCAATTATAGTGTACTGACCGGGAGACCCACACCAATCTACTACGCCACACACACAACCCTTACTCCACACCCTGATTTCTCTTCACAACGAGGACCTGACTGAGTACCCACAACAACCCTCACTCACAACCCTTGGAAGAAGCCCTAGCGAAGCACACTCACGATGTTTGTCGCACGTCACGAAGGGACTCGGGCGACGGCGGAAGTATGTCTGAAGATTTCGAGGCCCTTCCGTAACACCGTCGGACAGCCCAACCCATTTAGGTCTCACTCGAAATCATTTTGAAGGATCTCTCCGCAAGACCCCCGACAAAAACGGGTTAAGTCTCGAGGACAGGGAGGGCTCAGTCTCGAGGAAAACGAGGGGACCTACGACTCGGACGCCCAGACTTAGGCGTAAGGAAAGGACGGTCGTACTCTCCTCGAGTCGTGGTCCAAAACCCCGTCTTTTACAACGGTCTTTACAACGGAAGACACCAACAATAGTTTACCAATAATACATCTACTTGAGTAGAAGAGATTAACAATTCTTTTTCTTACCATCTTAATATATATGTCTTTGTTTCGGAAGTCCTTAGACCCAAAATTTTACATTTTAACATTCATGAAAGATTTTAATTCCTAATCGGTAGTATAGGTATTGAAAGATCGGGTCATAGACCTTCACTTCGAATGGGGTGAATACCATATTTTTCTATCTTTTAAGTTTCGTATTTTTAAGACACTTTAACATACGACTCTTTTTCTGTGTAAAAAGTTTACCTTTGAGAATTCACATAATAATGGTAGTAAGAATCCCCATTAAATTTATTATGACAGTTAATATAAATTTAAAGTTTTCGAAAGCGATAACACGTAATTCTTTATTAATCTAAGTAAAAAGACTTTGGTACATCACTATAAAAGAGACATATTTGTACACCTCTGAATCTTTGTAACTGTGCCCATCACTCTTGTCCTTTACTGAACATGTCATGGCCAAAAGATCATGATCGTAGTTTCGGCATCACATAGTTTGAATCGTTAAGTACACCCTTTCTCGTAACGTATGATTGGTTTAGAGAAGATCAACAGTCAATATCTTCGGGTTGAATTTGATTGAACTCGTTATTTCCGTCAAATAACTAAGAAGGGACCTTCTCTTCCCACACCGATCCTACTTCTCGAGTATGTCCCTGGTAAAGAGGGGAGCAGGGAACCGGAGACTTGTGACTACAGAACACTGATGTCTAGTCGAAGAAGGTCTTTCCCTTTGGAACTTTGACATCCTCGTTTGTAGTCCTGAAGGGCCTCCATGTCACCTGTTCTTGGGTGGACGGCTGCGTCCCTATGCCCACGACACACGGAAAATACGTCGTGCACCCGCAGAGGTCACCGCCGTGCGGTTTCGAGGTCACCACCACGTGCCCGAGGACTCATGAGCCCGAGTGATCACAGACCCGAGTCAACGAGACGTCGAACAACCCCAGAATCGAGAGGCTGGTCCCTAACTTGTACACAGGGAATGAAACCTTCCACCTTAGAATCGTTGACGTGACGGTCCCTTCAGGGAATGTTAGATTAAATTTTCTTCCCTTATATACGAATAATATTGTTTAGTCTATTCCATACAAAGTTCGTATAAAGTCAAAAATGTCGAAGTAGGTGAGGTAATTGTGACATTTATAAAATGTGACTCCTTTGGTCTCTAGTCTCACCCTACATTAAGACTACGTTTCTAGAACAAAGAAGGAGAGACGATAAATAAAACAGGGTATAAATCGACACTTATACGATCGACAGGGTATAAATCGAGGGGGAGGGTGAGTCAGCACACACTGAGAAACACTGCACCTTAAGAGGTCCGGTCTTATGACCTTACCCATCGGAAAGGGAAGAGATTCCCTAACTTGGGTCCAGAAAGTGTAACGTCCACCTAAGAAATGGTCGACTCGGTGTTCCCTTCGGGTTCTTATGACCTCACCCATCGGATAGGGAAGAGGTCCCCTAGAAGGGCTGTGTCCTTAGCTTGGCCCCCAGAGGACGTAACGTCCGCCTAAGAAATGGTTGACTCGATAGTCCCTTCGGGATATCACAGTAAATATTCTTCTTATTAGACTCTTTATCTAATCGAAAATACGATAACATACAAAAACTCGAAAAATGATTACATTTGTCTAATCTAGACATCCCATGGAACACATACACTTCTCCGTCCCACCAAAAGAAGATATTTAGTTCCTTTTCTTTCTTTGTTTCCTTCTGCCCGAAAGTCATATTTACAATTGTCACTGTGAACTTTCATGATGAGTCTTAACACCTCCGTTTATTAACACGTTAATCGACCTCCCTATCTTTTTGTTTAACGGAGAAAAATTTCCGACCTTGTCGACCACCAAAACTGTGGGGAGGGGGGTAGTAAAAAACCATTTAAGGGTTACTTCAAAACAACACAAAAAGAAAGATGTATTTGTATTAGTTGTGTTATTTCTTCTTTTACTTGGTTACTGATTCTCGTAGTCGTGTAAAAAAAGAAGTCTACACGGTTTATCTAGAAATAAGAAGTGACTTGGTAGTTTATCTCAGACCGTTTAATCTTGTAGGTACAAACAAATTAGTTGAGAGAGGTGGGACTGAAACCTGAGGGGGAGGGGTTAAGGTTTTTTATATGACTCCCACGACTTATTTTTCTTCACAGGAATAAACTGTCACATTGAAAAATCGTTCTTTTATATGTTTTAAAATATATTTTATCAAATTTACGGTACAAAATTTTACATTTAATTTGTAAATTTTCCTTAAGTTAAACGTACATGGATAGATTGGAATCTTTATTGTCTTTCGCAGTTTTGATCATTGACCTCTTCCTTTACCGTTGGGTGAGGTCACAAGAACGGACCTCTTAGGGTCCCTGTCCTCTCGGACCACCCGACGGCAGACACCCCAACGTGCCTCAGCCTGTGCTGACTTCACTGCATCATCATCATCGTCATCATCATCATCATCATCATCATCATCATCATCACCATTTAAACCTTTACCGCAAAATCGTGAAATGTACGTAACTCAGGCGGATAGAAATCACACACAACCCGTTTGATTCAGTCTTATTCGTGTGGGTGTACTGGTGCCGAAGCGACCCCTGAGTCGTTGTGGTCGTCGGGGTCACAGGACCAGGGACGGGTGGGAGGAGGAGTCTATTCAGGAGGGGACTGTAGAGTGTGATGTCCAAAAAAAAAGACAAAATATTCACAAAAAATTTTTCAAATAACACCACCATATGTTAAGTAGTAAAATCGGTAGAATTTCATAGGTTGAAAAACCGTAAATAATAGAAACGTCACAACACGTGGGTAACGGTGGTAGATCAAGATCTTGTAAAAGTAATTGTGGTCCTCTCTGACGCACGGGAAAGTCGTCGGTGAGGGGCGGGCGATGAAGGACATATAAACTGGTCATCTTCGGAGAAGTTTTGACCAAGGAGACAGGAAGTCGTGTGGGGGAAGGAAGAAACTCGTGAAGCAGTGAGAGGTCGTACTTCAGAAGGTCCCAGTAGAACACGACAGGATCGGACAGGAAAAACACCTCTTACGTTAAATTTTTAGTACTCACGATCCAGAAGATTATCCTCCAGAATTTGAAGATACGGGACATCTGTCAATCCTGCATTTATACATATACATGCACATACAAGTGTCTATACGTACTTCCATATACTGTGTAAATATATGTACACACGTATGAACTTATAATATATACATATATATATACATATTACTTATGTATGTTTTATACACATATAGGTATACACTTTTAGTGTACATATGTCTGTGGGTAGAATTTATATAAAAAATGGGTGGAATGGTAGAAACGTACATAAAGAAAAGGATAGAAATAAACAGATAAATAGGTAAGTCTACGTGGGGAGAGAGAGGGTTTTGGTGTGGAAGTTTAAAATATAAGATCGAATAAAAAGACTGCAATAACTAGTGAATTTTACGTTAATCCAAATAAACTAAACTCAATTAGAATTCTAACAGAAAGGTAACAAGAATTAATAAAAAAGAAAGACTCATCTACTTTATAGTTGTATCAAGATTTTTAGACTTAATATGTTTTTCCATATACGTCTCTTAACAGTGAACGACAGGAATCCACAGGATAAGAGAGTAGAAGAGACGATCCTAGGAACACACACACCACGACATCAAGTACGTCACACAAGCACCCAACACCGAGTGGCACCAAATAAGTCATTGATAGGAGACCGGAAACCTTCTTCGTTGACTGACAATTGACGATAGCATCAGGGGAAAACTCCGAATTTTCGATTTCTTGTGGAGTTAAGATTAGTACCATTCGTCCACCTTTACAATAATACGTAAGTTGCCAACCTCGTTGTGAAGAATTCATTTTTATCAGATTTATAAGTTCACCCGGTCGTTTCCTTTCGAAAGAAGACTTACCTTCCCATTAACTACGATCAATCCATATCCACCTATTATGTTCTTTGTATCGTACAACTTACAGAAAATATTAAACAAGTTCCATTATAGAATCACTGATTTTAATTGCACCCTAGTTAGAGAAAAAAAGGAAACATTTATATAAAATGTTTGTTACCCTCTTCTTGTCGTCTAAAAGACATAATAAAATAGTACAAAGAAACATTTTACATGAACCACCATTAAGATTTGAAAATTGTATACGATAAAAATGACATGCGATTCCGTTGAAGATTTCAATGTCCTTCTTAAGAACCGTGTATTAGCACAAGAAGTTTACGAATACTTTTTTTTTTATTGGAATTGAGAAATACTCTCGAGACACGATTTGAATCAAAACAATCACTTACGAGGAAAGACATCACGAAAAGTAGTGAGTAACAAAGATGACACTCAAACGTATTATAACAGAGACTTATCGTCTAAAATAACCGTTACCTCTAGACAACCCCAACATTTACAAGACTTTTGTTCATTAAGTATGACGTCACTGTCGAATCATAAAGAAAACTATTCATTGTATTCTCCACGATCTTTAGTAAACTTTTTACGTTCCTTTAACAGGGTCACGCAAAATTATCGTTATAGGTACTATCATTAAATCCAATATTAATGGGGGAACCGTGGTTGAGACGAATGGGGAAAAACATGTCACGACTGAGACGACAAAAAATTTTTACAACAGTAATAGTTACGTTTGCTAAAGAAATTTATCAGAAGTGTCAAAAATAGTAAAATAAATAGAAGAGTGCAGAGTAGTGGACTTATTCATAGTTCTTAAACCTTTAACCGTTACGATCACTTTACTCTGTCAATTAAATTATCAACGACTGTATGTATCTATTCGTATCTCTGTATATGTGTGTAAACGTTCTCATGTGTGGGAGAGAAATGAGACACTCGAATCCACAAAACTGATAAAACCGAAATATAACTACGTTAAAAAGAAAGAAAAAAAAAATAAATTAATTAATTAAATAAATAAATAAAAAATAAAAAAAAAAATTTAAA
>SJYO01048061.1:68848757-69033168 GCA_006410555.1 Capra ibex | reverse complement strand
GTCTTCGAAAATTAAAATTAATCTAGGGTAAACAAATAAAAACGAAAATAAAGGTCTTAAGACCCTCCACCTAGTATCTCCTAGGAAGACACTAAATACAGACTCTCACAAAACGGATACAAGAGGAGATCCTCAAAATATCAAAGACCAGAATGTAAATCTAGAAATTAGGTAAAACTCAAATAAAAACACACGCCACAATCTTTCACTAGATCAAAGTAAGAAAATGTTCACCAACTGGTCAAAAGGGTCGTGGTGAACAATTTCTCTAACAGAAATGAGGTAACATATAAAAACGGAGGAAACAGTTTCTATTCGTTAAAAAGATAAAAGACGTCAATTGGACGACTTTTAATGTTTCACTTACAGTACCTCTTACCAGGACGCAGCTCATTGAAAAATATGTTTTTCGTGAATTTTAAGGTTAGATAAAAATGTCAGGGGGTTATAAAATTCAAACATTAGAGATCTCCGACATGAAACCTAGAAGTACAATTTTTTACGACTAAAAAGAACTACCTAAATACACATTAATGTTTTGCTTGTTTAACGGACGTCAACCCCCACGACGTACCACTCAAAACCATATCTCATGGATGAAAGACTCTCCTTAATCAAGGCTAAATTCGTCTCACTATAAAATGTCACTGACCTCATTACACAATTCTTACATCAAAGACTGGAGACACTATAGAGTCTATTACACCCGTCTCAAAACGAATTTCGTTGATGGTACAAAGTCTGTGACACACACATACACATACGAGTCAACACTAGGTGAGAAACACTGGGGTACCTGACACCGGGTGGTCCGAGGAGACACGTACCTTAAAAGGTCCGTTCTTAGGACCTCTCCCAACGGTAAAAGATGACGTTAATCTGTGAGATGATCCCTGATTTTCCGGTAAAAGAGTGGATGTACCCGTAATACGACACAACCGAAGGACATCTCGTACTCCTAAAAGATCTAAATCGAAAAATGAAAATAATAAAATTTTCAGTCTAGTAGTAATACACCACCTATGAGGGACCAACATGTCTTTATTAAGTCAATTAACTTTTTCCTTTCAGTCAAGAACCATGAAAAGTGATCATGGAACCTTTATATTGTAAAAATTAAACAGTATCTTTACCATAAGGTTTACTGACGATTATTTGTTTACTCTGTCTTATCACTTTTTTGTATACGACTATTTAGAATGTCGACTTGACTCTACTTTACGTCCGTAACTCCGTCCATGTTTACTTAGACAAGATTCTGTCCAGTTTCCCTTATCAACGACAAAAGAAATTTTAATTTATCGTTTTCTTTCTTACAACTAAAATCTTTTTATCTTTACCATTCCCTTTTTTCATAACTTTTATATAAAGAAAAACACGGAATCTTATGAAAATCATTTTTTTATACTGTTCTTATTACATACATGAAAAGACAGATAGGACGTATACCATAAAATCTTATTTTAAATGATTCCCTAATTTTTTCTAAATTTTTGAGACAACCTATTTGTAGGAAGATTAAAAACACTACAGTCCGTCTGTAGGAATAGAGTGATTACACAAAGCTATGGTGTCCCCTA
Source organism: Capra ibex (assembly GCA_006410555.1). Classification (NCBI taxonomy): domain Eukaryota; kingdom Metazoa; phylum Chordata; class Mammalia; order Artiodactyla; family Bovidae; genus Capra; species Capra ibex. Next base: position 69,031,588 of record SJYO01048061.1, on the reverse strand, counting down.
TTTCGAAAGATTCATAAAAGTAGAAGTACCGATTACCTGAATCTTTATACGTCCGTACTCATGGGAAGAGGGAGGGACCGACGGACGAAGGAAACTTCAATATACTTTACTTTCTTTGTGTTCTACCCGGTACACATTTTCCGTGTCAAGACTAATAAGTACATTGTATCACAAAAGAGGGGAATTAAGGAAAAGAAAACATGCACACAAGACTATCATTATATTATTTTCCCCTCTTCATCACGACCTTTGATCAGAAAACAAATAGAAATAAAGGATACAGAAATAAATAAAAATTTCAAAAGATAAAAAATTTAATATTTTCACACTATTGTGTAAATATCTTCTGAACCTTTTATGTCTCGTTTCAATTTATATCAAGGTGATATGTAACTTTAATAAAAAATTCATCTATTTAATTCTAAATAGAATTAACCTCTTTAAATCTAAATAGAATTAACCTATTTAATTCTATTAACCTCAACCTCAACCTCAAAGTCATAGTTCGAGAGTTTTTAATGATCTTACTTATCTGTCTTTCCATCTACCCATATCATCTAGGTTTTTTGTGATACCTGGTTAAACTGTATTAATTCTAAATATGTCAAAAGTGTGTTGTCGTACTATGTCTAAGACAAGTTGGAGGGTCTCTGGTATTTGGCCCTCTATGACCTCGTATAGGTCCCTGTATTTTGTTCCACGTTTTTAAAATACTAGACTTCCATAACTTTAGCATGTCTCAGGAGAATAGTGACACCTTAATACATTCTTTATTTATAGTGTTCTATTTTATTGGGTGTATAAAAGTTCATGGTTCTCTCTGCAAACTGAATCACTAACTTTCGGAGTTATTTCAATTTTCTGACTATTTCGTACCTCTCATTAACGTCTCGTCTTTCGTAATGTACTCTTTAATTATAGTTCTACTCCTTAATTATAGTTTCTATGATTTTTTTGGGTACATAACCTTCAATTCACAAATGAAAATTTACTACCTACATAGATTCTTCGGTATTCTTCCTTTTAATCTTTTATAAACATTGTCTTATTTTAACTTTTCTCTTAAATAGTCTTATACAACGTACGTCGACTTCGATGGGTTACGTTGATTTATGTCACACCTTAGCACTTATTCCATACTTTTGTTTTTATTACCTGTGATCGTATTTAAAACACTTTAAACTTGTTTTAGAAACGAAATCAACCATTATGATGTAGTGTATAATTAAAAGATCAAAAATAAAACAAACTTATGTACCATAAAGAATTATCAGAGTCTTAACCTAAGTTTCAAAGTTCGGAGTAAGTTTTATTTTTTTATTGATTATTCGAAAAATCTGAAAATCGTCATTATGACCAACGGTCTCATTTACCTTGACTTTGCTTCAAAACTAATTTATATTTAATCTTTAGATCGTAAGAGAAGTATGAATCAGTTTGTTGACCCCGGTTTTACAGTATCTAAAAAGTATTTCAAACATTCAAAAGATTTGATATAAAATAATATGTACAATATATATACATACATACATATATATGTGTATCCGAAGGGTCTCGTAGTTAAGAAACCACGTTTCTACAGAAATCAGGTTGAGAACGTAGGTATATACTGACGACCTTTTTGGTATCGAAACTGATCTACCTGGAAACAACCGTTTCATTGCATAGACGAAAAATTATGCGGCAGATCTAACCAGTATTGAAAAGAAGGTTGCTTGTTCGCAGAAATTTAGAGTACCGACGTCAGTGGTAGACGTCACTAAAACCTCGGGAGGTTTTATTTCAGATAGTGACAAAGGTGACAAAGGAGTAGATAAACGGTACTTCACTACCCTGGTCTACGGTACTAGAATCAAAAGACTTCCAACTCAAAATCCGGTTGAAAAAGTGAGAGGAGAAAGTGAAAGTAGTTCTCCGAGAAAACAAGAAGTGAAAGACGGTATTCCACCACAGTAGACGTATAGACTTCAATAACTATAAAGAGGGCCGTCAGAACTAAGGTCGAACACTTGAAGTGGGTCAGGTCACAAAGAGTACTACATGAATGAGACGTGTACTTAATTTATTCGTCTTACTGTCATATGTCGGAACTGCATGAGGAAAGGCCTAAACCTCGGACAAACAACTAGGTACAGGTCGAGATTGACAACGAAGGACTACACGTATGTCTAAAGAGTTCTCCGTCCAGTCTACCAGACCATAAGGGTAGAGAAATTCTTAAAAGGTCTTAAACAACACCAGGTGTCTCAATTTCTGAAACCGTATCAACCATTTCCTCTTCATCTACAAAAAGACCTTACGAGAACGAAAAAGTCACTAGGTCGCCTACAACCGTTAAACTACAGACCAAGGAGACGGAAAAGATTTTGGTCGAACATGTAGACCTTCAAGTGTCAAGTGTATGACAACTTAGGACCTAACCTCTTAAAACTCGGAATGAAATGATCACACTCTACTCACGTCAACACGTCATCAAACTCGTAAGAAACGACAACGGAAAGAAACCCTAACCTTACTTTTGACTGGAAAAGGTCAGGACATCGGTGACGACTCAAAAGGTTTAAAGGATCGTATAACTCACATCGTGAAAGTGTCGTAGCAGAAAATCCTAAACTTTATCGAGTTGACCTTAAGGTAGGGGCGGTGATCGAAACAAGCAGCACTACGAAAGATTCCAGGTGAACTGAAGTGTAAGGTCCTACAGACCGAGATCCACTCTCTAATGTGGTAGTACTAATAGACCCAGTATTTCTAGAAAAAAACATATCAATAAGACACATAAGAAGAGTGGGAAAGAATTATAGAAGACGAAGACAATCCAGGTATGGTAAAGTCAGGAAATGACACGGATAGAAACGTACTTTATAAGGGAAACATGGAGACTAAAGGAACTTCTCTAGAGATCAGAAAGGGGAAGACAACAAAAGGACATAAAGAAACGTAACTAACGACTCCTTCCGAAAGAACAGAGAGAGACGACAAGAAACGTTGACCCGTAAGTTTACACTAGTGTACCTGGTTTTGGAACAGATTGAGTTACTTTGATACTCGGTACGGTATATCTTGGTGGGGTCTACCTACCCAGTACCACCTCTCAAGACTGTTTTACACCAGGTCACCTCTTCCCTCACCGTTTGGTGAAGTCATGAGAACGGAACTCTTGGTGTACTTGTCATACTTTTCCGTTTTTCTATCCTGTCACTTTCTACTTGAAGGGTCCAGCCGTCCACGAGTTATACGATGAACTCTTCTCACCTCTTTATTGAGGTCTTTCTTACTTCCCTACCTCGGTTTCGTTTTTTTGTGGCTCAACGCCTACACTGGTCACTACCTTCATTTCAGACTACGATGTTTCTCGTTATAATGTATCTTTGGACCTTAAAATCCAGGTACTTAGTTCCTTTTAAGTTTCACGAGTTTGTCCTCTACCGTTCTGACTTGCAACTGTAAAATCCTTAGTCACTTGATTGTACCTCACCTTACCCACTTAAATTCAGTCTACTGGTAATATAGATGACGACACCCGTTCTTATAGAATCTTGTTTACCTCATCAGTAGTATCAGTGCTTTTCTCAGGCTTTACGTTATGAACATACGTTAGAGTTTTTGCTGTCTTACTAGAGACAAACAAAGGTTCCGTTCGGTAAGTCATAGAGTCATTAGGTTCAGATACGGGGCTGGTCACTACGACTTCTTCGACTTCAACTTACCATGATACTTCTGAGATTCTGGAAAATCTTGATTGTGGGGTTTTTCTACGAGAAAAGTAATAACCCCTGACCTTACGTTTTCATCCTTCAGTTCTCTATGGACTCCATTGTCTATTTAAACCGGAACTTCATATCTTACTTCGTCACGTTTCCGATTACCTCAAAACGGTTCCCTTGTGTGACCAGGATCCTTTGTGGAAGAAGGTTGTTGTGTTCTCTTCTCCGACGTGTACCTATAGTGGTCTACCAGTTATGGTTTTAGTCTAACTCATACAAGAAACGTCGGTTTCTACCTCTTCAAGATATATCAATAGTTTTCGTTCTGGGTCTCGGATGTCACCGAGTCTAGTATTTGAGGAATAACGATTTAAGTCTGAATTTAACTTCTTTCATGCCTTTTGGTGATCTGGTAAGACTATACTGGATTTGGTGTAGGGAAAACCTCTTCCGTTACCGTGGGGTGAGGTCATGAGAACGGACCTTTCAGGGTACCTGTCTCCTCGGACCATCGGACGTCAGGTAACCCAGCGATCCTCAGCCTGTACTGACTCGTTGAAGTGAAAGTGAAAAGTGAAAGAGACGTAACCTCTTCCTTTACCGTTGGGTGAGGTCACAAGAACGGACCTCTTAGGGTCCCTGCCCCCTCGGACCACCCGACGGCAGATACCGCAGCGTGTCTCAGTCTGTCCCGACNTCGGACCATCGGACGTCAGGTACCCCAGCGATCCTCAGCCTGTACTGACTCGTTGAAGTGAAAGTGAAAAGTGAAAGAGACGTAACCTCTTCCTTTACCGTTGGGAGAGGTCACAAGAACGGACCTCTTAGGGTCCCTGCCCCCTCGGACCACCCGACGGCAGATACCGCAGCGTGTCTCAGTCTGTCCCGACTTCGCTAAATCGTCGTCATCGTTTAGGGAATCCTAATATGTTACCTTCATTGTTTATCTAAGTTCTCTAATCTATCTGACTCACGGATTTCTCGAGACCTGTCTCCAAACACTATAACATGTCCTTCGTCACTAGTTCTGTTAGAGTTTCTCTTTATGTTTTTCGTTTTACCAACAGACTCATCCGGAATGTTTATCGACCCTTATCTTCTCTTGGTTTTTCGTTTCTTCTTTTCCTTGCTATATGGGTAAACTTCGTACGCAGACCTTCCTTCGTAAGTGGGTGTGACTGACCATAAAAGACTTACTGGTGTCTACTGTCTCACTCGGAAATTGTCCATAAGATGGTGTACCGGGAACAGTCACAGGACAAACCGAAAGACTTTTACCAGAGAATAGAAGAGAGTATGGACGTCGAGACGTGGGACGCAAAATCGACTAACATAACAACGAAGACAGTGACTCTGACAGTTACATTAGTCTTATCTTGACGGGATGGAATGAAGGATTAGTGGTCAAGACTGTTAGATGGGGAAACCAAGACGAAAACGAGAAAAATCTCACGTCAAAGGAACCATAACGCATTCCAATTAGGAAGGAGAACATCCATCCAGTGTAGAGCTTTTTGGAAGAATTCCTAAAAACCAACAATAACAAATGAAAAAACAGAAGGACATAGACATGGACAGGAAACGTAGATGGTCAAAGAAGGACAGAGGAACCCAATAAGGGTAGTCATACGTCTGCCCTACACCAAAAGGGGAGTAGGGGCTATAGTACGGTGTCCCCAAGGAAAGATCGATGAAAAGGACCAAGAAACGAGAGCAAATGTCTTATAAGAGTCTTTTCAACGGGTCAGAAGAACGAAAGAGGGAACTTGAAGACTAGACCGAATAGAGCTCAGGTGGTGACTTGGACGAGAATAGATCCAGTATAATTAGTCATCAACCACTGTGGTAAGCGAATCAACAACTGCGGATATCGAAAGAGTAGTAGAAACACAAAAGTAAGAAAGTGTGGTGTGGGGAGGGTAAGTCGGACAGACACTAAGATTAGACTAGAAGGAAGTATGACTCGTTTAGATACGGAAGGTATTGACCGTGACATATGATCCGACGAAAGTTGAGAACTGGTCTCCTACATTTTCTGTCTAAGATTAAGTAAAGGAACAAACTACAAAACGGAGACACAACGGTGTGTCATCGATCTTATTAGAAGATTTTTACAAATAATGCAGAGCGTTAAAGACAAGAACCAGGAGAGTTTACAAAAAGACAGATAAGTCTTATTTTGGATTTCAGAGGTGGTGCCAAATATGCTGACAGACCCTGGTCCTTAGAAAGAATTTCCCGGTCTAGACTCTGTCAAGTCCGAACACACAATCCATACCAGAGTCAACGAAGACGACGACGAGAAGACAGAATAGAAGGAGAAGGAGAAGACTTAACGTTCGAAAATCTTTACACTTTTGGTAAGAAGTAACTTTATACTTTTGTAAACCGACACCCGACACCAAACAGTTAGGACACGGACAAAATAGACAGGGACAGTAGATATTGAGAAACAAATTGAGAAACGGTGGTACTGACCCTAAGTCTACTCAAAGGAACGACAGGAAACCTATACGGATCAAGGGAGGACGGAATCACGAAATATAAACGAGAAGACAAACGAACTTTCTGGGAAGAGGGTCTTACGGGTACGAGGAAAGGAAAGAAGTAAAACGAGAGAAGAGTCTAAAAGAAAAGAAGAAGAAAATTTTTTTATAAATAAATAAATAAACCGACGTGACTTAGAGTCGACACCGTGAAACCTAAAAACAACGTGGCAATCCAAAGAGATCAACGCCGTATGTCCGAAGCAACGAGACACCGTGCACCTTAGAATCAAGGGACTGGTCCCTAACTTAGACGTAGGGGACTCAACGTTCCATCTGAGAGTTCGTGACCTGGTGGTCCCCTCAGACATCGAAAATAAAAGAATCTGTCTTTTTTTACAGTAAACGAGTCTGGATACTAAGAATTTACCCCGAAGGGATCACTGAGTCTGCCATTTCGTAGACAGACGTTGCGTCCTCTGGGCCCACGCTAGGGACCGAACCCTTCTAGGAGACCTCTTCCTTTACCGTCGGGTGAGGTCATAAGAACGGACCTTTTAGGGTACCTGGCACCTCGGACCATCCAATGCCAGGTACCCCAGCGTATCTCAGCCTGTGCTGACTCACTAAAGTGAAAGAGAAAAGTGAAAGTACTAAGAATTTATCGACGAAGGAGATAATGACTAAGAAAAAGAAGACAGAAGGAGTAAATCCATCCATCGTGATGTAAAACCGAGTACGGATTACAGATCCTCAGTGAACTGAAAATAAAGTGGTGACATAGGTGTACTATGTTTGTTACAGACTATGTATCATCCATGAGTCATATAGCAAATTCATTATCATCAATTCCATCAAAATTTTTTCTAAATAAACCGAAATAAGTAACTAAGTCGTAGGGTAGATTATTTATCTTTTCGTGAGGCTCTTTAACATGTTTTACCTTCCACAATCTCTTCCTTCCTCACTACACATCCCTTCAAAAGTCGTTTTCTTTCTTGAAAAAGTCAGGGTCAGTAGAGAAGAAAAGTCCCCTTTCCCCCGTCTTTCCCCAGAAGACACGTCTAACGGAGAGATCACGAATAGTCCTTTAAAGTATAAACGGACAAATATCCAGCGTAGAGACCTTTCTAACTTTGACGTTAGTTCAGAGCCAAACGACAAGACCCCCGTCTCTGAGGTAAAACCCAGACAGAGAAGAGAGAGAGAAAAAAAAAAAAAATTTGATCGTTACCAAATATAAGACGACCATAGTTGCGAAGACTTATAGTCTTCCCGGTAGAATGTGAAGAACTATCAGGATTTTGAAGTGTAACTACAGGTAATCTTTTTTTTTTCGTGGAAACGAAGTTTCTATAATTTTATATCCCCTTTCACGAGTACGATCTAAACTACTTTATCCTAGGTACGATATAATGGAATCTGCATTCCGAGTTGAAGGACGAGAAATTTTACCTTTGTTATGTCAGATGGTGTTCTGAATACTCCACATTCTTTATTACAGATGTTTGACGGACCATAACTCTCCCATTGTCCGTCCTTCCGGTCCCCAGAGGTTTACCTCCTTTATCGGACGTTCACAGTCTATAAAAAGAGAGAGAATTCACCGTCCTCCTTTGTTTGATCACTATAAAAAAGGAAGAGATATGTTTAAATTTTCCTCCAAAGAGAATTTTAAGACACAACAGTATTACTATGGACCAAAGTGGACTTCAATTGGTTACGGAAAAAGAATACCTTTACAAATAGAACCCGATACGATTATGTAATACGTAAATGGGGTTTGAGACAGAAGTTCAGTCAAGACGGAAAACCGAGTCTTGGATGAACTATTTGGTCATACAATATGAGACTATAACAAGGAGATTAGATACATTTATTGTGATAAACATACCACGAGACGGGAAGAAGTTCTCAGTTTAATTAGGAAAATACCGGGTTCTACTTGGTAAACCTCGGTTCTAATAGGGTTTTATGTAGGATACCCACTCCCCGGACCACGGTAAGATTCAAAACTCTGTAAGGAAAGAAAGTAATTGTCCGACGAGCACTGATATATTGTAGGTCGATTTCTGATGAGAAAGACGGGGGAAGACTACGGATACAGTCTTCGAAAGAGATAGAGGAAATATGAACTTATTTTGCAACAATGTGTTTTCGAGACTCACTAGTTCGGAGCAGAGACCGGTGCCTAACTTAAGAGGAGGCCCCCGGTTCTTAGGGCCGCAGCATTAAGTTGTTGTTGGAAAGTCATATTATGACCACATAATATATATTATGACCACATAGTGAGCCCCAGGTCGGTCCGTTTCTTCTTGGATTCATACATTTCGTGTCTTAAATTACGACCCGTAACCATTGTGGCACTGTCCCCACTACTTTCCTGACCCTTTGGGTTCTCTCCTGTCACTCTGTTGGATCTCCAATCGTCTTTGTTCCTCGACGGGTGTGAGGATTAGACCTCCCTGTCTACCTCCTCCACTGTAATTACCTCGGACCCCCTCGTGGTAGGAGACCCTCGACCTTGGTACGTCGTATAGGACATCCTCGACCCCGACGTCCCCTCGGACACACGAAGACCTCTGTACGGTCTCGAGTGTGTCCTGTCCCTTTCTCTTTCGTGGGCCGAAAAGGGAGGGAGGATGGAGGTCAGTGGACGGAAACTGAGGGAAACCGGTTTGGGTGTGGACTTCCGTCTACGAGACCTTCGGACCCTTCGACGCAGCACGTCCCTGTCCTGTCTCGTGTCGTCTCCCGTCCCTGCCCTAGATGTCTCCCCTCTCGCCGGCCAGGTGTCTCAATCCCACTCGCCCGCACACACACACAGGATCAACGTCAGCACAGGCTCAGAAACGTTGGGGAGTCTGACGTCGGGTGGTCCGAGGAGACAGGCACCCGAAGAGGTCCGTCCTTATGACGTCACCCGACGACAAAGGAAGAACCATTTTGTCCAAACCATTTTGCAAATAAGACTAGACTATGTCACCGTAAGACTCTATCTAAAGGTCGGAGTCCGTACAAGAGGAGACTTTAGAGTACTCCCGAAGATACGTCTGTCTACGGAAAGACGCAGTGACTCGAGTGTCGAGCCGGTCTCACCTCAACGTCACACCGTCTCAGTCCTGTTGGTCTAAGACGAGACCCCGAGAGGTCCCGAAGACTCACTCGAAACACCTCCCGATGTCAGAGACCTGAGTGCGAACTTTTTACCTTTAACGCCGAGAGTCCGCCAAAAAGAGAGCGGGTGTTGTGTGAGGTGAACCGAGAAGTAGAAACGTTGGGGGACAGATCTTCAGAGATGTCACAAAAACTTTCTTTCCTCCCTTATCAGATTCTTTTATCTACTGCATAGATTCCAGTGTCTTAACCGTTTACCATTCCTTAAGTCAGAGGTGAGAAGGGTGCGGTTCTGGCGACCAAGAAAAACACGGACCCCGTAGAAGACCATCTCCTTCCGAACACGTCTCTTTCCGTCCTCACTGTGGGTGACTTTGGGACACCGTGGACCACCACACGACGCACGTCACAGGGCGTCACACGACTAACCGCACAGTCGCCTCCCACTGGACGGCCCGAGACGACCGCAGCCTGCGTGGGCGGGGCCCCTCGCGTCCCAGCAGAGGACGACCGACCACTGGCCGCGGAACCACGGACCCCCGTCAACCTTCGGGGATTTCAATCAAATCATGTCTCACCACTCACAAAACTTTTTCTTTAGGTATCTATCTCCGTTCCTGAGTCAAACGCACCGAATCTCTTCGGGCCAGGACCATCCCACCAAAGCCGCTCCAGGCTGACTACGGGCCCCTCGGGCTCGTCCACGCGTCACACCACAGCTCCACTCGTGTGACTCCGTCCCTCACGGGCGGCGCCGCACCTCCGGCAGTCCGGCGCGTCCCAAGGCTGACCCGTCCGACCTACACCAAGTTTATCTCTTAAGAGAAAACGGTCCTTCAAATAAGAGAGAACGGGTCGCAGACAACCTTTTCGGACAATGACGACGTGGAGTCTGCGACACTCGGGAGCAAGAGATGGGTACGCGTGACCGCTACCACTTGTCGAGACGAAAGAACGGAAGTCAGTGTCGCCGGGGTCTCCTTTGCGACTGTCCAACGAGAACCAGAAAGGATATTTGCCTTGGTATGCGATACAAGACAAAAAAACAAACAAACCGAAGAAATTGAGTCGTATCGAAAACCTAAGTAGATAGAACAACGTAATACATCACTTGAAAAAAAAAAAAAATGACAAAATATCACAAGGTCACATACCCGAAGGGTCCACCGAGACACCCATCTTTTAGACGGAGTCACGTCCTCTGCGTCCTCTACGCCCAAGTCAGGGCCTCAGTTCTTCTAGGGGACCTCCTCCCGTATCGTTGGGTGAGATCACAAGAACGGACCTCTTAGGGTACGTGTCTCCTGGGCCCACCCTATGTCAGGTACCCCGGCGTCTCAGGCCGTGCTGACCCGTACGTACGTGTGTGAGGTGACACACCGACATGTTGTGGAACGACTACTTATAAACGTAACAAGGGTCAGAACCGAAAATACTTATTTCGACAAGACTTACAGTATCGCTAAAAAAAGGGGAGGACGAATTGTGGAGTTGCAGGTGAACGACTCAGTCATACATAAATTGAAATTTTCTTTAGGGACAAAACATTTCACGACCACGGTAAAGTACAGGGGTGATCAACACACCTTCCTAAGGTCCACGAAGTGTGGGAGTGGCAAGATCCTACCGACATCCTAATAAAACAAAGACCAAAACAAAACGTTAAGGAACTACTGTTTACTAGGACTTATGGTAAAGGACACGAATAACAGATAAGTATCTAGAGAACACTTCAGAAAATAAGTACAGAAATTAACCTGACAAAAAGAATAATGATAACTCAACATCCTCAAATAATTTACCAGACTTATCTTTAGAAAATACTCTATATAAATATAATCCTCTACTTCAGAGGACACCTGGGACCCATAAGGACATATAAGAAAGACCAATACGGTCGGCACGTTCCTAACTCCTAACAAATAGGTCTAGTAAAAAGTCCTAACACAAATGTCACTTAGTTGGAATCTCTAGTGGAATCTCTCCTGAAGGGAACACCAAGTAGACCATTTCTTAGGCGGACGTTACACCCTCTGGACCCACACTAGAGACCCAACCCTTCTAGGGGACCTCTTCCCTTTCAGATGGGTGAAGTCATAAGACCGGACCTCTTAAGGTACTTGACATATTAGGTACCCCAGAGTTTCTCAGCCGGACTCGTTGAAAGTGAAAGTGTTGGAATCTCTACTTCAAAATAGAGACACCTATTAATTACCCGAATAATGACAAGTGATATTTTCACCACTAATGGGATTCGAGTCCCAAGAAGAGAACACTATAGGGAACGCACACATCTGTAGGTAGTAGTCCTTAGAGACGTAGTAGGCAAACCCTGAAAACAAACCCAATCCCTTGGTTGTACACATTATCTCAGGAAAACAGAGATTGAGTCCTCAGAATACCTCTTCCGTTACCGTGGGGTGAGGTCATGAGAACGGACCTTTTAGGGTACCTACCTCCCCGGACCATCCGACGTCAGGTACCCCAGCGATTCTGAACATGTGCTGACTGGCTGAAGTGAAAGTGAAAACTGAAAGTACGTGACCTCTTCCTTCACCGTTGGGTGAGGTCACAAGAACGGACCTCTTAGGGTCCCTGCCGCCTCGGACCATCCGACGACAGACACCCCGGTGTGTCTCAGCCTGTGCTGATTTCACTGAATCGTCGTCGTTGTCGTCCAGAATTCAAAAGAGAGTCATGAGTACTTCGTCATTGTCCGATTAAATCGAATATATATCTCATCGTATAATCTGAGACGTATCAAGAACTGTGTATAATGTCACAAAAGAGTTAGACACCGAACAGAAATTAAAATTACTTTGACACAATTATTTTCTCAGAAAACTCTTCACCTTCTAAATGTAAAACTACTTTAGGTTAAAATATCAATCACGGAAAACATACGATTCCTTAGAAACGAAAGGGGTTCTATCACTTCCAAAAGTGATACAAAAGAAGATCTGTAAAATATTAAAATCGAAAAATTCCGAGTGTAAGAAAGTATACCTACAAGCCAATAAGATCGTGGTTAATAACTTTTCTAACAATTATGGGCTAACTTAATGTAACTCTAGAAACAACTCTTAGTAAGTAATGTATCTAAGTTCATATAAAGATATGAAGTAAGACAAGGTAATTACAAGACAATTAAGACGAAACTAATGACATCGTAAAGTCATTTAGAACTTTAGTCTACTTTATTCAGGGGTTGAAATAAAAAAACCTTTAATAAGACAACATCCAAGGGACGTAAAGGTATAATTAAAATCTTTAACAAAGAGTTAAAGAAGTTTTTTCGAACGACCCTACAACTACCAATAATATAACTGAAACATCTAATAAAAAGTTTTCCACAAAAAGAATTACCTAAAGACCTCTAACTCAGTAGACTAGGTACTTGCACCATATTGTAAAAGTAAATAAATCCAGTAGAACAGAGGTGTCACAATATCAAAAATTACATGTCTATCAAGAAAAGAAGACAATTTGAAAAAGAATTACTAAAACATAAAAAACTACGATAATCTTTACCAAATAAATTTTCAAACAAAAGGTTAACGACTATCATAAATCTTTATTCTTAATAAAAAGATACACCTTAAAACAAGACACTGGTACCATTTAAGGACATCTATTAGTAGAACGAACGAATATCTGTCTAAATGAAGAAAGATTAGACGCACACACGACAACAATAATAACTGGAACGATATAAGGACTTATCTTACTACTCTCGGTTGTAAGGAATAGTATAAGGGTTAAAATCCCCGTCGGTCGTACAACTAAACCGATTGTCCTTTAATATCATCGACCTTCTGAAATACTTACCTCTGTAAGACAAGTAACTCACGGGATAAGACACAGAGATTTCGTTTAATTTCGTAACAATGCCAAAAACCTAAGGACGTGAGTAGAGAGATCCTTGAAACAACACTCCTAGGGTATCTTACACTCAAGTCGATCGAGAGTAAAGTACCTAACCGTAGTAAACCAAGTTAAATTAAATGAATATTGACATCGGTCTCCCTCCCTCTCATCTTTAAGATTACAAAAATATTCAGAAATATAAAATATATAAAATATCGTCTTCAGGTTATATTATAACTTTCCAATGTGTAAATTTATATAGTCTTATTCATGTATTAAATGTATATAATTCATCGAGAGTCTTCTTTGACAAGTCCCTGAAATTTCACCGACAGAGACACTCTATCCCCATTCTCCACCCGTCCACCGAAAAATGAATAAAAATTTTATGGAAATATAGTGAAAATTAGGTTTCATGAATAACGAACAATAAAAATATAAAATCTTCATAAAAGAAGTTTATGATCCCAAATGGGTTTATAACAACTTCCTTTGTTAAGTAGATAAGTCAGAACCAAATAAAACTAAGATGGTTTCAACATTAAGAAAAGTTATTATTTAAGTCTTTACTGATGTTTGGAGATAACTATATATAAACCTATTTTAATAACCGGACCGTCGGATGTAGTCTTTGAACTTTTTTAAATGCTATGTTAGTTTGATTTACGAGTAATTATTACCACATTTAATCCATTCACCATCATACAATTAGTACCTTCTTCCGTACCGTCAGGTGAGGTCATAAGAACGGACCTCTTAAGGGTACCTGTCTCCTCGGACCGTCTACTGTCAGGTACCCCAGTGTCTCAGCCTACGTTGACTCGTTGATTCGTATCGTGTGTCGTGTCACACAATTATTATCAGACATAAGTCTTTCTTTTATTAAAAGAAACCCTTAATTCATAATTATGACCTTATACAAGAAATTTATAATCATTGACTATTTTATAGTATATAAAAATATTCATTTTATACATACAAATTCATACTTTCAAATATACAATATATATTACATCCTCTTTTTTATGAATTCTGTATCTTTATAGTTTGATTATCAACAAAAATCTGTGAAAAAGAAACAAAAAGACAAAGGTTTAAAAGACACAACTTGTTCTTCGTCTAAGCATTAAATTTCGTTTCTCTACCTATTTACTATATGACCAGGTTCAACTTATATAAGAGAAAAATTACTCTCTATCGTATCAGTGATTAATTTTTTAGACTGTAAAAGTCAAAAGAGTGGTAAAGTAAAAAGGAAAGTAAAAATAAAATAGTAAAACAAGAAACTCTAAAACGGGACTTTAAAAGAAATCATTTAATCCTGAACGACTGATACTTTTAGTTGGGTGAGGTCACAAGAACGGACCTCTTAGGGTCCCTACCCCCTCGGACCACCCGACGGCAGATACCCCAGTGTGTCTCAGCCTGTGCTAACTGCGCTGAATCGTCGTCGTCGTCGTCGTTCGAGGTCTGTTACCGTGGGGTGAGGTCATGAGAACGGACCTTTGAGGGTACCTGCCTCCTCGGACCATCCGACGTCAGGTACCCCAGCGATTCTGAACCTGAGCTGACTCACTGAAGTGAAAGCGAGAAGTGAAAGTACGTAACCTCTTCCTTTACCGTTGGGTGAGGTCACAAGAACGGACCTCTTAGGGTCCCTNGTTCAACTTATATAAGAGAAAAATTACTCTCTATCGTATCAGTGATTAATTTTTTAGACTGTAAAAGTCAAAAGAGTGGTAAAGTAAAAAGGAAAGTAAAAATAAAATAGTAAAACAAGAAACTCTAAAACGGGACTTTAAAAGAAATCATTTAATCCTGAACGACTGATACTTTTAGTTGGGTGAGGTCACAAGAACGGACCTCTTAGGGTCCCTGCCCCCTCGGACCACCCGACGGCAGATACCCCAGTGTGTCTCAGCCTGTGCTAACTGCGCTGAATCGTCGTCGTCGTCGTCGTTCGAGGTCTGTTACCGTGGGGTGAGGTCATGAGAACGGACCTTTGAGGGTACCTGCCTCCTCGGACCATCCGACGTCAGGTACCCCAGCGATTCTGAACCTGAGCTGACTCACTGAAGTGAAAGCGAGAAGTGAAAGTACGTAACCTCTTCCTTTACCGTTGGGTGAGGTCACAAGAACGGACCTCTTAGGGTCCCTGCCACCTCGGGTTACCCGACGGCTGACACCCCAGCGTGTCTCAGCCTGTGCTGACTTCGCTGGATCGTCGTCGTCTGATACTTTTAGTGGACAAAGGGTCCCGATTAAACAAAACGAAATACCCTTACAAAGGAACACATTGTCACATCGTTTTTTTACTTTTTCTTTACCCTTTTTATGTAGATTAAAGGGTGGTAGGGTTGCTTAGATGAAAACCTGTACATATCTAGGAAAGGAAGGGGAACCTAAATATTAGACATTAAATTTATCTTAAGACTTCAAATAACAATCAACCTGTAGGAGTAGAAATCTGCAGGTATACAAACTACCTGTAAGAGTACACCAGGTAGACCTGGTATGTGCATGCACAAGTTGTCCAGAAAGATGAAGACTACGAAGACTAGAGTCTCACCTTCAGGTTCAAGAAACCACCGGACATTCCGGATGTCAGGAGAGGTAGTGTCGACAGAAAGGTCTGAAGATGTTCCAAGTTCGAGCGTGTAGAAAGTCTGAAACTAAGATTACAAGTTCAAACTCAGGACGTCTCAGAAGAGACCCTCTGAAGCAACTGGTAGGACAAACTTTAGGTGGGGTGAAGGACACGACGAATAAGGAGGATAACGAAAAAAAAAAAGAGATATCGTGAATTGTGATAGATGACAACCTACATAAAATTAATGAAAAGTCAATAACAGACAGAAAGAAATGGGAAGGGACACCTCTCATTTCAAGACACGTCCATCGCTAAAAACAGAGAACAAGTGACCACAAAAAAGTCGTGAATCCTGTAACTGACCGTGAATGATCCCTTAATTGCACACAACTTATTACTCACTTGTCGTCGAGAAGAGTAGCCACAACGTATGACGACGATCACACTATTCGACAAACACCTCACCATGAGGTGACGAGATCCTGGACCGGAGAGTAAAAGTTGACATACACGAAAGCATATAAAAAACCCCCATACGAGCACACAATATAAAAACGGACTTTCCTTAAGACCTGATTTAAAAACGGAGGAATTGAGAAGAAATGGAAAGGGAACCGAAGAAGGGAAAAGAGAGACGGTTCAACCGAGAAGAAGGAAACTCGGAAACCACAGTACAATCTCTTTAATCCTCGAAGGGAACACCGAGTCTACGAACGTTACGCCCTCTAGGTCCAAACTAAGGACCCAGTCCTTCTAAGGAGACCTCTTCCCTTACCGATGAGTGAGGTCACAAGAACGGACCTCTCAAGGTACCTGCCTCCTTTGACCACCCTCCTCAGGTACCCCAACGTGTCTCAATCTGTACTTAATCACGACCTCCTTAATCTGACGTGACTTTTCATGACAAAAAAAAAACCGAACCCTAAGAGGAAGGTCTGAATCCATAACTATTAGAGACACAGACATTACGGAGCTCGATCCACGAATTACTAAATGTTGAAAAAGACATAACGAATCTTATAAATAAAATTACCTTAATAAGAATATAACTCCAAACCAAAATAAAACGTACAAGAATTTTGGATTAGGTACCTATGGTATCTAATACTTAAATATCTAAATACCCGTCTTCATTCCTTTAGTAAGAGAGTTTTATTATTATGACACTCATTGACACATAACGACAATTACACTTTCCACGTCAATTACGTCAACATTGATAAAATTATTAGAAGTGTGTCGTACTTAACAAAAAAAATGAATAAAAAGTCCCTTCAGAATTCTCATTAGCTGTCTAGAGTGGAGTCCTTAAATAGATACTTGACTTCTACCCCAGACGCCTACTCTCTGAGAAGTGCATGGACCTCAGGGAGGCGCACAGAAACTGTTCATTAGGACACTCCATTGAGCAGACAGACTTGCACTCCCGTACATGACTCGATTTGTCTACGGTACTAAACCGTGAAAATATGACGTACCACGGACACTTACTTATCGACCAGACGGAGTTGTTGAAGAGTCCCATTGTTAACTTACGTATTATGAATATAAGTACACCTTTATATCAGAGTTATATGAAAAACACAAATAATGACTCTTTATATATCGAACACCTGAAAATTTTTTAATACGGAAAAAAGGGAATCTTAAAATTTTTTGAATTCGATAAAAAGTTTTCTCTTAATTAGTACTAGTCTTTGATAACTAAATTGCACCAACTCAAAGTGTGACTTAAAACCGTAACATATATATGACCGAGTAAAGACAAACTGTATCGTTCTTTACGGTTATTAAAAAAAAGCAAATAACTTTCCCCATAGAAATATCCTCGGGTATCCAATCACAACAGTCCAAATCGTTTATCTTTATATCCTACGGATCGTTTTAGACCTAAAATCTGTATGAATGTCATTCTTTAATAAACAATAAAAAAAGTCTTTAGGTCTAAAGTGATCCACGGGACATAGATCGGTATGATGTCATCCACGGAACTATTTGGTTAAAAATCTGAAAAATCGGGTCGTATCAGAACTTTTTAAAATTTATCCCCAACAATATTTTACTCGTCAGTATCTTAAAGGTTCGACATTCTCAGATTCCATCCAATCAAAACTAAAGAATAAACATATTATTTACTTACGAATAAAGATACATTTATATATATATTTTATATAAGATCGAAAGAGAGATATACGTATATATACGTACGTACATACACACATATTTTACATCTATTTCCCAGTCTCCCGGTCTTACTGTTTGATACCAACCTCCAATTACTATACATTTTCTTAAGAAAACTATAAGACTATAAGACCTATAAAGAATTAAAACCGATGTCATTCTATTTTTAGGAACTGTCATATTAAAAATTTTATTTTTCTCGGATGGACGACTCTCTGTACTCTCACTCCAAATTGATTCCTCATACTTCTCACTCGTTTCTTATAGACAATAAAGTTGAAATAGAAATAAAAAGGTATAAAATGGTAAAATCAGACAAGAGATCCCACATTCCTCTTCCTTTACCGTTGGGTGAGGTCATGAGAACGGACCTCTTAGGACACCTGTCTCCTCGGACCACCCGATGACAGGTACCCCAGCGTGTCCCAACCTGTACCAACTTCGTTGAATCGTACGTACGTATGTAACCTCTTCCTTTACCGTTGGGAGAGGTCACAAGAACGGACCTCTTAGGGTCCCTGCCCCCTCGGACTCCCAGACGGGAGATACCCCAGTCTCTCCCAGCCTGTGCTGACTTCGTTGAATCGTTGTCGTCGTCGACCCTACATTTAATCACCACCCGTACTCTGGTCCCTGAAGTATACAGAATTATAAATAAACTGTTCACATCAGTATATACTTCTCAAGACCAAAGGTCAAATTAGACATGACAATTTACAAAAGTAAATTTTTTACAACTACTCATGGACGACAAAAGGTTCATGGTAGAATCTACACACCGAACTTATTTGTCGTCTCATCCAGGTCCGGGACAAGAACACCTCAAATTTACATCCTTCTCCCATACAACCCCAGTTGACTCCTCGATATGAGTAAAAGTCAAATAGACTGTCGGAGGACTGTGACCTCTATTAGTACCTTAAAGCTACATTAATCTTCATCTGAGACGGTAATGGAGTAGAAGAATAAAACTCATAAACTTGTACAATCACTTTTTTCGACACTCTCCTGACAGACACACTTAAGTTCGTATAATGTTACCTAAATCATGAAGGACACTAAGAACTTAGAACAAAGTTTTTATTTTCAAACACCTTAATAAAGGAGTTCTCACCGGTCAAGATCTTATATAATAGTCCTTCAGTGTTTATAAACAAAGGATACTTTATCATAAAAACTGACCTTTCTTATCTTTTGGTATAATAATCCCTTTACAAAGACTTTAGTACCACGGAGTACATCTTCCTTAGACTCGAGGAGTCCTTGTAAAGACACGGGTCACGAGGTTACTGTCCTCTTTGACTCGACTTGTACACTGACACTTAGATAAAGAGACTAGTGTAGAAACCTGAAGCGTCAATCAATACTACGGCAATCGGCTATTTCAGTTAAAAAGTATAAAAGAAAAATTATATAATACACTAATTTAAAGTTCTCTCTTCCTTAAGATTGAAAAGCATTCGAAAACTCTAATAATAATCTAGACATCATAATGACTCTTTTAGTCTCAATTTAAAAAATTACAAACCCTTATGTCAACTTTTCATTTCATTCGTTCACTTGACTATTTACTACCAAAACCTCGTTCTAAATAAATTTAGTTTTTAGTTCCTTTTTAATCCCCGTTTGGGGGGCGGGGTGAGACCGCGGGGTAGGGACTATACGTCATAAAATCTCGGTAAGTAGTTGGAGACTTTGAGACGGAGGACTAATACTTTGTACCAATAGGAAACTGATAGACCTATCCCTTAATACACATTTGATCATAAAATTTATGGTTTAATAAACGAAACAAAATACTTCTCAACTAAACTTCTAGCGTATCAAGAGAAGACAAACTTCAAAATAAGTAATAAGTTATAAGAATTCCTGTTAAAACACGAATTTCTGTATCAAGGAAACATTGTAAAATCACCTACAGGTGATTTTCTACTCAGTTGTTGATGTGAAAGTTTATATACCTGCATTTTTACATTTTTCATCTATGATCATAATAATACGCACTATACGTAAAATCAGAAATGAGTAGAAACGTTCATCGTTTAATATCTTACGTAGAAGTAAACACGTCAAACAAGACCGATAGTTCTTTTTCTAAAGACAGAGTCCTTGTCATCAGAAGAAACTAGAAAAACAAAACACTAAAAATCCGTAATCAAAGAAAATAAGTGTCAATTGTACATGTAAAACTTCAAATGACAATGATAAGATGTTCTATGGTAAACCAATCTTCTAAACATTGTTCTAAAACCTTGATCTAAACTAGTTCAATTATTGACTTTGAAACTCTTTTAGTGAAATCCTTTAAAAAAGTATTCTAAATTTAACCATCGAGTCGACCATTTCTTAGACGGTCGTTACGACCTCTGGACCCAAACTAAGGACCCAACCCTTCTAGGGGACCTCCTCCCGTACCGTTGGGTGAGGTCACAAGAACGGACCTCTTAGGGTACCTGTCTCCTCGGACCGTCCGACGTCAGGTACCCCAACGTTTCTCAGTCTACTGATTCACTCATTCACACACAAATGACCTTTCGTCCATTCGTCAGACACACACAGTAATAAGGTAAATTAGTCACACAAACCTTACATCCAAAAAACGTAAAGACCCGAACTTTTGTGTTTTGACCACCCTCTTGAAAACCTTAACGACTTACAAAACACGGCACGTGACGTACACACTCTTGTCTCCACCTTCTCGAACACCGCTCACTACTCTAATGACATAAGGAAGAACAGTCGGACTAGACTTCTTTTCTTCAGTCCTGGGTTTAAACTTCAATGACTATCGAACTGAATAATATTTTTAATAAACATATTTTACAAACTGTAATCTTTC
This sequence comes from Capra ibex, assembly GCA_006410555.1. Classification (NCBI taxonomy): domain Eukaryota; kingdom Metazoa; phylum Chordata; class Mammalia; order Artiodactyla; family Bovidae; genus Capra; species Capra ibex. Next base: position 69,010,798 of record SJYO01048061.1, on the reverse strand, counting down.
CGATGTCACTGTGTTTATGGGTGCAAATGACTACTCCGATGACTACTCCGATTAAATGTCTTACAACGGATACTGAAACTTCGAAGCTACGGGGGGAGGAGTTAAGTCTAGAGAACTTAAAAACTAAATAGTAAAGAAAGAAACGTAATATCTATTTGTATGTACATAGACACTATAAGAACCAAAAATATAGAAAACTCATAATGAATTTACCGTAGTAGAAGACACAAGAGAAACTTCTGAAAGTAAAAGGAGAGTCAAAAATACATAAATATCTACAACACATGTCGATGAGTGTAAAGTATTGTTCGTAAAAAGAATGGTAAAAGAATATAAAATTTACGATAGTCAAGTCAAGTCAACGAGACAGCACAGACTGAGAAACACTAGGGTACCTGGTGTCGTGTTGTCCGAAGGGACAGGTAACTGTTGAGGGTCTCAGATGGGTTTGGGTGTAGGCAACTCAGCCACTACGGTAGGTTAGTAGAGTAGGAGCCAGCAGGGGAAGAGGAGGGTGGTAGTTAGAAAAGGTGGTAGTCCCGGAAAAGGTTACTGAGTTAAGAAGGGTAGTCCACTGGTTTCATAACCTCAAAGTCAGGAAGGATACTTGTGGTCCTGACTAGAGGAAATCCTACTTGACCAACCTAGAGGAACGTCAGGTTCCCTGAGACTTCTCAGAAGAGGTTGTGGTGTCAAGTTTTCGTAGTCAAGAAACCGTGAGTCGAAAGAAATATCAGGTTGAGAGTGTAGGTATGTACTGATGACCTTTTTGGTATCGAAACTAATCTACCTGGAAACAACCGTTTCATTATAGAGATGAAAAATTATGCGACAGATCCAACCAGTATTCAAAAGAAGGTTCCTCTTTCGTAGAAAATGAAGTACCGACGTCAGTCGTAGACGTAACTAAAACCTCGGAGGGGTTTATTTCAGACAGTGCCAAAGGTCATAAAGGGGTAAATAAACGGTACTTCACTGACCTGGTCTACGGTACTGGAAGTAAAAGACTTACAACTCGAAATTCCGTTGAAAAAGTGAGAGGAGAAAGTGAAAGTGGTTCTCCGAGAGATCAAGAAGAAGTGAAAGACGGTATTCCCACCACAGTAGACGTATAGACTCCAATAACTACGAAAAGAGGGCCGTTAGAACTAAGGTCGAACACGAAGTAGGTCGGGTCAAAAAGAGTACTATATGAGACGTATATTTAATTTATTCGTCCTACTGTTATACGTCGGAACTGTTATGAAAGACCCAAACCTTGGTCAGACAACAAGGTACAGGTCAAGATTGACGACCAAGAAATGGACGTACGTCTAAAGACTCCTCCGTCTAGTCCACCAGACCATAAGGGTAGAGAACTTCTTAAAAGGTGTCAAACAACACTAGGTGTGTTAGTTTCCGTAACCATATCAGTCATTTCGTCTTCATCTACAAAAAGACCTTGACAGAACGGAAAAACTACTAGGTCACCTACAACCGTTAAAGTAGAAACTAAGCAGACGGAAAAGATTTAGGTCGAACTTGTAGACCTTCAAGTACCAAGTACATAACAACTTCGGACCGAACCTCTTAAAACTTGTAATGAAATACTCACACTCTACTCACGTTAACACGTAATCAAACTTGTAAGAAACCGTAACGGAAAGAAACTCTAACCCTACTTATGACTGGAAAGGGTCAGGACACCGGTAACGACTTAAAAGGATTAAACGACCGTATAACTCACGTCGTGAAAGTGTCGTAGTAGAAAATCCTAAACTTTATCGAGTTGACCTTAAAGTATAGGTGATCGAAACAAACATCACTACGAAGGATTCCGGGGGAACTGAAGAGTAAGGTCCTAAAGGCCGAGATCCACTCACAAGTGTTGTAGCACTAATAGACCCAACATTTCTAGAAAAAACATATCAAGAAGACACATAAGAACGGTGGAGAAGAATTATAGAAAACGAAGACAATCCAGGTATGGTAAAGACAGGAAATAACTCGGGTAGAAACGTACTTTTCAAGGGAACCATAGAGATTAAAGGAACTTCTCTAGAGATCAGAAGGGGTAGGGTAACAAAAGGAGACAAAGAAAGTGACTATCGACTCCTTCCGAAAGAATAGAGAGGAACGACAAGAAACCTTGAGACTAAAGTTTACCCATATTAGAAAGGAAATGATAAGGATAAATTTCGTAAGGAAATTTATTATATTCTTACGAAAAAAATTTTTTTTTAGAACAGACTATTAGGACACAAATGAAACATTAAGTATGGTCAAATCTTTATATAACCTTAAATACACTGCAAAGGGAAGTCTTAAAGTCGAACACGACGAAAAAGGTACCAGGAGAAGAAGGAGGAAGACAAGTAAGAAGGAAATAAGAAAAGACACAAAAAAAGGAAGAAGAACGAATCTAAGAAAACTATCTAAATTTTAAAGAGGAAAATAAAAAGGAGAAAATGATTAAACCTTCTCTAAGAGAAACTGGAATTTATCTTCTCTTTAAATTGTAGGTGTATGAATCTTTCCTTTGACGAACGTACATTAATATTCCTTGTCTTCTTTTGTTATAGAAAAGAAGACTTGGCTTTTATGTAATTGTGGTTAGTAGAAGAGAACTAAACAAACGATCAAGACACACTACAAAATTAAAAAAGAGAAAACCATAACATTTAATCGACAGAAATGATGACTCTACGAAGGGTCCACCGTGAGGACGGACAGTTACGCCCTCTGTGCCCAAGCTAGGGACGAAGACCTTGTAGGGGACCTACTCCCGTACCGTTGGGTGAGGTCATAAGAACGGACCTCTTAGGATGTCCGCCTCCTCGGATCACCCGATGTCAGGCTCCCCAGGGTGTCTCAACACGTGTTGACTTCTCTGCATCGTACGTGTGTACGCGGTGATTATATACGACGTCTATAAATATACACAAGTATGTGTGTATGAATATTAAACAAAAACCAAGTAGTAAGTAAAAAAAGATTGAAATAAAAACAAAGTTTATATAGTAACATAAAGGGATCACTCTCATGAAGTCATCATTTCGAAAGAAAACAAACTTTCACTTAAACAAATGGAAATGAAAAAACTTGAAAAAACGGAAAAAGGATTCCCGCACTTTAATAACCTAGAAAAGAATCAGTTAACTTCTATAACTATACTAAAAAGAAGAAGCAATGTAACGAAAAAGCTCTCCGTCCAAGAAAGAGATTTTGAACAAGACAAGATCCATTAGACGGAAAAGAGAGACCAAAATAATACAGAAAAAAACCTACAAGAGGTCAAACAAGATACACAGTTCCACGTAAAAAAAGAATAAAAATGATCCCTAAATAAACCCAAAGGACTCATACTTACCACAGAAATTATTTAAGAAACTTTTATAGTCGGTAACTGAGAAACTTATAACTGACGGGAGGGGTAAAACATACAAAAGATGCAAGAATGAGGTATATCACAATAAAGGATCGGAGAAACTTCAAAACAAACAAACAAAGAGACATGACAATTATATAAGATCAAAGGATTAATAAAAGAAAAGGTAACAGATTAGACGACAAATTAAACATACAACATATAATTTAAAGGTGATGCAATATTAAAGTAGGGATCTACGAACGAGGAACCTTCTTTTCGATACTGGTTGGATCTGTCACATAATTTCTCGTCTCTGTAAGGAAACGGTTATTTCCAGGTAGATCAGTTTCGATACCAAAAAGGTCATCAGTAGATACTTACACTCTCAATCTGACATTTCTTTCGACTCGTGGTTTCTTAACTACGAAAACTTGACACCACAACCTCTTCTAAGTACTCTCAGGGAACCTGACGTTCCTCTAGGTTGGTCAGGTAGATTTCCTTTAGGCAGGACTTATAAGTAACCTTCCTGACTATGATTTCGATTTTACGGGTTATGAAACCGGTGGACCACGCTTATTGACTGAGTAACCTTTTCTGGGACTACGACCCTTTCTAACTTCCTCCCACCTCTTTCACTGTTGTCTCCTACTCTGTCTACCAACCTACCGGAGAGGCTGAGTTACCTGTACTCAAACTCATTCGAGGCCCTCAACCACTACCTGTCCCTCCGGACCGTATGACATCAGGTACCCCAGTGTTTCTTAGCTTGTACTGACTCGTCGACTTGACTTGACTTTTGACATAGAAATAAGTATTAAAAACGAAACAATGCAAACAGGGTAAATAATAAAAAGATTTATATAATGTATAAAATATAAGAAACTGACATTAAAGTCGTTTATTTCCAAAGGATCCGGATGAGGACCTCCAAAAAAAAAAAAAAAGGGGGACGAAATGAACAAAGAACAAACACACAAAAATTAAAATCTTACATAGGAGGATAAGGAACCTCGAAAAAGAAACTCTAAATAAAACTTCCATAAAACTTAATTAGATTTACTAATCAGATTAATTTAAAAACAAAAAGATTATGACTCACGTAGCCCTGACTCCCGACGGAATTTTATTCAACTAAAGAAAAAGGGACGTGTACGTATACGTTCCAACCCAATGCTTAATAGCCTTCTGTAAACGGAACTACAGGGGGAAATGACCTAACAGATAACGAGCAGAGGAAGGATGACTTCCACACCGGAAGACTCTCGGAACAGAGTCTGAACTACCACCGAGCTCCGACATTAAGAACAGAGTAAACGAGACGAGTCGAGGGCGTTTCCTCTACAACGTAAAGGTCCCGAAATACAACCGGAGTCTCGTTTACTTCAGACTCCGTCCGAAAGGATAGTTTAAAAAAAAGTAAGAGAGTCCAGGACGTAAATAAAGTGGGGAAAAAATCATAAAAAGAAAACAAACAGGAGAGTTCTAGAAAGAAATACTGAGTAGGGATTTAGGGTGTTTTATCTCTGGAAAATGGTAAATAAGTTAAAGGATATTACGTCGACGACAGGAGAAACTGCGTACGTTTTATGACCCAAGATGCCGCTATGATTAATGTGGAACAAAAATGAAAACACAAGACTTGACGTAATTTTTTTATCTATGTCTTTATCTCGTTTCTTGTTTTAGTCGACATGACGACCTTTTATCTCACTTTTTGTTTTGACCTTGAACTTCACTTTACATGAAGAATTGAAGAAAGGTGACTCAGTGAATGGTGCAACGACATCGCTCTTCCTGGTCTTTCGACGGCCGGTCTCAGGATACGTGCACACAAGACAGATGAAGTAGTCAAACTATTTAGTCAAGAAGAACCCCTTACGAGATTATTCCTCTACCTTCCTCACCGGTCTTCATTGGAAACTACAACAAAAGACCCTCTATATATCCTTCTGGAAAGGGACACATCTTCACTCCCTCCCACCTATTATAAGAATACTTATTGTACGAGATCAAACAAAAGTAAGAGTACTACAAAGTCTTAAAATTTATTCCGTCCTTTATATTTCAAAGAATTCTCTTTTGGTCTGAATCTTTTTAGTCGTTATACATGTCTAAATGTCACTATCAGTGTCACTATTAAAGACTTTACCCGTTCTCTTGACTTGCAAAAGGAACCTCTACATGTAAGAACATCAGAAGGACAGAAGGGAAAAGGACGAAAAAGAGAGAAAGAGGAGGTATCACTACAGTCCTTCTATACGTTACGTCTACTGACAAAAGAAAGGATACGACAAGTGAAGTCATCGATAGAATACTGATAAATTAATTAATTTTAAATTACCTTTTTCCGTTGTAAAGTTCACGAGTTCTCCGTGTACACCGATTACTAAGGGTACAACCTGTTGTGTATACATGACGAAGACAACATAAAAGCATCTATCACGACGAATTTACGAAACCAAAAAGACTCATCGACATATATATGTATTTGTATCGTTTGTAAAGAAACTATACAAATAATGTACCAACGATACAAGAGTTTCAATACAAGTCCTGACACTCTTATGTATTCCTTAATTTCAGACTTTCTAATTTCCCATAAAAAATTTTGGAGGTTCCTACTTACTTATAAGTACAATTCTCTTAGTTTCTCACTATATTCCGTCGCCAGAAGTTGCAAAAGCCGTGGTCCCTGACCAGTACCTTCTGTTAAAAAGGTACCTACCTCCCTTCCGTCACCAAACCCCTACTAAGTCCACGTAATGTACACAACACGTCAAATAATAATAATATAACACTATACACCACTCTTCTAATTTGTCGAGTGGCATTATGTCTCAGTCACCCTCGAGACTCGAGTCCCGCTCGGGACCCCTGACCGACATTTCTGTCCACTTCGAAACGACCGAGAGGGTGACGAATGGAAGACGACCAAGACCGACCCCTGGGACCGGATTCCCCGACGGATGCGTCCCTGACGACGGCATCGTCATATATACCGATTCCCTCACCCGAAGTATCGTTACAGGTCTTGGTCTTTCCTTCCCTCTCCGACCCCACTGCCCGGCACGACATCGACACCAGGTACCATCGAAATGACCCCGACGGACATCAGTCCTACTCCCTCAGTGGTTATGCCGTGTAGGATCTTCAGCACCTTTGTAGGAGAAACCATCCAACTTGTATAATCACCCCACATACAAAGAAAATTTGTCTTAAAAGGTGTATCTACCCGGATGAAAATGGAGAATCTTCGTTAAAAAGGTCCAACGAAAGGTTATTCTTCAGTTTCACTTTCCATCCCACAATTGATAAGAAGAAATGGAGAAACCCATGACGGTATATACAATCCTATACGGAAAATAATAAATACACATTTAATAGTAAGTCCTAAGTATTGAAAATACTATTATCACGAATAATTTCTTTATAAACAACTTTTACTGGAGATTAAAATCCGGTAAAACGACAAGAAAGACTTCACGAACTTTACTTACTTTATAATTACTTTTTACGGACCTTCTTTATCGATAATTACAAAAGTCCACGTATGATTGAACTATAAAAACTTCCCGTTCGATAAAGAAGGGTCACGTAAGTGTCGGGGAGGTTTCGAACACAGTAAAAAGACTCTCGTAGACACCTTCTGACTCACAAGGGGGCACCAACCCTCTGAAAGAGGAAACATATAACAGTAAGTATGACATCGAACTAAAACGGAATAACTATATAATTTTACATAATATTAATAAACCAACACTTCAATTGAAACGGACATGAATTTCGAAACTGAAACTTCCGTTCCAATTGTTATTTTCATCTTATGCAACTTTTATTCATTAACGAAAATTGTCTCTTTATGTATAAAAGACGTGTTCCACTTATCTCGTATATATCGAGTTAAATATGTACTCGACTTTTCAGGATCTTAATATTTCACGACGGTTACATAAAATTTTATACAGAGGGTCAGAAAAATTTTATTTTATATTTAACGATAAACTTAACGGTTCTAATTAAAATTTTTAGGATAAGTTTATATTTCAGTCAATGTCATATTGCATCCCAGAGTTTAAAACGAAAATTTTATCTCATCAAACTATAAATCCGTATTTTCCTTATTATATACTTACTTTTGATTAATAAATATTTTTAGTCCAATGACAAATTTTCTGATGTTTTTTATCAAAATACGGTATTGTTAAACCCTTTTTATGATGAGAATTAGACTTTGTTAAAGAGTATATAGATCTCTGTTTTATATTCTTTTAATGAAGAAAGGTTACTATTGACAGACGTAAAAGTCTCTTACATTTGGAAGACACGAGTTTAGACATTGTCGATACTCATACTACAATAAATCACTTATGAAACTGAAGGGACCACCGAACCTGTCATTTCGCAGACAGATGTCACGTCCTCTGGACCCAAGCTAGGGACCCAGCCCTTCTAGGCGACCTCCTCCTTTACCGTTAGGTGAGGTCATGATAACGGACCTTTTAGGGTACCTGTCTACTCGGACTATCCAATGTCAGGTACCCCACCGTTTCTCAGCCTGTGCCGACTCGCTGAAACGAAAGTGAAAGTGAAACCAAAGAAACCATTTCTATTTATAAAAGTCACCTTTTAATAACATGACGTCCGTGATTTCGAAGATCAATGAATCATAGGATGTATGTTCTTTTAATTTATCAAATCAAGACTCTGATTAAAAAACCGGAACAATGATACACAATTTTATATAACGACACACGTAATACATTTCCTAAATTTTATACTACTAAGAACACAACCATAAGGGACTGTATAGACATGTATTTCTTTATCCATTAACATGTATTTCTTTCCGTTCTCTTCAAAGTTAAAAGTACTAAGTCTTTTGGTATATCTCATTTGAGTCAAAATATGACGACGTCTAAAGATCAAGAAAATAATGTTCCCCATTACATGTAGTCTTTCTTTCCATATGAAAAGTATACAATTTGTAGAAAAAACACAATTTTAAATATTTTCTTTTAATATTTTAATATTTTTAAATATTAATGTTTTCTTTTTATAAAACATATAATTTTAAATCTTTTCTTTGTAACTTAAAACTAATTAAATTTAAATTTATAAGTGAACAATGAACACCGCTGGGACAACCTGTCGTGAGAACATCTCTCGTCTTCGAGTATATTAAAATGACAACGTGAATAAAACTCGGAAACGCGAGAATGCACATCTATACCGACGAGGGAAATAGCACGACACTTTAAGACTCCACCCCCCATTTGACAAGGTGACAACATCTCGGAATTATACCCCGAGTCTTCTCTTCTAGTCTCCGTCCAATTTATTTGAACGTATCATTGTTCTCTGATCCCTTTAAGTTCGCACTTTACTTCACTGTACGACTCGGACCGAACGAGTAAGAAGTCCTAGCTCCCGCCCATAAACGCATAAAGACACCTGGAAGGACAATGTTTCGATCTTTTCTACGTCCGCGAAGAGGACCAAGAGTGTGACGACTCTCAGGCAGACCTCTCTTTACAGAATTGTTTGTAATTTCTCATTTACCATGGTAGTCCACACTAGAGTCATTCAAGAATTCATACACCATACCTATTGTACGGGGATCTCGTGTCGTCTCCCACATAATTAGATGGACCCACTCCAGGGTGTCATGGTTCTCCGCATGACCCCTCCCTGCATCTCTTATCTTCAATTACTTTGTTTTCTACAGTAGTCAGGTCTTTTTTATTCCCTGGGTTGTCACTTCGAAAATCCATCTTCGACCAGTCTGACATCAGAAAGACTCCACCACTTCAAACTCTCTGGTCTTCCTGTTCCTTGATCCACTCTCCTGAATCCGAAACCGCGACCCAGACCCCCCACAGACCCGCCGTCTCTGGGACGCCACCTTTTTGTCTCCGGCCACCACCCCAACGACCTCCCCACCCGTACCCGTCCAGTCCTTCCGGAAGTACAGTGTCCTCCCTTCCACCCAAAAATGACAGTCAATCGCCCTCCGAGAATTCCTCAAAGTTTGTCCTTTACCTCTAAGGACAAATCTTTGGAGCGAGGACTACGACACCGCTCTTGTCTAGGATCTGCCCTCCCACCTGTCCCTCTCGTCTCCCTCTCACACCACAGGGGCGCCCCTGGCTCCTCCGACCCACTCCTGACGTCAGCACCCGGGCCTAACCCCCGTAAGAACGTCCATTCACTTCCTCTCTGGCGTCCTGTGCAACCACCTAACCTACGTCCGACCCTTACTTTTCCTCCTGAGACCTTCCTGCGACGCTCAAAACTTGGACTCGTTTCTCCAACTATGATCAAGACAATTGTCTACAACTGACTTTTTTTTACTATTTTGGAGTTTCAACTCTTAATGTAAAATAAGTCGTCTGAATGACTCCAGAATTCAGGTCCTCTGTCGGACTGTTTGACTCCCTCACAAGACTTCTCCATTCCCTCGACGGTCCTATATATTCACAAACGCTTTTTTGAGGTCCATCAACCGTACAATTTTTTTAATGACGAACAATTTCCTTTTGGTCTGTAGAGAACAATTACTTAAACTCTATCGTCCACTTCTCGACTTATGTACTTAGACGTCGAGTGACCTCTTTACACCTCACTTCTATCTATGATACCAAATATACACCTAACATGTATTTTGAAACTTTGACCGTCTTTAGGTCCGAACCCCACACACACACGTACACACAAGTAGGTAACACATGGGTCGGGAACGTATGATCTCAAAGACCCTCTTCGAGACCCCTTGAGTCGTCAAGGCACACCGGGCCTTTCCCTCCCCTTCGGGCCTTTCTTTGACACGAGACCGACCATCCCTCCTCCTCCCGGGTCCTCTAACCAAAGAACTTGGATTCTCTCCTCTCACAAAGTTTTTCTTCCTTCACCGTCTGATGTGACCTGTGGCGACTCTACCCCACTCCGTCATGACACCACTAACGGTTACCCTCCCGACAACCAATGGAAACTCTTTTCGTTAAAACATCTCAGACGTACCGTCTACAGTTTAACTTCACTCTACCTCGCTTACCTACTTTTACATGTGAGATGTGAACATACGTCCAGTCCTTCGTTGTCAATCTTAACCTGTACCTTGTTGTCTGACCAAGGTCTATCCTTCTCCTCATGTAGTTCCGACATATAACAGTGGGACGAATAAATTGAATTTACGTAGTACTCCTTACGACCCGACCTCCTTCGTGTTCGACCTTAGTTCTAACAACCCTCTTTATAGTTATTAGAGTCTAATAACCCATTTGAGACCCTCAACCACTACCTGTCCCTCCGGACCGCACGACGTCGAGTACCCCAGCGTTTCTCAGTCTGTGTTGACTCACTGACTTGACTTGACTTGTGAACACTACGTTAGTAAACCTTGGAGACGATATTTTCTTTCCCCTTTTTACCTGTCATTATCCTTCACAGATTCCAGTACCCTTACTTTGGGAAACTCGGTCACGATACGATAAGATGGCACAAAGTCAGCACGGACTGAGACACTGGGATAACTAACATCGGACGGTCCTCGGAGACAGAGACCCTAAGAACTCCGTTTTTATGACCTCATACAACGTTGCGGGAGGAGATTCCCTAGAAGGGTTGGGTCCCTAGGTTGGACACAGAGTAATACAGAGGACGTAACCGTCCACCCGAGAAATGATGACCACGGTGGACCCTTCGGGAAATTCGGTTAACGACAAGTCAGGGGTCCAACACAGGTTGAGAAACGTTGGGACACCTGACGTCGTGCTGTCAGGAGGGACAGGTAGTAGTAGAGGACCTTAAACGAGTTGGAGTACCGGTAACTCAGCCACTACGGTTGGTTGGTAGAGTAGACAGTAAGGGAAGTGGAGGACGGAAGTTGGAAAGAGTCGTAGTCCCAGAAAAGATTACTCAACTGAGAAGTATAATCCACCGGTCTTATAACCTCGAAGTCGGAATCGTAGTCAGGAAGGTTACTTATAAGTCCTGACTAGAATTCCTAACTGACCAAACTAGAGGAACGTCAGGTTCCCTGAGAGTCCTCAGAAGAGGTTGTGGTGTCAAGTTTTCGTAGTCAAGAAGTCACGAGTCTAAAGAAATTCCAGGTTGAGAGTGTAGACTTGTACTGATGACTTTTTTGGTATCGAAACATGCCTGGAAAGAACCGTTTCACTACAGAGAGGAAAAATTATACGACAGATCCAAACAGTATGGTCAGAAATTCCTTGTTCGTAGAAAATTAAAGTACCGACGTCCGTGACACACGTCACTAAAACGTCGGGTTCTTTTATTTCAGACAGTGGCAAAGGTAAAAAGGGAGGAGATAAACGGTACTTCATTACCCTGACCTACGGTACTAGAAGTACTAGTACTTCTACGGTACTAGAGGAGAGAGTGGCAATAGTTCTTCGAGAAATCAAGAAGCGAAAGACGGTAATCCCACTATAGTAGACGTACAGACTCTAACAACTATGAAGACTGTTAGAACTAAGGTCGAATACCAAGTAGATCGGGTCGGAAAACGTACTACATGAGACGTAAATTCAATTTATTCGTCGTATTGTTATATGTCGGAACAGTATAAGGAAAAGGCCAAAACTTGGTCATACAACAAGGAACAGACCAAGATTGACAACGAAGAAACTCGGTTACCTCTTTGAATTTAATCGGTTTGTTCTTCCTACGACGACCCTCCCTAACTCCCGTCCTCTTATTCCCCTACTGTCTTCTTCTCTACCGACCTACCGTAGTGGCTGAGCTACGTGTACTCAAACCCACTTGAGGCCCTCGACCGTTACCTGTCCCTCCGGACGGACCGCACGACACTAAGTACCCCAGCGTTTCTCAACCTGTGTTGACTCGCTGACTTGACTTGACTTTGTTCTTCCTTTGAACTTAACTAGGAACTTTCTACTCTAGTAAGGTAAACAATGTCTTCTCCGTTAAAACATCTCCCCTCGGAACACTCACTTCGATCCTTACTGGAACTATCTTAGTTCCCGTCTAATACTTGAATTCAAATACTTAACTAGACTAGACGAAAGTCAAAAGTGAAAGTACGTAACCTCTTCCTTTACCGTTGGGTGAGGTCACAAGAACGGACCTCTTAGGGTCCCTGCCCCCTCGGACCACCCGACGGCAGAGACCCCAGCGTGTCTCAACCTGTGTCGATTTATCGCCGAATCGTCGTCGTCGTCACCTCCTCATAACTCGTCATCACCGTTCATAAATCTTACGCTCGTTTATTACCTTCCAGACTTTACACGATTGTCAAAAAGAAAGGCACATACAACCGACAGTTTAATCAAACATGAATTTTACTCATTAAATCAATTACGAAAGGATTTCTTTTTATGTAAACTATGATTCTTTAAATGAATGATTATGAATTTGATAGACTATCAAAATTTGAGAAAGTAAAAGACGTCAGACAAAGAAAATTACCAACTGTTCAAAATTTACCTCGTGTATCACCATACACATATACAAGTCAGCGAGTCAGTACAAGTCGAGAAACACTGCGGGACTCGACATCGGGTGGTCCAATAAGACAGGTATCTTAAAAGGTCCCTTCTTATAATCTCACCCAACAGTAAAGGATGAGGTTCCGTAGAAGGACTAGGTCCCTACCTTCACAGTAAACTGTGACTCAGAAAACACAGAGGACGTAATCGTCCGCTTAAGAAATGGTGACGTGGTGGACCCTTCGAGTGGGTTACTATACGATTCAGCGAAGTCAACACAGGCTGAGACACGTTGGGGTCTCTGTCGTCGGGTGGTCCGAGGGGGTAGGGACCCTAAGAGGTCCGTTCTTGTGACCTCACCCAACGGTAAAGGAAGAGGTTCCGTACTTTCACTTTTCACTTTCACTTCTGTGGGTCACCATATATAATAAAATTTAGGTATCAAAAGAATGACACCAAAGTAGATTTCTATTTCTTGAGTACAAAGAACATATTCCACCAAGTAAAAAAGTAGTAACGTCAAGTAGACGAAAAGAAAATAAACATTATGAAAGAAACTCGTAAAAGAGGGAAAATCATATAACATCGATTTTTCACTGATACTCTTACCCAATAAGTGAAACAAAGAAGTAATAGAGTAGATTATGATCTCCCCCCACTTATCAAAATTCATGTATTAAAGAAATTTTCAATTAAGGATCTTTTATATGTACAATTAGTATACATAAAACTTCAAACCATACAAAATGTCAGTCTCGTAATAAATCAAGGACTTAAGGGACAGACGGACATATTAAATCACATTTAAAACGCCTATCTGATAACTTACCCTACACCCTCACAAACAAAACGGGACGACCCGTACAATTAACGGAACATGAGAGGGGATCTTGAGAAGTAGAATTCACAATTATAAATCAGTGGAACGATTCTCATCCACTCTTACTTTCGAATTTTATTCGATATTAATATAAGTCGTAACCACTATATCACGAGACTGTCTCCTTACATTTAACCTAGACCTATAATATGCATAATTTTGACTGGAAGATTCAAATTCTAGACTTTAAACAATCAAACAGTGTACACCGGTCATTATATACAAAAGGAGAAAGTTGTTGAAGAGTATAACTAAAAATCGTTTTATTAAAACATAAAGGGATCCGCAATCACCTTTTAATAATAAAAGCCATTCATTTTGTATCACAGAATGTCGTTTTTCATATTTAAGAACGGACCTTTTATTTGTTATGTGCCTTCGTTTTGCTTTCTCTTTACTTGTCGTGGTGGACGCACGTTTCTGTCACATTGACGACCCACCTTCACCCCCACATACTCCTTCGCGGCAGTAAATGACGGTACCCCGAGTAAATTTTCACAACCATTTCGTCTTCTTGGTATTTGACTTACTAAGTACATATGGGAATCACCCAAAAAAACTAAGTGTTGTAGTCGGACGTAAAACGAGGACCTGTGCTCCGTACCTCGGGTCTCGAGAAGAGCCCCCTGTGCCCGACAGACGGGCTCGGTGTCGACACAGCAGCAGGAGCACCGCCACAAGAGACACCTCGTCTTCACACTCCCGAGACGTCTCGTTGGACTCATATGTCAGGAATGAGAATTTCTTTTGCAGACAAACTAGAGAGGGTCATTCAAATGGGAACAAAGATGTGGATGAAGATACCGTGAAAAATTTACAGTAGAAAATTCTTCACATAGGTTTCGTGATGTGAATCAAAAGTATCTTTGTCGTTGAGAAGGTTACTAAACAACAGACACGTTAAATCTAATATATTATTCTTCACGTTGAACGTCTTTACCCAAACCTTTGTTTAGGTCGACTAAGAATCACCCTCGTCTTCACACACCTACATACTCTGTCATTTTGTGAACGGACCTTACAAGTAAAACGGTACCTACAATCGGACACACAGTCTGTACTTCTCCTTCGGTCATCCATTTGTTCACTCGACTAATCCATCCTCTATTAATTCTTACATAAACACACCGAGATGTATGTACTGTGTAAAGGTTATACACTTATTCTTGTACATGAAAACTTTTTTTTTCATCTTTTATATAATAGTGTACCATTTTATGGTATAATGGTATAGATGAAAAATTTGAAGTGGATACAATCGTATAAAGGTATCGTTCAAACATCCGTATTTTCAAAGAAACTAATTCCTAAAAAAGGATCGGGGACGGTACCATTCATCAATAGAATGGACGAAATATGAAAAAAAAAATGCAAACAGGATTACGAATAAAATTAACAAAACAAGCGTAGAAGAATAAAAAGGAAGTTTAAGGACGGTAGTTTAGAAATATGGGATAATACAAACAGATGAGAATGGTGGGAAAAAGAAAAAATTAAGAAAAGGTTAGTGATAAAAGACAATGTAAATAAATATTTGACCAGAACTTAACTCGAAAAATTACCAAGAAAAGGCAAAAATAAACTCGAGTGAAGTCGTCAACTAGAGACGGAGAGTAGACAAAAGAGAAAGGTGTACTAAATATAAAAAATTTTTATAAAAAATAACTTCATATCAACTAAATGTTACAACACAATCAAAGACCACACAAGGAATCCTAAACAATCCAGTAGAAGTGACGGAAAAGAGTCCACGGAACCAACTCTCAAAGAAACATAAGAGTGTACAATTGACATCTACGAAGTCTGAACACAAAGATTCTTCTGTCTCATCTATGTGAAAATGGATAACGAGGGTGAGCCGTGTTGATTTTCTTATTCTGTGACATACACTTTATTTAGGGATCACTGTATATCCGATCCTTAGAACCCTGGATTCTCTATTGTACCTCCACTCGAGAGACCTAAAAGAAAACGGAGAAGATGGGGTTGAAACTTGGATTTCTTCAGTCGTTCGATCTTTGTGGTTATTCGTGTCTGTCTTAAGGCTATTTTCCGACGACAAGTGAGAATTCGGTTTCCCGGTACTTTTCCGTCGGCCGTTCTATCTTTCGATACTGTCATTGACCACGACCGGACGACTCCTGACGTCTCCTGTTGGGAACGGGGTGGGTGGGGAGACAGTCTCGGACGATCTCGGGACCCGAGTCTCGGGGTCCGGTGTCCTTCCGCCTCGAGCAGACAGGGGTGACACGCCCACGGTACCCTGCAGTGTCTCTCAGTCTTGAACGAGGTGTCAGGTCACCAGTGTTCGAACGAGAGGAGAGGTGGAGGGCACAACCACGGTCACCTTCAAGACACGTCTCACACTTCTCCGTCAGGACAGAAAGGGACGGACTCTCCACGGTACCTTCCGTCCACCCCTTGGGTACGAGGGTGGACCAGTTCGTGGAGAGGGGACTCACCTCCGACCCGCGCCTCGGACCCGAGTCAAGGGTGGACTGTCTCAAGCACACGGTGGAGAGGCAGGAGATGACCTCGTCCCAGTGCCCCTCGGTCGGACCTTTGTTCTCCTAATTTATCCAGTTTTAGAGGATCGAACCATGGGTTCAAAGAGTCTAAGTCATATTTTAGCAGTAGGGTTCCTCATTCTAGAGTCTTACTTACTTTTTTGTGTGAACCATCTATGGTCGTGACTCTACTGTATTTATGATCTTAATAGACTGTTCCTAAAAATTTCATCGGTAGCACTTTGATAAGATCACTCGTTAATATGTGTACGACTTTGTTTGCTTTTTTTAGCTTTCAGAGTCGTTTCTTTATCTTTGAAATAAGAAGAAACTTCTAGGTTTACCTTTAACACATTCACTTTTTATGTCACTAACTTTAATTTCTTTTTTATCAAATGACCTCCCCCGAGTTATCGTTTTAAATCCCTACTCTCCTTTCTTAACCGCTTGACGTCACATCTTATAAATTTTTAATGGATTAGACTTATTATTTCTCTTTTTATTTATTTATTTACTTTTCTTGTCTCGGAATCCCCGGATACCATGATAATGGTTTCCAGATTGAAAAGACAGAAGTGTCAGGACCTTCCTAAACTCTTTCTCTCGTCCTATTTTTTTAACGAACTTCTTTGTCACTGACATATGAGGAGTTTAAACCGTTTTCTGTAGTTGAATTTCTAATTTCTTTAACTTACTCGGTCTTCACCCTATTTGGGTCTCTTTAAGAGTGATTCTGTGTAGTATCACTTTAAAGACTTTTGATTCCTGTCTCTTTTTTCAGAACTTTCGTCGTTCTGTAATGTGAAATCAATACCCTTTTTTGTTAAAGTCACTGAAACCTAAAGAGTAATTTGACACTTCCGGTTTTTGTTCACCACCTTCAAAAGTACACTTCTTTCCTTTATTGTTAGTCGAGTCTTAGAATGTACGACACTTTTACAGGAAGTCATCACTTATGACCTTATACAAGAAATTTATAATGATTGACTATTTATAGTATATAAAAATATTCATTTCATACATATTCATACTTTCAAATATACAATATATATTACATCTTTTTTTTATGAATTCTGTATCTTTATAGTTTGATTATCAACAAAAATCTGTGAAAAAGAAACAAAAAGACAAAGGTTTAAAAGACACAACTTGTTCTTCGTCTAAACATTAAATTTCGTTTCTCTACCTATTTACTATATGACCAGGTTCAACTTATATAAGAGAAAAATTACTCTCTATCGTATCAGTGATTAAGTTTTTAGACTGTAAAAGTCAAAAGAGTGGTAAAGTAAAAAGGAAAGTAAAAATAAAATAGTAAAACAAGAAACTCTAAAACGGGACTTTAAAAGAAATCATTTAATCCTGAACGACTGATACTTTTAGTTGGGTGAGGTCACAAGAACGGACCTCTTAGGGTCCCTGCCCCCTCGGACCACCCGACGGCAGATACCCCAGCGTGTCAGCCTGTGCTAACTGCGCTGAATCGTCGTCGTCGTCGTTCGAGGTCCGTTACCGTAGGGTGAGGTCATGAGAACGGACCTTTGAGCGTACCTGCCTCCTCGGACTATCCGACGTCAGGTACCCCAGCGATTCTCAGCTGAGCTGACTCGCTGAAGTGAAAGCGAGAAGTGAAAGTACGTAACCTCTTCCTTTACCGTTGGGTGAGGTCACAAGAACGGGCCTCTTCGGGTCCCTGCTACCTCGGGTTACCCGACGCAGACACCCCAGTGTGTCTAAGCCTGTGCTGACTTCACTGGATCGTCGTCGTCGTCGTCTCTTCCCTTTTAGTTCTGTATGAGTTTCCCTTCTTTTGGTTCTCTTAGAAATCGGTCGTTTGAATGGGATTCTGTTACTCGTTTCCTACNCTACCTATTTACTATATGACCAGGTTCAACTTATATAAGAGAAAAATTACTCTCTATCGTATCAGTGATTAAGTTTTTAGACTGTAAAAGTCAAAAGAGTGGTAAAGTAAAAAGGAAAGTAAAAATAAAATAGTAAAACAAGAAACTCTAAAACGGGACTTTAAAAGAAATCATTTAATCCTGAACGACTGATACTTTTAGTTGGGTGAAGTCACAAGAACGGACCTCTTAGGGTCCCTGCCCCCTCGGACCACCCGACGGCAGATACCCCAGCGTGTCAGCCTGTGCTAACTGCGCTGAATCGTCGTCGTCGTCGTTCGAGGTCCGTTACCGTAGGGTGAGGTCATGAGAACGGACCTTTGAGCGTACCTGCCTCCTCGGACTATCCGACGTCAGGTACCCCAGCGATTCTCAGCTGAGCTGACTCGCTGAAGTGAAAGCGAGAAGTGAAAGTACGTAACCTCTTCCTTTACCGTTGGGTGAGGTCACAAGAACGGGCCTCTTCGGGTCCCTGCTACCTCGGGTTACCCGACGCAGACACCCCAGTGTGTCTAAGCCTGTGCTGACTTCACTGGATCGTCGTCGTCGTCGTCTCTTCCCTTTTAGTTCTGTATGAGTTTCCCTTCTTTTGGTTCTCTTAGAAATCGGTCGTTTGAATGGGATTCTGTTACTCGTTTCCTACAA
Source organism: Capra ibex (assembly GCA_006410555.1). NCBI lineage: Eukaryota > Metazoa > Chordata > Mammalia > Artiodactyla > Bovidae > Capra > Capra ibex. The sequence goes on along the minus strand of SJYO01048061.1, from coordinate 68,992,043 downwards.
AAGATGTATCTTTCCTTTTTGATCTTCTTCCTTGGAACCCTATAATCCATCTTTTTTTCTTTTGACATTCATTTCCATTGTCAGTTATGTCATATGAAAGGAAGGGAACTACAAATATTTGAACTACCATCTTCGGTTTAAATATTGTGACAGACTACGGTAAGATTTAGACACTCCTTCTTTATGAATTTTTGTTACTAAGATATTACCCTTTTCATTTCCCTCCAAACGATCCCGACAGTCTTGTTTTATGACGTCTGACCTACCGAATTTGTTGTTTAAATAAAAGAGTGTCAAGACCTCCGACTTTCGGTTGTCCCAACCAAAGAGGATTCCGGGGAAAGGAACAGGACACCTACAGACGACAGAATGGCACAGACGTGAACCGGAAAGGAGACGTAGGAACCACAGAGGAGGAGAATCTTCCTGTGATCTGTAAGACCTAATCCCGGGAGGGGAATACTGGAACAAATTAATGAGGAATTTTCCGACATAGAGGTTTACCTTAGTGTAACACCAAAACCCGAAGTCACATACTCAAAATTCCCTGTGAAAAGGTAGACACCACCCGAAGGGACCACCGAATCTCCAATTTCGTAGACGGACGTTACACCCGGACGTTAGAGGGGACCCAGCCCTTCTAGGGGACCTCTTCCTTTACCGTTGGGTGAGGTCATAAGGACGCACCTCTTAGGGTACCTCCCACCTCGGACCATCCGATGTCAGGTACCCCAGCGTTTCTCAGTCTGTGCTGACTCGCTGAAGTGAAAGTGAAAAGGTAGGCATTGTCCTCCCTTCTAAAGATATTAAGTAAGTTTGAACACTTTACTACTGTGGTTCTTTTTTACACTAATGTAATACTGTATTGTAGATCTCGTTAGTGTATTTTCCTGTTATGTTTCTCTATATGTATTTCTGTGTCATCCATTTAGTTTTACCTTACATTTTGTGTACGTTTATTTGACACCCTTTCGTCCTTTTCCTTCTATTTTACTTGTTTGTTTTCGGTCTTTGACCATCTTACTTCGTGATTGTATAGTTGTTAATATCATATACATTTACCAATATACGATTAATTTCCTCTAAACGTCTCAACTAATTTTTATAGTGATCAATATATAAAAGATAGTCTTTAAATGAAACTTATATAAATATATCCGTTTACCTTTCATTTTCATATAATATGTGTATACATTTATAATTACTTTTTTGTGAACACCGATAAAATTATATTAAATCTGGAGTCCCATTTCTTTATTTTCTCTAACTAACATATATTACTCAGTATGGTGGTTTTCACGTTAGGATTTGTACATACACAGTTTAGTGTCTACACATTTTGTGTTCTTCGTTCTTTATTTTCCTTCTTGACTTTCCTTTTTACCTATTTAGGTGTTAATCTAAACCTCTGAAGTGTTGAGTCAATTGTTAACTATGTTGTGTACTTGTCTTTTAGTGATTCCCATATATTCTTTGAGTTGTGGTGGTAGTTCGTTTTCATATATAAATATCCTCTGAGGTAGGTTACCATCGTCTTAAAGAAAAATATTAGTGCCTTGTATATGGTTCTGTCTGGTACAGAAAATGTCTCGTTTGGAGTAGTGTAAATTTTTTTCACTTTAGTATAGTTTACACAAAAGAGTGGTTTTACCTGAGTTTATTCTTTCTATTGTCCTTCTAGAGACTTGTAGACCTTTCATTTGTTGTTATCGTTCATTGTGTGAAGGTATATCAAGAACCCAGTTTCTTCTACAGAATTTCCTTTAATTTTTATATATGGTTTGAATTACTTTTACTCTTAACAGCAACAACAAACCAGCGATTCAACACAGGCTGAGAAACACTGGGGTACCTGACATCGAACGGTCCGAGAAGACAGGAAGTGATCGAGGGTCTCAAACGAGGTTAAACACGGGTAAGTCAGTCACTACAGTAGATCGGTAGAGTAGGAGACGACGGGGAAAGAGGAAAACGCAAGTCAGGGTCGTAGTCCCAGAAAAGGTCACTCGACCGACAACCGTAGTCCACCGGTTTTATAACCTTGAAGTCGAAGTCGTCCTTAGAAAGGTTACTTGTAAGTCCCAACTAAAGGAAATCTTAGCTGACCAAACTAGAACATCAGGTCCCCTGAGAGTTCCTAGAAGAGGTCGTGATATTAAACTTTAGTAGCCTAAGAAACAGTGAAATCGGAAGAAATACTAGGTCAAAAATATAGACACGTACTGAAGACCTTTTTGGTATCGAAACTGATTTGTCTGGAAACAGTCGTTCCACTATAGAGACGAGAAATTATGTGATACAAACAGTACACCCGAAAGTTCCACGGAGTCACCATTTCTTAGACGGACGGTCACGTCCTCTACGTCCTCTGCACTTAAACTAGAGACCCAACCTTTCTAGGGGACCTCTCCCTTTATCGTTGGGTGAGATCATAAGAACGGATCTTTTGGGGTACCTGACCTCGGACTGCCCGATGCCAGGTAACGCAGTGTCTCAGCCTGTACTGACTCACTGACTCATACGTATCTCGATCCAAACAATATAGAAGGGAAGACTCCTCGTTCGTAGAAAATTTAAAACGTAGGAGTCACCAAGACCTCGGGTTCTTCTATTTTAGACTGTGATAAAGGTGAAAATGGGAAGACAAGTGGTCCTTCACTACTCCCGTCCACGGTATTAGAATCACAAAACTTACAACTCAAAATTTGGTCGAAAAAGTAATAGAAGAAAATGGAAGTAGTTCTCCGAGAAATTAAGGAGAAGTAAAAGACGATAATCTCACCACAATAGACGTATGTTGTACTTTTACGTTGTAATTTTTAAAACACCCTGTGTAGACTTCATCATGACTCTGTCTTTAAATATCGTGACTTGTGTATGTAATCTTTGTTCCTCTTCGGAGTTTAACCATTAAAATCAATTGTGGAATTCTTATTTTTTTTGGGTTGTTTCACTTTTAAGGGACCACCACGCCACCAATCCTTCGACGACTCTCACGCTCAAGTTACGGATCAACCCCTTCATTTTAGGGTGTTTGAAACGGCGTTCCGGTTTATTTATTTCCTCGTATATTCGAGTTTCATTCGTCTTCCTCCCTTTATTATTTATCATCTTTAGTTAATTTAACTTTTGTCTTTTCGTTATCTCATTCAGTCACTTTGTTCCTCGATCAAAAAAACCTCTCTCACTATTTTAACTGTTTGGAAATAATTATAATTATTCCCTTCTTTCTCTTCTGTGTTTAATAACTATAGTCGTCACTTCGTCTCATAGTGATGTCTGGGATGTAGTTCTCCCATTATCCCTTTACGACGTTTGTTGACATTTGTGTGTTTAAACTGATCGATTCTACTTTTTCTACCTAAGAAACTTTTCGTGCTTCATGATGTCGCATGGGTTCTACTCTGTCTTTTAGACTTATCAGGAGATAATTCCTTTAACTTAATGATTAAATTTTAAGGAACTTTCTCGTTCATGTCTACTAAAGTGATCTCTTAAGATGGTTTGTAAACTTCTTTTATCATAATAAAGATCAGAGAACGTCTTTTATGTTCTCGTCCTTTGTCAAACATTAAACAAAATATTTTAAACGTGTCTATCGTTTTTCTTTTTGTGTTATTCTGTTTTGTTTTTCTTTGGGGATGAAAATGTATCGTCACAGGTAGTACTTATCTCTGTGTGTTTAGGAAAAACATTATATGATATATTTCAATCTCTTTTTCTCAGTGTACTAGTATAGTTAGTCACGACTGTTTCGTAAACTGTTTTGAGTTGTGGATAAAGTACTATTTTTGAGAGTCCTTTTACTCTTGTCTACAATATCTAACCTAACACAAAGGGTCTTTCTACACAAATTTACGATTAACTGTGGAATCTTACACTGAAATAACGTCTACATCAGGAAATAACCGAAGGGACCATCGATTCAGTCATTTCTTAGACGGACGTTACGTCTACACCCAAACTAGGGACTCAACCCTCCTAGAGGACCTCTTCCTTTACCGGTGGGTAAAGTCACAAGAAAGGACACTTTAGGATGTCTGTCTCCTCAGACCAGCCGAGGTCAGGTACCCCAGTGTTTCTCAATCTGTACTGACTCGCTGATCGTGAAACTGAAAAATTAGGGTATATTCACCACAGGAATATTCTTTCTTTCTCTGTGTCTCTCGTGTCCACACTACTGTCTTCATACCTGGATCTAATTGTCAGTGTGGTCTTCGATTCTCCTGGTCCTTCCTAAGAGAGGTATCGGAGTACCCGTCAGACTAAGACGAGACTGTCAAATTAAAACTCGTAGGTAGGAGGTCTTGATACTCTTATTAAACAATAAAATTCAGTGGGTGGCACACTGTGAAACAATATCGTTAGGATCCTTTGATCACGTGTCCTCATGAAATTGAACTATTGTACTCAGATGTTTTTTCAGAATCTCGATAGTTATGATAACATAAATTACCACTTTTTAACTTACTAAAAGGGAAGACTAAACCACGTTTCATCCCTGTAAGGGAGAATGTGAGAATTAGTTGATCTTCAAGATCGGTCTCGTCACTCCGGTGTCTACTTATCTTATGTATACCTAGTCTTTCCTTCTTTATTTTAACAGGTAAAAACCTCTATTGTACTAATAAATGTGTTTCAAGTTCTTTATAGAACTTGACTCAAGTCGTTCTAATGTCCTAAGTTCTATTTTTAGTTACAAAAAACGTTCTCCTTTTCAAAATCTCGAGACGACATGTCGACACCCATATGTCAACTGTCATCACATGATATGTGAATTTATAAGACTCTCAACAAGTCAGTGAGTCAACACAGGTGGAGAAAAGCTGGGGTACCTGAAGTCGGGAGGTCCGAAGGGACAGGAAGTGGTAGAAGACTTCAAACGAGTTTGAGTACAGCTAACTCAGTCACTACGACAGTTTGATAGAGTAGGAGACAACGGGGGAAGAGGAAGACGGAAGTTAGAAAGGGGTTTAGTCCCTAGAAAGGGTTACTCAGTCGAGAAGTACAGTCCACTGGTTTAATAACCTCGAAGTCGAAGTCGTAGTCAGGAAGGTTACTTATAAGTCCTGACTAAGGGAAATGCTAACTGACGAAGGGAAATGCTAACTGACGAAACTAGAGGCACGTCAGGTTCCCTGAGAGTTCTCAGAAGAGGTTGTGGTGTAAAGTTTTCGTAGTTAGAAATCACGAGTCGAAGGAAATACCAAGTTGAGACACTAGGTATACACTGATGACCTTTCTGGAAGCGACACTGACACACTTCGAAACATTCGTTTCATTACACAGACGAAAAATTATGTCACAGATGCATACTGTATTGAAAAGAAAGTTCCTCATTAAAAAAAAATATTAAAGTACTGACGTCAATGGTATGCACCACTAAAACCTCGGGTTCTTTTCTTTCAGAAAGTGACAAAGGGGTAGATAAACGGTACTTCACTACCCTAGTCTATCTACGGAACTAGAATAAAAAACTTACAACTCATAATTCGGTCGAAAAAGTGAGAGGAGAAAAGGAGAGGAGGAAAAAGTGAGGTGGAGTTTTTTGTTTTGTTTTGTTTTGTTTTTTGAGATAACATTTAAATTGTTTAATACATATCCTAAATATACGATTTTTGATGTTTTAATACTACTTCTTTTAGCTTCTTCAAGATTTATTTACTTCTCTATAGGACACAAGTTCTTACCCTTCTGGGTCGGGATAAACGAACTAAAAACCCAATAATCGTCTTAAGTCAAGGGTGTCAGGACCCTGACCGTAGGTACAAAGGAACGATCGACAGTCAAATATGAATAGAGTTGGAAAATCTAAGGTGGTCGTAAGGAACCGAGTATCGGGGAAGGAGGTAGAAATATCGGAGACTTCCGTCCAACTCAGGGAGAGTTCGACACTTAGAGAAAAAGGCATAGTAGAGAGATTGGGTCGACCCCTTCCCAGAGTCGAAATTGCCTAATACATTAATATAAACCGAGAAGACCTATTAGATCAAAGAGATAAAATTTGAGTATGCTATCATTAGTATTGACATTAATTGAAAGGTAAAGACACGTTCCGTCACGGAAGGATCGAAGACCACAATCCTGCACTGGCAGAATCACCTTGCCCCCACTCCAATGAGGCGGACGGTGCACACGTGGGACACCACCGACGGAGGGAACATCACCAGACAGTCACGGGCACCGTAACGAGTTAGTAAGGAAGTACACGGACCAGTCGTGGTTTTAGACCACTACACGTTCAGAGAATGTATTTCATCACAAACGTATATTAGATATACGCAAGAGGACATATGGAATTTAGTAGAGATCTAATGAATATTATGTGTTATGTCACATTTAATCCGATCCGTTTAACCACAATTATGTTGTCTTTCCGATACATTTATCAACGACCATACACCGTCCAAGTAGGAAACGGAAAACCTTGAAAAACCTTAAAAACAAAAAAGTTTACAAGAGTAAGACGTCATACAACTTGACCACCTATAGTTCACGACTGACATATACCCAAAATGTGTTCCAGGAAGAATGCACAAAGAATGTTCCAGGACTAGGTCGGTGAACACGAGCCGTATCCGGAACGGAAAGCATAAATTACCAAAACGTACACAAGGGAGACCGAATCACTGAAGACAAAGAAAGACAGTGACTAAGACAATTCTGAGTTCCGTCTGTAGTCGGTCAGACCGGGGACCTCTCCAGCTACGACGACGTGGAAGTCAAGGAAACAACGGTACTAATATCACGATGAATATAATACCCTTATTAAAACGAACTGTAAACAAAATTGGTCATCAGACACTTAAAAGAGTTCCCTTCTCTCGTACAAAAAAAGTCGAAACATAAAGAGTAAGTAGACCAGGGTAGTGAAGTACCGTTTATCTCCACCTTTGTCACCTTTGTCACAGTCTGAAATCAAAAAACCCGAGGTTTTAGTGACGTCTGCCACTAACGTAATTTTCTGGGAATGAGAAACCTTCCTTTAAATACTGGTAATACTGGTTGGATCTGTCGTATAATTTTTCGTCTCTGAAGTCAAACAGGTGTTTCTAGACAGATCAGTTCCGATACCAAAAATGTCACCAGTTCATGTCTACACTCTCAACCTGAAGTTTCTTTCGATTCGCGACTTCTTAACTACGAAAACTTGACACCACAACCTCTTCTGGAAAACTCAGGGAACCTGACGTTCCTCCAGGTTGGTCAGGTAGGATCCCCTCTAGTCAGGACCCACAAGTAACCTTCCTGACTACAACTTCGACTTTGAGACCGGTGGACTACGCTTCTCAACTGAGTAACCTTTTCTGGGACTACGATCCTTTCTAACTCCCGTCCTCCTCTTCCTCTACTATCTCCTGCTCTACCAACCTACCGTAGTACCTGAGTTACCTACACCCAAACCCACCTGAGACCCTCAACCACTACCTGTCCCTCCACGGCCCGAGGTCGGGGCCACCTAGGTCCCATTAAACTTCACCCCTGCCGCACCGCTTCTTTTTGAATAAATAAATCTTTATATTTTCTTTCTAATCCTTTCTTATCACATCATCCTTTTAAATCACCCCTTTTCTCCGACTTATTGAACCAAATACACCTCTTGATTATTTTAGAGTCCTGTTCTCTAAACGTGGTAGATACGATCCGGTGGTCGCAGGCAAACTTATCGCCTCTCACGGGGCGGAACCCGAGGGAGAGAGTACCTAGAATCTTCGGCCCCGTTCATGCATCTGTACCGCTCGGAGATGCGGGGTCTACCCTTAAGTCGGTCTTTTATCTCATTCTTTTCTTATGTGTCCCCTTTGGTCAGAAAGGTTACTGACCGGGTAGGAGAAAACAGACCTTTCCGGAATATATGAAAACTAACATGTATCTCTAGTTACCTATTATGTTTTAATACGTCGTAGTCTTCGGGACTGAGAATAGCTCTGGTCCGAAAGAGAGACATATGGACCAACATATATGTTCAAAATCCACTAAATGTAGTAGAAGACCGGACTTCCGGTTAATTGTAAAATGCCGGGAAAAAACTATTCCCAAACAGTTGGTCTTCTGAATAAACAGAATTTTCACAACAAGAAGGGTTTTAGACCCTTTCGTGATTTATTTCTTTTTTTTCGTGATTTATTTCAATGTAGGAATGTATCGTTCCTATGTTGTAAAATATTGCTCATTTTCCTCATGTCACTAAATATTGTTTCTCTTTTCATTAATTGAGTTTTCAGATGACAACGATTGTAGTTTTGATGATATAAGGATAAAGACGTAGGGCTAATGTAACTAATTATAGGAGGGTCCACGGATTTTCTATTTCCTATACCTCCGGACCACCGTTTGTAATTGAGTTGTTTGAGAAGTGGTTTGATTAAGAATTGAGATTTTCCGAGATATAGAAATTCTACAAAACTCGAAGCACGGAGAGTGTCAACCCCCGACATTTGTTACTCAACATTTCGTCTTCCCAGTCTAGTCTATTCAATCTTTCGTAAGTTTCCCCTCTGAAAAAAAAAAGTATACGTCCTCTGACAATTGACCTCGAGACTTAATTGAGAAAGCCCCTATCGGGGGACAATACAGTCTTCTCATATCATATCGTCTGTCATTTGTCTGTCTAAAACCAAAGCCCCATCTACGAGTCTGTCTCCTGGGGAACTCTGGACTGAGCGGAACGGGCAGTCCGGAGAGGCGTACTGGAACAGTACCCACCCTAGAGGACACGACCGAGGGCCGTCCCTCCAGACCACACGACCTCAGGTACCCCAGCGTTTCTCAGCCTGTGCTGACTCGCTGACTTGACTTGACTCACGTCATAGTTCGTGTGTCACTCAGGGACGATTGTCGACTGACTGAACTAATTGTTTGTCAACAAAATCATCACCACTTTGTAGTTGGAAGCTCGTCGTCAGTTCAGGATTTCACACTACATCCTGTCCCTGAGTCCAAGTAGTAGGAACCAAGTCCTACCTGTTGTTGATCAAGACCCCAGTCCTAGCTACAAAGACAGTGCTTCCGACTCTGTCCAAGTCACTACGACGTACCTCACACAGTAGTGAACCACGGAAAAAGATGTACACATTTCAATTCCTGTCCTCGGACCCGTAACCGTCTGGATCTACGACAAAGTTCGCTGGAATCGAAGAGAATGTTACAGGACAATGAATATGTCAACGGGGAACTTGTCCTATCTAAACTTGGTGTGCTCAGGTGAATGTTCACCTAAAAAAAGGCAACACTTATGATAATATGACGTGTTAGACTCCAACGAACTTAAACGTCTATACCTCCTTGGGGTCTATACCTATATCTCTCGACTGACATCAGTATGTGACTAAAAACTGATTCACCCCCCAGTTACTGGAATTCGATACAACAAGTTCCTAGTTGAGACATATTTTCACCCTCCAAGAAGTCGAAGTGAGATTTTGGTAAACTCACGAATCAGACACGGTCTACTAAATTTGTGTCTATTCTTTTACCAGGGACAGACCATCCAAATAAGGTGGAGACTGTTAGGCACTATACAAACAGAAAAAGAAGAAATCTCGTGTGAACCTTTCTCTCCATTATTGAAAACAGACATCCTTTGTCACGAAAGGAAACCGGTCCTTCATTTAAACTCTGGGCTAATGGTAAAAACGAAAAACTCCACTGACATAAACAAAGTATTTCGGTTTTTATGTGGTCTTTCGTGAAACGTGAAAACTACAGTAGGAGACAGACCTTCGTCATTGTCAAAGTTTCGGATTCGAAGAGACTTGTAAATTTCCACCAAACTTGTAAATTAGGTTCTGGTCGACGGGGAGAGGGAGGAGAAAAAAAAAAAAGGAAGAACAATCATAAAGTGGAGAAAAAAAAGAAGACGTAACTCTGGGAAAATCCTTCACGATTTACCATTATGTGAATCTTAAGAACTTCGTTAATTTTCTCTTCTCAAACCATAAAGGACAGTATATTAAAATTCTTCATCGAAAACACAATTTAATCACGAATCGTACAACGAAAAACGACAAAATTTCGTTAAAAAAAAGGTAATGGTTACAGTATGATTAGAGACAGTAAAGATAAGTACTTATTTTCTGTGAACGTGTCTCGAAGAAGAAGGTACTCACGTTCAAAATCAATTTGGTGTACCACGGGATACTGTGACACGACTGTCCGTGTCTTATGTCTCGTGTCTAAAACAAAGGACTTCTAACTAGCAAATATCTAGTCAACTATTAAAAAAAGGGTCCAACGAAGAATGTAACTACTACTCTTTAAAAAGTGAAGACATCTTTCGATACCTAAAATTATTTGGAGACAGTCCTGACGTCTGGATGGATGAGTTATAGTGAAAGAATAGAACTTGTAGAAAAGGTCCTTTCTATCCTTCACTATAAACCGGGATAAGAATTTTTATTGTAACGACTTTTAACATCCCCACTCCCGTTTCGAAAACCCTGCTACTCAAACACTTACTATTGAAGAATTATGTTATTCTTCAAGAATGACATTCTTGAACGGTTAAAAATTCTTTTTGTTCTTTGGAAAAATACGTAAATAAAACAAAATTTGGTAATGTATAAGTCATTAACGTAAGTGGCCGAAAGTAAAATACAAATTTATAATCACGAAGAAAACAATAGTTCTTAGAAACGAACGTGAGGGACGTAGGACAGACTGAACGGAACAAAAACTATACAAAATGTTTTACATTTCACATCAGACCGAAAGTCTTCCGACAACGGTCGGAGAGACTAAAATAACAGTAACTATTTAATTAAGGGTGGTACTCAATTTCCGAATAGTACATTTCATTGTCCCATATCACGAAGAAATGTAAGTCGAAAATATCTCTTAATCAAGTACGTATTATGAAACCGGTGGACTACGCTCCTTGGTTGTGTAAACTCTTCTGGGACTACCACCCTTTCTAACTTCCACCCTCCTCTTCCCCTACTGTCTCCTACTCTACCAACCTACCGTAGTGACTACGTCACCCGTACTCAAGCTCGTTTGAGACCCTCGACGTCAGGTACCCCAGCGTTTCTCGACCCGTGCTGACTCACTGACTTGACTTGACTTATACTTACTCACCCACATTAAAAATGACATTACTGAGTATAAGACGAATCATCTTCTGTTAATAAATCAAACAGGTCTTTATCAACTAAACTCTTGAAGATACCTAGGGTCATAAGATATTACTATATCAACAATATAATCATTACTATGTAAAAACTTTATCGAGACAAGATAATTATAATAAATAATCAGTCTGAACTAAATGGACCTAACTATACGAAGGATTTAAAATATCACCCGAGGTTGTACTTGTATGACACACGTGCACACACACACACGATTCAACGAAGTAAACACAGGCTGAGACACACTGGAATGCCTGATATCGGGAGGTCCGAAGAGACAGGTACCCTAAAAGATCCGTTCGTATGACCTCACCCAACGGTATGGGAGGAGGTCTCCTAGAAGGACTGAGTCCCTAGTTTGGGCACAGAGAATGTAGAGGACGTAACCGTCGACCCAAGAAATGGTGACCGTCGTGGACCCTTAATACATGGTATCATAGAATAAAAAGGTAATCATATTAAAATTTCATAAACATATAAAACGATATTCCGTATAATCCTTATCATTCAAATAAAAGGTACTACTAACTTTCACTATCGTCATACTTACTAGAATTTTTTTAAATATAATCGAAATCTTATAAAAAATACCCGTATGAAAACTTTTGCCTCTAACAACTTTGAAGTGGTTCAAAATGACACTTCATGAATCAGTCCTCCCGGACTACTCGTCTCAGACAGGTGTATAGAATCACGGTCGAGAGTTTTTTGGGAGATTAATGAAGAACACACAAACTAAAGTTCGAAGGGACGACGTTCACATTAATCTTTTCATGTCTTATCCTACAGTAGTTCCTCAATTCACCCTACAATATCCACAAAAGTACTTTACACTTTCATCTAAACTTTCCTGATATCCATTAAACAATTCACGTAAGAACTTAATAAAAATACCTATTCTCTACTCATTTTATCAAACTCTTCTCAGACAGTTAGATTTACCGTCTAGAAAAAACACACCACCAATTTTAGTTTGACCAAAATCTTTTCCGTCTCCTTGGTCTCTAGTTTAACGGTTGTAGACGACCTAGTAACTTTTTCGTTCTCTCAAGGTCTTTTCGTAGAATAAAGACGTAATAACTGGTACGGTTTCGGAAACTGACACAGCTAGTATTTTTTGACACCTTTTAAGACTTTCTCTACCCTTATGGTCTGATGGAATGGACGGAGGACGCTTTTGACATACGTCCAGTTCTTCGTCGTCAATCTTGGTCCGTACCTTGTCGTCTGACCCAGGTGTATCCCTTTCCCTATGTAGTTCCGACATATAACAGTGGAACTAATAAATTGAAGATACGTCTCATGTAGTACTCTTTGCGACCCGACCTACTTCGTGTTCGACCTTGGCCCTAACGGCCCTCTTTATAGTCATTGGAGTCCATACGTCTACTGTGGTGGGAATACCATCTTTCACTTCTTCTAGATTTCTCGGAGAACTACTTTCACTTTCTCCTCTCACTTTTTCAACCGAATTTCGAGTTGTAAGTCTTTTGATTCTAATACCGTACGCCAAGGTAGTGAAGTACCGTTTATCTACACCTTTGTCACAGTCTGAAATAAAAAACCCGAGGTTTTAGAGACGTCTACCACTGACGTCGGTACTTTATTTTTGTACGAATGAGGAACCTTCCTTTCAAGACTGGTTGGTTCTGTCGTATAATTTTTCGTCTCTGTAATGAAACGGTTGTTTCCAGGTAGATCAGTTCCGATACCAAACAGGTCATCAGTACATACTTACACTCTCAACCTGATATTTCTTTAGACTCGTGACTTCTTAACTACGAAAACTTGACACACAACCTCTTCTGAGAACTCTCAGGGAACCTGACGTTCCTCTAGGTTGGTCAGGTAGACTTTCCTCTAGTCAAGACTCACAAGAAACCTTCCTGACTACGACTTCGACTTGAAGGTTATGAAACCGGTGGACTACGCTTCTCGACTGAGTAACCTTTCTGGGACTACGACCCTTTCTAACTCCCGTCCTCTTCTTCCCCTACCGTCTCCTACTCTACCAAGCTACCGTAGTGGCTGAGTTACCTGTACTCGACCCCATTTGAGACCCTCTACCACTACCTGTCCCTCCGGACCGTACGACGTCAGGTACCCCAGCGTTTCTCAACCTGGGGTGACTCATTGACTTGACTTGATCATAGTCTTTGACTTATAAACATCCACTAACTCAATACAAGTGGAATTACAATATATACGTTTTCTTCTTTTACCTTAAAAATTTCATTATAAAAATAAAAAGTACGTTTATACAACCACAAATAAGAATGAAAGATTCCTTACATGATAAAACACAATTCATTCTGTTACCGTAATATAGAACCATACACTGAATTTAAAAAAATAAGAATTATTGTAGGACGAAGACTAATACTAATAATTGGAAGGTAAAAAGCTTCTGACGACGGGGTGTGTACGTATTTTAGTCTGTATGCTTGTAAATACGTTCGTGTATATAAGTTTCTTTATATTTATATAAAGTATAATATAAAAAAAGAAAGGGGATGACAAATCTTCTATTTAACAATGGTAATAAAGTAAATAACACGATCCAAAAGGTCTAGTGGCGACTAAAAGGATACCATGAAAATGATATCATCCACACTCGACAACAGACAACCGTCTCAATAGGATCAATGTATGTACAACAAGAAATCAACGATTCTCTTCCACTTTCACTTCAGCGAGTAAGGACAGTCTGAGAAACGTTGGGGTACCTGGTATCCGAGGAGACAGGTTCCCTAAAAGATCTGGTCTTATGACATCATCCACCGGTAAAGTAAGAGGTCCCTTAGGAGGACTGGGTCCCTAGTTTGGGTGTAGAGGACGTAATGGTTCACCTAAGAAATGGTGACTCGGTGGTCACCTTTAGGGTTAATGTATGTATGAATAATATAATTACCCAAATGTCTTACCTCCACAAACACAGTTCTACCTTTATGAATAAACTTTTATTACTACTTCGAAAAATTTTTTTACGTCAACTTCAAACTTTAAAACTCTTTAACAATTGTACATATTCCTACATAAAATCACAAAACCTTTTAAGAGTATCTTGTACGAAAAATGTCATAAAACTGATGAAAAAAGTCATCAGAAATAGAAATACATCTGGTCTCAGGAGAGAGAAGTTTATAACGATGGAACGGGTCACAGACGAAAAGTCTTTTCAGGTCTGACCCCGAACGGGTCACCACTCGATCACTTACAAATTGGCGGTCGAGAGACCAACTCCACCACGAGACTGGTCGTCGCAGTCGACGAAGACAGCACAGTCATGAAGGTTGTACCGTCCAAATTTGACAAGTACACTACAGTCACCTGTACCCCGTACCTGCACGACCCGTATGCTTCGAGAGTGTTTCGGTTCACGTCCGACCCGAGACGGAGGGTGACCGACAGGGTAGTAACGACGACGAAAGTGTTGACTCCAACACTTAGGACTTATGGAAATATATGTTACAATAAGAAAACAACATAAATACTGATCTAATAGTGTTCACGTCTTATAAACACTCATATATAGTAATAGTACTATTTTGAGTTTATGACTGAATTATATACTGACAACCAAAAAGACAAAAAGTCAACCCACCTTTCGAAACCTGCACTCCCCGAACCTAATAATGACCTGTAGAACCTTTTCGACTAATCACCGTTTTACATTCATAACGATTAGTAATAAAGGTCAATTCGATGTAAACGTACAGGTTACTACTGAGGTTGTGACTATAGAAAGTACGTCTGTTCTTTGTTAACACTTCTTCTTAGTCGTGTTTCAGTATGTCACAGACTTCCGGAACTACTTATGGGTCCATACGTGTATCCATCGACATAACAAGAAATAATCAAGAATGTCTTTAAGAATACTTCATCTCAATACATTATGTCTTAAATGTGGTTTCACTACATGACGAAACCATTCGACAAGTCATATATTACCTTTTGACAACTTAACACAACAAGACCAAAACACAGTTTACTCGACACATAGTTGTCCTCTATGAACCCCTACTTATCTGGGAGAAGACGACGAAGTAAGAAGCATGTGTCTAATTAAGAGAAAAGGAGGACAGGAAGGGGGGGGTGGAGTCATGGAGCGAGAGACAGACGCAAAACCAAGAGGAAAGAAGAAGGGAAGGAAGAAAACATTAAAAGTTTTCATATCGTACTTAGTCGAACCTTCAGTATGTACTAATAATTTATACTAGAAGTCATTATGAATAATGGTTTCTTAATTCAACCTTTTCGAATCAAAAATATCAGATCCTTAGATTTGGAAATTACTCTAATTACACTTGGCTATACTTGTCTAGGGTCTCCACCTCGTTACTATTACGTCTACGTCGTTTACGAACTTGTCACGTGCACACTTGAAGCGACTAGGTGTATGTGCTCCTAAAAATTTTATTTATGTATAAACATGACATTCTCGTAAAGGAGGAGGAATACCAAAAAGAGTTATTGTAAAAGAAAAGAGACGGAATAAAATTTTTATATCATATATTACGTAAACTGTATATTTTATACAATTAACTGACAAATACAATAACCATTCCTCAGTTCTCATTCGATTCATTTATTCGAAAACCCCTTAGTTTATAATATGAGTCTAAAAACTGACGGACTCCTCAACCACGGGCATCAGGGACACTACACGTTCTCAGTCGACATTATAACTTTGGTTTATATTATACCGCTTAGACGTCAAACTTATAAATTCCTCGTATGTAATCTTCTCTCTTTACCAAAACGGGACATGACTTCAAGCCAAAGAGATTGTCACAAAGGTAAGAAAGCATGACAATTAACGTCTTCAATCGAGACAAGGTCCTACACAGAGATCGAGATTGTATATTTATGTAGATGGAGGACTAGTACACGTTTTTACTATCCACAAAAGTAAGTAATCTGTCACCCTCTCCTTTAAAATGGATACCATTACTACTACACACAAAATATCGTTTTGACATATGAAGACTATTAAAAATTTTTAAGTAAATTTTTTATTTAGTAATCTCTTGAAGTATGAATTGATGAACAATTTAATAATTGTAAATGAAAAGATAACTAATTTACGTCGTTTATCAATATAAAAGATTAATAAATAGAATGACCTGATAAATACTTAAAAAGTAGTAAAAGACTTCGGATTTAAAGACAAAAATCGGTTACTTTATAAAAATTGGAGGTACGAAAGAGAATAGTCTATATTAAAGTCCCTTTTAAAGACAATATATTTAGTGTTGGGCAAAGACATACCTTGAATAACAAGACACTCTCAAACTAAAATCTATATAATACATCGAAAACATCTTATATACAATTCTCACTTACTCATTTCCTTAGTTTGATAATTATTCTCAAAGGGTTGACTCGAACATTATGAACGACACCACCGTCACCCCCACCCCTCACCCTGGAGGATTTCATCTTCATACTTAACCCTTAAAGTCACCACTTCCGACTCATCTTTTTTGAGTCCTTACAAAAAATTTTTGGTTTCCTCATAAACTTAGTATTAAACTTAAACTCTTCTTACAGTACCAATTTCACTCCCCAATATATCCTATATTATAAGAATGAACCAAACTTTAACTTAAACTTTCTCTCATTTGAAATACAAATGAGAGTTTTAGTAGGGTAAATATAATTATAGTACACAACAGAAAGACTACTGTTTTATAGTAAGACTAGTCTTATGTATATAAGGACGTCATCAAAGATGTACCATAGTCGGGTCTAGTGGGAAGTCGAAGACGGGTAAATACTTGGTTCACAATGACAGATCCGGACGTGACACCTTACGGCAATAGTGCACACCGAGGACTCGGGAACTCTACACTGGTGAGACTTGACTATACACGAGACTCACACCTTATGTGAAACCTCAAACTTATGAATTCTCTTTTCTTTTTCACTTTCATCGAGTAGTCATTTACAAAACAGGACTAATGCACAACTTTACTACTGGAAAACCTATATAACTTTGCGAAGATACTTTTACTCCCAATGAAAGGGACCCGTAAAATGCATCACGGACCCCAAGTGTGACATTAGGAGACCCTGTCACGTGACACCAGGATATGGTCCAGGACATGGTCCTGGTGTCTCGTCTAAATTGAAACCAGTTGTGTACTATAATTATATTTGCCCTACTAAAACTTACATTTGTTGCAAACAAACGATGACGATCCGACAGTGTAGGATGACCTTCTATACCTCAATACCATTACTGAGTCATAAAACTAAATTTCTACATATGGAGAGAATCCAGGGTGAATGTTAGACACCCTCTATTCATAGTTTATTGTCTCCTACTTACTTTCGTTGTGTTGTCATGATAAATAAGTGATATGTAGGGTCTCCTAGGAAAATTTCTCACTCCTTAATCAACTTATCTTAATGATAATTATGGTTCGAGATTTTTCCTGGAATTAGGGTTAATTTGAGTTCTAATCGTAATCTATAGTCATAGTTTCAATTTAGACCAGGACCAATTTAGGCGAGGTCCTCGTGGTCTCGACGAGGATGGTCGGAAGGAATGGGGTCCTCTCAAGGAGGACACGTAAAACACACACGGACAACCCCTTAGAGTCATAAGGAGTGACGAAAAGGGAAAGAGATCAACGACTTTTAATGGACACTCGTCAGTAGACATAAACTAACTAAAAGAATCAAAAATTACATTTCCCTTATCAACATACTTAAAAAAAATGTAATAAATACAAAAGAGTGAAATGATGTACATGTTCATATCAAAGAATATTTGTAAGAAAATTATTGACGTAAAAGAAGTTCCGTCATAATAAAAAATTGATTGGTGATTTTAAATTGGGAAAAAAGGGTATTACAACATCATACCGAACCTTTCTTAATACTCACTTCTCTCCTCAGAAAGAAACGAGCGGTCTCGGTAACTAGGACTCGTCGGACCGTACTACTACCTACACCAATTCGAGGAAAGACGTCACACGTAGCATCCCCTCCTTTCGTACATTCAGAGTTGAACAAAGAGAGTAATGTATCATTAAATTATGTCAAACTAAGTTATTACAAAAGTAATAAGACAAAATCAGATCTTAAATAAAATTTATTTACTTCATATGAATTCATCGAATAAGTCTAAGTATAACCGACTTGTCTTTACATTTAAAAAGAAGAGAATTAACTATATCATCAATACCTGACTGTACAAAGATACTTTTTACCTAAAGAAATAATAAAAATTTGTCAAAACTTGAGTCTGGAAGTCATTTGTCAGATTTACTTCTGAAACTTTTTATATGTCTAACCAAGACAAGGAATACTACAAAAAGTCTATCTTCATATTCACTTATCAACCATGATATTACCAGCTCCCATCTTACACAACTGGTATTTCACATAGCATTTCAAACTTGAAATTTCTGTCATAGATGTTAAAGATTTCGACATCGGTTTTTCGGTAATGTACATAACTTTCTATTCGGAAAACAGAAAAATTCTTTCTAATCACAAGAATAATGTTCTCTCGTAAATTTTTAATGAATTTTACGGAAAATACATACCATTTCTATAAGTTTGACTTGCTAATTGTCTCGTTTGTCTTTGCCGAAAGGGTGGAGATTCACACCCGTCACGGGACACTCACTTTGGGGGTCGTGTGTAACCTTTGAACAGGTACACCCAGGACACCCAGGCGACTGACCTCGGGGCGAGTCGACCTGAAGCGACCCCTCCGTCGTCCGTGGTGAACCGGTCGCGGGGAGGGACCTACTCCGGCTCAGACGACGTCAGGGTCGACGTTTCGGTGCTCACGTCGAAATCGTGAAAGGGTAAAATTCTTCCGGTGGGTTCCTACTTAAATTACATCTTCGTACCACACGGAGGAGACAGGGGGGGAGCGGAGAGAAAGGGAGACGGGGGATACAGAAGAAGGAGAAGGGGGAGGAGGGACGCAGGACACGGAAGAGAAAAGAGAAAGAGGAAGGGAAGAACAGGAAGAGAAGGAAATAGGAGAAAGAGGAAAAGGAGGAGGGAGAAGATGATAAAAAGGAAGTGAAGGTATAATGAATATAATAAAGAACTAAAGTCTATCTAATAAATTTACTACAATTCTTGACAATCCTGATTTGACAGATACAGGTGTTTGACTCTAAAATGTCATATGGTCCATGACAATCGTATTCATAAGAAATTTCTTTATCGTTCATATAAAGAATGTATTGGTAGTAAGAAATATAAACTAATATTAATGAATGATGACACACACAAACCGGTGGTCTTGAAGTAAATGAATGCGAGTTCCGTGTCATGCCAACATCACCAATTTTCGTCAGACCTGGGTGTAGGAACGAGATCGTGACATGATAAATCATCTATACTCTGGAATCTGTTTAACAAATTGGGAAGAGACGAAGTCAAAGGATTGAATGTCATATCTAATCGTTATTATGGATGAAACCCCTTTCATGGACTATACATCATTCGTGATATATTTACAAACTATTTATTTATATCCCAATAATACTCCTTATTTACTTATACATTGTACCAAACCCGAACTTTACACGATACATTAGTGATTCTGTGAAAATTTACAATGACGAACAGATCTTCATCACTGACCTCGCATCATCCAATTCGATGACCAAAACTCAATGAACCCAATAAACGACAAACGTCAAATTAAACATTAAAAGGTTATCGGAACTTCTTCAGAATCTTCGAAATTGTAGTCGACCTCTTCTTTCTTCTTAACTGTCTAAAAGAAGATAACACCTTCCAGAAGCCGTTTTAAGTCAAGTCAACGTTCATCCAAAGTACAAATAGTAAGTGTTGCAAAACATTTACAAATGACTGACTATAAATTATTATTGTACACTTTGACAAGTCTAGTCAAGTCAAGTCAGCGAGTCAGCACAGGCTGAGAAACACTAGGGTACTTAGTGTCGTGAGGTCCGGAGGGATAGTGGTTGAGAGTCTCAATTTGTAGTACAATCTAACTTTGTAATAGCATAGGTTCAATGGATAAATTATAAGTAAATTAAAGAGAGAAAGAACTGTGTTATCAAAATAACGATATTAAAAACAAAATCGGTAACGATTAGTTTGTACTCATAGAAATTCCTTAATAACATCGGACTAAAGATAGAAGTTTAAAAATTTTTAGATTAACCACACCAACCCTGGACCGATATCTCTTGAAAATTTCTAGGAGTCTACTAAGATTACATATCATTTTAAACCTTTGACTCCAACGGTTACTTCATTCAGACAAAATGTGAATCATCTGTAATATCAAAGTTTAAAATAAAATTTTCCCATATGGAATCGGTAAATTAAAAAGAGTTGAACCATCCTTATCTTCTCGGTCTAGAATCACAATTTAATTATTTTTACCCGTACTGTAAACTACTGTTTAGTCTTTTACAAGTCAATCAAGTCAGCGTACCAACACAGACTGAGAAGGGTCGTGCGGTCCAAAGGAACAGGTAGTGGTTGAGTGACTCGAACGAGTTTGAGTACAGGTAGTTCAACCACTACGGTAGGTTGTTAGAGTAGGAGACAACGGAGGAAAAGAAGGGTATAAGTTGGAAAGGGTCGTAGTCCCAAAAAAGTCTACTCAGTCGAGAAGTATAGTCCACCGGTTTCCTAACCTCGAAGTCGAAGTCGTAGTCAGGAAGGTTTCTTGTGGGTCCTGACTAAAGGAAAGCCTACCTGACCAACCTAGAGGAACGTCAGGCTCCCTGAGAGTTCTCAGAAGAGGTTGTGGTGTCAAGTTTTCGTAGTTAAGAGAACAAGAGTCGAAAGAAATACCAGGTTGAGAACGTAGGTATGTACTGATGACCTTTTTGGAATCGAAACTGATCTATCTGGAAACAACCGTTTCATTACAGAGACGAAAACTTATACGATAGATCCAACCAGTATCGAAAAGAAGGTTCCTCGTTCGCAGAAAACTAAAGTACTGACGTCAGTGGTAACAGTGGTTCAGTGAAACCTCGAGTCCTTTCATTTCAGACAGTAATAAAGGTAACAAGGGGTAGATAAATCTTACTTCACTACGTCAGTCTACGGTACTAGAAGGAAAAAACTTACAACTTGGAATTCGGTCGGAAAAGTGAGAGGAGAAAGTGTAAGTAGTTCTCCAAGAAATCAAGGAGAAGTGAAACACGGTATTTATACCACAGTAGACACATAGACTCCAATAACTATAAAGAGGGTCGTCAGAACTAAGATCGAACACGAAGTAGGTCGGGTCGTAAAGCGTACTATACGAGACATATCTTCAATTTATTCGCCCCACTGTCATGTGTCGGAATTACATGAGGAAAGGGTTAAACTTTGGTCAAACAACAAGGTACAGACCAAGATTGACAACGAAGAACTGGACGTATGTCTAAAGAGTCCTCCGTCCAGTCCATCAGACGACAAGGGTAGAGTAATTCTTAAAAGGTGCCAAAAATCACTAGGTGTGTCAGTTTTCGAACCACCTCAATTATTTCGTCTTAATCTACAAAAAGACATTGACAACGAAAAAGACACTAGGTCACCTACAAAAAGTTAAACCAGAGACCAAAGAGACGGAAAAGATTTAGGTCGAACTTGTAGACCTTCAAGAGTCAAGTGCATGATAACTGCGGAACGAATCTCTTAAAACTAGTAATGAAACGATCGCACACTCTACTCACGTTAGCACGCCATCAAACTTGTATAAAACCGTAAAGGAAAGAAACCTTAAACTTGTTTTTGACTGGAAAAGGTCAGGACACCAGTGACGACTTAAAAGATTTAAACGACTGTATGACTTACGTCGTGAAAGTGTCGTAGTAGCAAATCCTAAACTTGACTGAACTGACCTCAAGGTAGTGGAGGAGCTCGAAACAAACATCACTACGAAGGATTCCGGTGAACTGAAGTGTAAGGTCCTACAGACCGAGATTCACTCATTAGTGTGGTAGCACCAAAAAAAAACATATCAAGGAGACCCATAAGAACGGTAGAGAAAAATTATAGAAGACGAAGATAACTAACGACGACGACGACGACGACGACGATACAACGAAGTCAGCACAGGCTGAGATACGTTGGGGTATCTGCGGTCGGATGGTCCGAGGGGGTAGGGGTTCTAAGAGGTCCGTTCTAGTGACCTCATCCAACGGTAAAGGAAGAGGTCACGTACTTTTACTTTTCACTTTCACTTCAGAGAGTCAGCACAGACTGAGAATCGCTGGGGTACCTGACGTCGGGTGGTCCGAGGAGGTAGGTACCCTAAAAGGTCCGCTCTCATGATTCAGGTATGATAAAGACAGGAAATAACTCGGGTAGAATGGTACTTTATAAGGGAACCACAGAGATTAAAAGAACTTCTCTAGAGATCAGAAAGGGTAAGACGACAAAAGGAGACAAAACAACGTAACTAGTGACTCCTTCCGAAAGAATAGAGAGAAACGAGAAGAAACCTTGAGACGTAAGTTTACCCATATAGAAAGGAAAGAGGAAACGGAAAGAGAAGAGAAGAAAAGAGTCGATAAACATTCTGGAGGAGTCTGTTGGTAAAAAGGAGAAACATAAAGAAAAAGTACCCCCACCAGAACTAGTGACGGAGGATCTATTACAGTACTTGGAGGCAGATATCAAAAAGTGACAGATAGTCTAGATTAGGGAACTTAGATAAACAGTGAAGGTGACATATTAAATTCCCGAAAGTAAATCCAGTGAGGACTTACCAGAGTACGAAAGGGGATGAAAGAAGTTAAAGTCAGAATTAAACCATTATTCCTCAAGTACTAGACTCGGTGTCCGTCGAGGATCAGAACAAAAACAACTGACATATCTCGAAGAGGTAGAAACCGACGTTTCTTATCTTAGTCAGACTGAATCCGTAACTGGTGGACACTACAAGTACACATCGCAGAAGAGAACACACAACGACGTTCCACAAACCATACTGGATTGGGATTGGGATTGGGATTCACACAAGAGAACCGTTTCCATGAGAAACAAGACAAAGTAAAACATGAGGTTCCGGTCCTTTACAATCCATAACGGATTAATTACTGAAAAATATTGGAAAGACTCCTACCACAAACACTTAGAGGAAGACTACCGTCGTAAAACATAACCGTCACTACTCGGGAGACACTAACCACAGAGCCCGTCATCCGTCGAAACTTCCAGACTTAGGACACAACCGTGAGAACGTACTCAGGTTAGGGACCTTGAAGAACTTTACTCGGGTAGGAAGGAGTCCACCCTCACTTCCGACCCGACATACAGACGACGACTGAAGTCGGGACTAGGAAGTCAACGGACACCCGACCGCGGACAAGTAAGTATGTAGAAATGGGAAAAAAGGGGAAGGGAAGAAAGAATAACCGGGGCCTAAAGAACAAGTGGTGTCAAGATTACTTCTCACTTGGACTTTCTTGGACACATCTCTTTTCGACTCGCTAGTGAAGTAGACTTAAAAGGAGATTCTGAGAACATGGAAATTGAACATATCATAAACACGTTTAGGGTCACCCAATATTCTAATTAAAACCATTAAAGACATCGTATAATCTTTAATAGAGATTAAATTTTTTTTGAGTCATATTTTATACTATCAATATACATTTCAAATTCATTTGTAGAAAAACAAGATTATGTACGAAAAGTATAAATTACTGTGTATATATGTCCTTACTACTTTACTTATCTCAAAACTTAGTCGGTCTGAACTTAGACTTAGGTCGAAAAGTGTAGGATCGATATACTCTAAGATCTTGTGAAGGAGTTAGAAAAGACATGGAGTCAAAAGGGTCAAAGTACTACCGTCATTAGAGTCATGGATCGAGTAACAACTACGTTCCTAATGTATCCTATACTTGAGTTTACGAATCATGTGACGAACCAAGTAATTGTCTTCGTAAGGGATTTACGACCGAAATTTTACATAAAGTCATTTAACTTTTCTGTTTCAGTCACCTCTGATTTACACTAGAAGTAAAAAAGTCCTTTGTAATGCTCACGACTATAATTTTAACCATGAATTGATACGTTGTAAATTACTTTTAAATAATTGTTTTTAAATATAAGTGTGTACTTGCGTACGTGGTTAAAAATATCACTAAAATAAATATTATCGGGGTTTGTCACTTGTTGGGGCTACAGGGAGTTGTCCACCCACCGATGTGACACCATGTGGACATGAATCTTATGGGAAGCTGTAATCTTTCCTATGTTGAACGTACCGAGAAGTCTCTTAATAGGTCTACCTTTTTACGTTCAGGATTTTCCAATCTGTGACACACTAAGGTAAGAACCTTAGTTTACCTTACACTAAGGTAAGAACCTTAGTCTAATTTAATATCTCTTGTCAAGAGATTCTTGTTAAATGACGAAATGACCAAAAGTTTTCAACCAGTACCCCAGACCTTTTCACAACCTGTACAAATATTTAATATCGTCCTTCCTTACAACACACTACTTTCGACAACTCATGGAATTAAGACGTGTACCAATGTCTTTAGACATGTACACTACTTTAGTACATCTTGACATGTACGTAGGTGTCAACTCGCATTTCGACCATTTTAGACTTTTTAGTGACATCTATCATCGTTAAAGTCGAAGAACCAAAGTCATGATATGACTACGTTCAACAATGGTTACCTTCCTTAACACACTCCTCATGACTCCTGATTAGACACAAAAAAAGGGGTTTGAAGGGTTCTTGGACATTAAGTCAAGTCAAGTCAGAGAGTCAGCACAGGCTGAGAAACGCTGGGGTACTTAGCGTCGTGCGGTCCCGAGGGACAGGTGGTTTAGGGTCTCAAGCGAGTCTGAGTGCTGGTAGCTCAGGTACTACGATAGGTCGGTAGAGTAGAAGACAGCAGGGGAAGAGGATGAGGGTTAGGGAGGGTCGTAGTCTCAGAAAAGGTCACTCAATTGAGAAGCGTACTCCACCGGTATCATGACCTCAAAGTCGAAATCGTAGTAAGGAAGGTTTCTTTAGGGTCCCGACTAGAGGAAGTCTTACCTGACCAACCTAGAGGAACGTCAGGTTCTCTGAGAGTTCTCAGAAGAGGTTGTGGTGTCAAGTTTTCGTAGTTAAGAAGTCGCGAGTCGGAAGAAGTGTCAGGGTTGAGAGTGTAGGTACGTACTGGTGTCCTTTTTGGTATCGGAACTGGTCTGCCTGGAATCAGCCGTTTCAATACAGAGACGAAAACTTATACGAGAGATCCAACCAGTATTGAAAGGAAGGTTCCTCATTCGCAGAAAATTACAGTACCGACGTCAGTGGTGGACGCCACTAAAACCTCGGGGTTTTTTGTTTCAGACTGTGACAAAGGTGACAAAGGGGTACATAAAGGGTACTTCACTACCCTGGCCTACGGTACTAGAAGCAAAGGACTTACAACTCGAAATTCGGTCGACAAAGTGAGAAGAGAAAGTGAAAGTAGTTCTCCGAAAACTCAAGGAGAAGTGAAAGATGGTATTCCCACCACCAGTAGACGTATAGACTCCAATAACTATAAAGAGGACCGTTAGAACTAAGGTCGAACACAAAGAAAGTCAGGTCGCAAAGAGTACTACATGAGACTTATATTCAATTTATTCTTCCCACTGTCATATGTCGGAACTGCAGGAGCAAAAGGATAAACCTTGGTCAGACAGCAAGGTACAGGTCTAGATTGACAACGAAGGACTGGACGTATGTCTAAAGAGTTCTTCGTCCAGTCCACCACACCATAAGGGTAGAGAAAGTCTTAAAAGGTGTCAAATAACACTAGGTGTGTCAGTTTCCGAATCCGTATCAGTTATTTCGTCTTTATCTACAAAAAGACCTCGAGAGAACTAAAAAGGTCCTAGGTGGCCTACAACGATTAAACTAGAGAACAAGGAGACGGAAAAGATTTTGGTCGAAGTTGTAGTCCTTCAAGTGCGAAGTGTATAACGACTTCGGACCGAACCTCTTAAAACTCGTAATGAAATGATCGCACACTCTACTCACATTAACACGCCATCAAACTCGTAAGAAACCGTAACGGAAAGAAACTCTAACCTTACTTTTGACTGGAAAAGGTCAGGACACCGGTGACGAGTCAAAAGGTATAAACGACCTTATAACTCACGTCGTGAAACTATCGTAGCATAAAGTCCTAAACTTTGTCGAGTCGACCTTAAGGTAGTGGAGGTGATCCAAACAAACATCACTACGAAAGATGCCGGGAGAACTGAAGTGTAAGGTCCTATGGACCGAGATCCACTCACTAGTGTGGTAACACTAATAGACCCAGTACTTCTAGAAAAAACATGTCAAGAAGACACATAAGAACGGTGGAGAAGGATTATAGCAGACGGAGACAATCCAGTTATGGTAAAGACAGGAAATAGTTCGGGTAGAAACGTACTTTACAAGGGAACCATAGAGATTGAAAGAAGTTCTCTAGAGATCAGAAAGGGTAAGATAAGAAAATGAGATAAAGAAACGTAACTAGCGACTCCTTCCGAAAGAATAGAGAAGAACGATAAGAAACCTTGAGACGTAAGTCTACGAATATAGAAAGGAAAAGAGCAAATGAAAAGTGAAGAGAAGAAAAGTGTCGATATACATTCCGGAGGGGTCTGTCGGTAAAACGAAAAAACGTAAAGAAAAGGTACCCCTACTAAAACTAGGCACAGAGGACATGTTGCAGTACTTTGAGGTAGGTATCAAGTAGTCCGTGAGAGAGATAGTCTAGATCCGGGAATTTAGATAAACAGTGAAGGTGACATATTAGTATTCCCTAAACTAAATCCAATATGGACTTACCAGATCGCCAAAAGGGATGAAAGAAGTTAAATTCAGACTAAAACCGTTATTTCTCAAGGACTAGACTCGGTGTCAGTCGAGGACCAGAACAAAAACAACAGACATATCTCGAAGAGGTAGAAACCGACGTATCTCATATTAGTCAGACTAAAGCCACAACTGGTAGACGACTACAGGTGCACATCTCAGAAGGGAACACAACAACCTTCTCCCACAAACGATACTGGTCACGTAAAAGAACCGTTTTGAGATAATCAGAAACGGGACGAAGTAAGACATAAAGTTCCGGTTTAAACATACAATGAGGTCCACAAAGAACTGAAGGATGAAAACGTAAGGTCAGAGGATATTACTTTTCCTGTAGGAAAAACCCACAATCAACATTTTCCAGAACATCCCGAAGTACCTTAGCAAGTAGAAGTCGAAGACGTCGCAAGGACCAACCCCGTATCTGAACTTAATGTCAGTATAACTTACCAAAAGGAACCTTTGCTTGTCTCTAGTAAGACAAAAACTCTAACGTAGGTTCATGACGTAAAGTCTGAGAAAACAACTGGTACTACCGATGAGGTAAAGAAGACTCCCTAAGGACGGGTGTCATCATCTACATTACCAGTAGCCTCAATTTAAGTGGGGAAGATCAGGTAACACCGAGCGACCAGGATCTTACAGCTGCAAATGAGAACGGTAGAGAACAAACTGGTGAAGGTTAAACGGAACTAAGTACCTAGACTCTAAGGTCCAAGGATACGTTATAACGAGAAACGTCGTAGTCTAGAAGGAAGATAGTGGTCAATGTAGGTGTCGGCCCATAACAAAAACAAAACCGAGGCAGGGAAGTAAGAAAGACCTCAAAAAAGAGGTGACTAGAGGTCATCGCACAACCCGTGGATGACTGGACCCCTCAAGAAGAAAGTCATAGGATAGTAAAACAGAAAAGTATGACAAGTACCCCAAGAGTTCCCTTCTTATGACTTCACTAAAAGGTAAGGGAAGAGGGCACCTGGTGTAAGACAATCTGGAGAGGTGGTACTGGGCGGTCAGAACCCATTACTGAAGTTTTATTTTCCAAATTTAGAACTATTTTAACTCGAAGGTCGAAAAAAAAAAAACGTAGGAATAATGTAGTAAACTATAAACTTTCTACACTCCCTTTTCTATCTCTTCCCACCATTCTGGTTTCGGTTCAAGACGGATCCATGTAATGTCCCAACTGAGTAATTAACCTTCAAACTGGAGACAACAACAAATCAGTGATTTAGTACAGGTTGAGAAACACTGGGGCACCTGACATCGGACGGTCCGAGGAGACAATACCCTAAAGGGTCGTCCTAGTCACCTCGCCTGATGACAAAGAAGGACGTCCCTGAGAAGGGACGGGTCCCTGCCCTGGACCCAGAGGACTAACCGTCCGTCTGAGAAATGGTAACTCGGTGGACTCTTCGGGATCCACCAAATATGAAAAACCAATAATATTACGATGACACTTATAAACACCTCTACTATAAAAATTTGTCGACTATTAAACGGAATGAGTCACGACCCTGTCATTCCCACCTCTCCTCCCCGGACGTCGTCACGAAGGACCTGTCGACACTTCGGTACGTCAATTAAGTGAAGAACTCTTTAAAAATGGTCCTACGTCCACCGACCAATGTAAATGAAAATACTTTGGCTGACGGAATAAATAATATAAAAGACAATACGAATTATTCTAATAAAAAAATTCAGGATATTTGTGACTTCAAAACACTATTTTAAAATTTCAAATTAAAAGTAACTCTTCAGTTCCAGTAATCGTAGTAAATTACAACGTTGTAGAAACAACAAAAAAAAATATTCAAGTCCAATTTAAACACAGCAGAACTAATTCTTGTCTGTTACCCTTCTAAAAACGATTTAAGACTATAGGGATGACTTATCAAAACGATTTAAGATTATAGGGGTGACTTATCAAAACAACTCTCAAAAATATGATTACCTACAAAGAAGAATATTTGGGTTTATATACTTTATCGATTGTCCATTCCTCAATTTTCATTTCTATAATAAAAAGTCTATCGATTGAATCTCCCTCTATTGACTGAACAAAAAGACCCTAACGAACACGAGATATAGGAAACTTTAGCAGTTTGTCATGACATCATTATTATCGATTTATAGAAAAGAAAAACCACAAAGAGTTAATTTAAGTTTATTTTTTATAAAATCGTGATTGGTCAATGGTCAAAAGGTTATTCTGAGATTCATGGGTAAAATAAGGTAATCGATATATTCAACGTGAATAATTTTACATGATCTGTCCTCACTATGATCGTTTAGTTTATTTTTATTTGAAACAAATAGATACTTATTTCATCTTTGGTCAACAAACGAATATTTAACCTCTTTTACCCTCTATCATTTTAATTTTTTTTAGGAGTAACAAGGAAATAACGTTTCATATAAATAAGGTTTCATGAAAAATTTCCTGCTAACAATGTGAAAGAACTCAGAGTATTATCATTAATACTTCTATTACACCGACGACGACTAAAACTATCTTAACTCGTCTGAAGGTGGGAAAAGAGGTTAATCATATCATTCTTTCACGGTTTAACTCATGGTCGTTATTGAATTTTAGTAAAGTCCTAAAGTCAAGTCAAGTCAAGTCAGCACGTCAGTACAGGCTGAGAAACACTGGGGTACTTAGCGTCGTGGGGTTCGGAGGGACAGGTAGTGGTTGTGGGCCTTAGGTGGGTTTGGGTACAGGTAACTCAGCCACTACGGTAAGTTGGTAGAGTAGGAGACAGCAGGTGAAGAGGACGGGAGTCAGAAAGGGTCGTAGTCCCAGAAAAGTTTCCTCAGTCGAGAAGTGTAGTCCACCGGTTTTATAACCTCAAGTCGAAGTCGTAAGCAGGAAGGTTACTTGTGGGTCCTGACTAGAGGGGATCCTACCTGACCAACCTAGAAGAACGTCGGGTTCGCTGGGAGTTCTCAGAAGAGGTTGTGGCGTCAAGTTTTCGTAATTAAGAAGTCGCGAGTCGGAAGAAGTGTCAGGTTGAGAGTGTAGACATCTACTGGTGTCCTTTCAGGTATCGGGACTGATCTACCTGGAAAACACTGTTGATTACAGAGACGGAAGATTATACGATAGATCCAACCAGTATTGAAAGGAAGGTTCCTCATTCGTAGAAAATTTAAGTACCGACCTTACTGGTCGCCGTCAGTGGAACCTCGGGGCTTTTTATTTCAGTCGGTGACAAAGGTGACAAAGGTGTAGATAAACGGTACTTCACTACCCTGGCCTACGGTACTATAATCAAAAGACTTACAACTAGACATTCGGTTTAAAAAGTGAGAGGAGAAAGTGAAAATAGTCTTCCGAGAAATCACAAAGTGAAAGACGGTATTCCCACCATAGTAAACGTATAGACTCCAATAACCATAAAGACGACCGTTAGAACTAAGGTCGAATACGAAGTAGGTCGGATCGCAAAGAGTACTACATGAGAAGTATATTCAATTCAATCGTCCCACTATCATATGTCGGAACTACATGAGGAAAAGGATAAACCTTGGTCAGATAACAACGACAAAATTGACAACGAAGGACTGGACGTATGTCCAAAGAGTTCTCCGTCCAGTCCACCGAACCATAAGGGTAGAGAAAGTCTTAAAAGGTGCCAAATAACACTAGGTGTCTCAGCTTCAGAAACCGTATCAGTTCTTTCGTCTTTATCTACAAAAAGACCTTGAGAGAACGAACAAGGTACTAAGTCGTCTAGAACCGTTAAACTAGAGACGAAGGAGAGGGAAAAGATTTAGGTCGAGCTTGTAGACTATCAAGTGTCAAGTGCATAACGACTTCGGACCGAACCTCTTAAAACTCGTAATGAAATGATCGCACACTCTACTCACGTTAACACGCCGTCAAAATCGTAAGAAGGCGTAACGGAAAGAAACCCTAACCTTACTTTTAACTGGAAAAGGACAGGACACCGGTGACGACTCAAAAGGTTTAAACGACCGTATACCTCACATCGTGAAAGTGTCGTAGTAGAAAGTCCTAAACTTTATCGAGTTGATCTTAAGGTAGTGGAGGTGATCGAAACAAGTATCACTACGAAGGATTCCGTGGGAACTGAAGTGTAAGGTCCTACAGACCGAGATCTACTCACTAGTGTGGTAGCACTAATAGAACCAGTACTTCTAGAAAAAACATGTCAAGAAGACACATAAAAACGGTAAAGAAGAATTATAGAAGACGAAGACAATCCACGTATGGTAAAGACAGGAAATAGCTAGGGTAGAAACGCACTTTACAAGAGAACCATAGAGATTGAAAGAACTTTCTAGAGATCAGAAATGGTAAGATAAAAAAAGTAGCTAAAGAAACGTAACTAACGTCTTCTTCCAAAAGAATATAGAAGAACGAGAAGAAACCTTGAGACGTAAGTCTACGAATATAGAAAGGGAAAGAGGAAACGGAAAGTGAAGAGAAGAAAAGAGCCGATAAACATTCTGGACGGATCTCTCGACAAAACGAAAAAACGTAAAGAAAAGGTACCCCTACCAGAACTAGGGACAGAGGACATGTTACAGTACTTGGAGTCAGGTATCAAGTAGTCCGTGAGATGGATAGTCAAGATCAGCGAATTTAGATAAAGAGTGAAGGCGACATATTAGTATTCCCTAAACTAAATCCAATATGGACTTACCAGATCACCAAAAGGGATGAAAAAAGTTAAATTCAGACTTAAACCGTTATTCCTCAACTACTAGACCCGTGTCAGTCGATAACCAGAATAAAAACGACTGACACATCTCGAAGAGGTGGAAACCGACGTCTCTTATATTAGTTAGACTAAAACCACAACTGGTAGACCACTACAGGTACACATCTCAGAAGAGAACACAAAAACCTTCTCCCACAAACGATACTGGTCACGTAAGAGAACCGTTTTGTGATAAGCGGAAACGGGACGAAGTAAGACATGAGCTTCCGATTTAAACGTACAATGAGGTCCACAAAGAAGTCTCTCTCGTTACCGTGGGGTGAGATCATGAGAACAGACCTTTTAGGGTACCTGTCTCCTAGGACCATCCGACGCCAGGTACCCCAGCGCTTCTCAGCCTATGCTGATTCACTGAAGGGAAAGTGAAAAGTGAAAGTACGTAACCGTTTCCTTTACCGTTGGGTGAGGTCACAAAAACGGACCTCTTAGGGTCCCTGCCCCCTCGGACCACCCGACGGCAGACACCCCAGTGTGTCTCAGCCTGTACTGACTTCGCTGAATCGTCGTCGTCGTCGTCGTCGGTCCACAAAGAACTGAAGGATGAAAACGTAAAGTGTGGAATATAAGAATATAGTCTTTTCTTTCATATTCACATTTATATGTCAATTTACATGTAATGAATGAAAAGAGTACACACTGTATGTCTCCAAAAGTAGAAGGTTCTATCATTAAGAGAGACCAATTAAATTCGAACTTTGCCCCGATTCATGGAATGTCTTAAAGATCATCCCACCCCGGGCACACACCTATATACATCGTCATCATTACGTCTTCTCCTCTCTCGTTTGGTGTAGGTCCTTACAGGGTTCTCTTTGTCGTGAGCATTAGGGACGAAACCCGTCGTGACCTCCCGAGACGGTGGAACGACCCTCTCGAAATCGGTCTGGGGTGTGGAAGGCAGTGTCTCAGGTCGGAAGGAAACACACTAATCGGAGAACACCAGGGACCCAGAAGGTCTCTCCACCCAACCTTATGCCATCTACCCGGTTAGAGATCACAGACAGCATCAAACTATAAGTAAAGAGAGGAGATCAATTAAAAAGATACACACAAAAGAGAGAAGAGGACAACAAGTCTGGACACAAAAACCCGTGTTCGGACTACCTTAACGGTATATAAATACCTTACCTTACCTTACCTTAGTTTCAACCCTTAGGACCTCACAAAAACCCACCGACAAAGTGAAAAGGAGACGTGAACACAGGAGTCACTGGCGTACGACGTGGAAGGGAAGGATACCACAGAAGGACTAGGTCGGAAGAACCTGAACACCGACCCTCCCAGTTCTCGTGTTTCCTAGACACTAAAGAACGGTGAGGATCGGACGACACAAACAGACGGTGGGAACATCCCCACGACGACAGGTTTCTGTGCCTGAGGATCCAGATTTTGTTTCCTTAGGGAAATGGGTGTCGGTATCGTCATCGAGCTCAAAGTCGCAACAATCGGGGTCTAAGGTTCATCTCCCCAGTGCAATCTCGTTTCTGTGAGACCCGTCGTCAATGAGACTGGTTATGTCCGACACTACTCTAAACAAACCAAACAGAAGAACTCATAAGTAACTTCCGACGACCAGTCGTCACGAAGTTCGTCGTCCAACTCCGACGAGACGTGATGACGGGAGTCGGGACGGAGAGTCTAGTGTCTAGAACGGTCGGTCTGTGTAGGGCATTTGGTGATCTCAGGTACAATCCTGAGGTCCTTCGAAAGAAGCAAAGAAGACAACGTCAAAGTGACGTGGAATCCAAACTTACTAACGTGTTTGAAACAAGTCGTTCCACCTGTAGCCCCGTTGAGAAAGTAGGTACTGTCGGGACTACCACTCAACTTCGACTACTCATGGAAGACCCCGACTGTGGCACAGTGATTGATGAGGTCCGTTTCGGTCCCTGTACGAAGAGTCCCGGACAAGGAAATCACAGAGTAACATCCCCAGTCAGACGACCACGTGCATACAGGAAAGAGAGGTCCTTTGAAACGACTCCTTGGTCTCAACGGAGTCCCATCTCTCTACTGGTGTCGATAGATTCCGACATACACATGTCCAGGACTAAGGAGTTTGTCGATTTGTGGAGAATACACACGGAAACTCCGCGTGCAGTCACAAAACCTGTCTCTCCGTTTAATTACGGAGCAAAGGGGCAATCTACGTATCAGAACTTCCACGTGACCCACGAGGACCCACCTTGTATAACAGACATCAAGAGCCCTAGGGGGTCAACCCTAGAGACAGTCATCCCTTCGACGACCCACTATCACGAAAGTCACTCTGGAGGGTCGACCGACCAGTCCTTGTAACTCAGGTCAGAAACAAAAACTTCCCCGACACACTACCGAAAAGTCTCTGCCGTCCACTCAGTGTCCTCTCCTTAAAAGTCGAACCCCTCGTGTCTAGAAAGTCTTACCCGAACCCAGACGTACGAGAAACCAAGACCTCCCACCTACGTCAGAGACGGAAGGTTCCACCAAACAACATTTCTGTTGGACCATTTCCAGAACGTCTTCTTTCCGCCAGAGGTGGAGATGGACGTCACGAAAGGTCTGGGGACTCTCGGGGTGCGTCACAAAGGACCACCGTCGCGCGTCTTGCGACGGGGAGGCGGGCGGAGGGCGCACCGAAGAAAAGGGAATCAGACTACGAGAACCACCACAAAGACATGTGAGCGACACGGCACTACAGTGCACTTACCTTGTTTCGGAAGTGAGTAAAACCAAGCACACTGTCATGTGATTGACGACAAATTTCCCTTTGCACAAAAGATTTCAAAGAGTAGTCTCTCCTCCTCTTCCTCGGGGTAGCCTCTCGTCTGCACACTCGCTCCCGTACACCCCGGTGTACCGAGCCTCGCCGTTTCGAGACCAAGAGACCGGTAGCCACACGACTACGGTTGGACATCGTCGAAATCAAAGACTCAAACTAGTCTCATATAAATTTATATTCGTATGAAATTTATACCCGAAGGGACCATCGAGTCTACCACTTCTTAGGCGGACGTTACGTTCCCTAGCCTAAGCTAGGGACCCAGTCCTTCTAGGAGACCTCTTCCCTTACCGCTGAGTGAGAGGAGACAAACGAACCTCTTAAGGTACCTGTCTCCTCGGACCGCCCGAGTTTCTCAGTCTATGTCGACTCGTTGATTGTGTGCGTGCGCACGTATGTATGAAATTTATTTAAATTTAGGAATTAACGGAGGTCCAAAGAGTTTTAAACTGAATCATAAGAATCTATGAGTGTCAATCGACCTAGAAACGACATAAAGAAACCTGGTGAGAATAAAAAATGACAAATAAATAAGTAAACCGACCAAACCCACAACCAACACCGTACACCTAGACACGAGGCAACACCCCAGGAAACTGTGTCGTATCCCTGAGAGATCAGACCACAAACCCGAGACCTCACACGTCCGAGACATGAGCACCGTGTACCGTAGGATCAAGGGACCGGTCCTAAACTTGGGTAAAGGAGACGTAACGTTCCGACCAAGAATTGGTAATCCGTTGGTCCCTTCAGACCTGGTGTATAAAAAATGATTATTGGGTTTAGAATATTAAAGAGAAGTGAGTAATAACTTCGTGTATCGGTAATAAGATGAAGAAAGAGACAAAAATCAACACCATTTTATATGTATTGTAATTTATTCTATTAAACTTTTATTATGAGAACTACGTTGAACGGAACATCTTGGTTCTGACAAGTAGACCCAAGGAACTCATCGTTCCCCAAACTACACGCTCCCTGATCTCCTTTACGGAGGTTCCCCTTAGACCTCTCCCTCGACTCTCTTCGACCTCCCACAGTTTGAGTCACAACTGGACTCTCGTCCACTTCCTCTCTGTCGCCCTTCTTCCAACCCCCCTTCACAGACTCCCGTGACACGACAGGGTCCTCCTGAGTCGTTCCACCAACCCCCTTAGGAGGTCGGTTTCAGGACCCCTAGGGTCCTAGCCCGCGTAAAGTCGCAAGAACGACACTAGTCTACAACCGACCACCTCGGGTACCCTTCACACCGAGGCAGTATGGACAACACTGCCCACAGCGTCCCGACGTCGGCCTCGACAACCAGCAAATATGAGTGACGTCAGTCTCTAATTTTCACGTACAAGTACCGACGATATTTCTGTCTCCAAAGAATTTAATTTTTTTTCCCCCCCCACGCCTTTCGAGGAAGTCAGAGATACCTAAAGTAACTCAAGTTAATGTCTTATCCAGAAACCTTTAAACTAACCTAGTGTAAAAAGGTAATGTGATTTTTTTTCTTTCTAAAAGAAAAAAAATTACATTTTTCAACTCCCCGAAGGGACCACCAGGTCACAACCTCTGTGGTACGAAGGTCACGTCCCTCGCGTCCAAGTCAGGCGTCAGTCCTCTGATTCTGGGGGTGTCCGACGTGTCATGTCGGTCGGGGGGCCTTTGTACGAATGGACAACCTATTGACCAAAGCCAAGTGATTTCAAAATCTTGATTTCGTCCTTTTGACTGGAAGTCAAGTCGATAGTGACACGAAACTTTATACAAGTCAAGTCAAGTCAACATAGGCTGAGAAACGCTGGGGTACTTAGGGTCGTGCGGTCCGGAGGGACAGGTAGTGGTTGAGGGCCTCAAGTGAGTTTGAGTACAGGTAGCTCAGCCACTACGGTAGGTCGGTAGAGTAGAAGACAGCAGGGGAAGAGGAGGTCGGGGGTTAGGGAGAGTCGTAGTCTCAGAAAAGGTTACTCAGTTGAGAAACGTACTCCACCGGTTTCAGGACCTCAAAGTCGAAATCGTAGTCAGGAAGGTCACTTGTGGGTCCTCACTAGGAATCTTACCCGACCAACCTAGAGGAACGTTAGGTTCCCTGACAGTTCTCAGAAGAGGTTGTGGTGTCAAGTTTTCGTAGTTAAGAAGCCGTGAGTCGAAAGAAGTACCAGGTTGAGAGTGTAGGTATGTACTGGTGACCTTTTTGGTATCGGAACTGATCTGCGTGGAAACAACCGTTTCATTACGGAGACGAAAAGTTATACGAGAGATCCAACCAGTATTGAAACGAAGGTTCCTCATTCGCAGAAAATTAAAGGACCGACGTCAGTGGTAGACGTCACTAAAACCTCGGTTTTTTTATTTTCAGACTGTGACAAAGGTCAAAGGGGTACATAAAGGGTAGTTCACTACCCTGATCTACGGTACTAGAATCAAAAGACTTACAACTTGAAATTCGGTTGAAAAAGTGTGAGAAGAAAGTGAAAGTAGTTCTCCGAAAAATCAAGGACAAGCGAAAGACGGTATTCCCACCAAGTAGACGTATAGACTCCAATAATTATAAAGAAGACCACGACCCGTTATTAACTTTTTATACTGTAACTTCTTTTACAATGTTACGGACAAACTTAAATCGGTTTAAATAATCGAAGACAAACAAAGGGAGTACCAATTCTGAGAATTCCGACAATCCGAGTTTTACATGGGCTCAAATTAAAACGGGTGCTGGTTTGTTTCCAATAAGAAACATATTACTTACAGTATATTGAAGGATATTGAACTAACTGACAAAGAAAACAAAGTTCATAGAGGATGGAGGAGTTTTTTCATTTACAATTCATTTCAATGAATTGTAGTTCATTCAGTAAGAGTGTAAATAACTTCCGGGTTTACTTCTGATGTCCCATATTAACCTATAAAATAAAAAATTTTGGTGACAACCCCGGAAGGTTTTCCTACGTCTCTAGTTTAATAAAATTAAGGAGAGACAAAAGCTAATGATGTAAATAACTCCGAACGTTGTCATACCAATGACATAGACATACTTAGTTTTCTAATTATATAATTTACTTGTTCATTTATTATACGGTAATTCGATTATTTGTAATTTCTTCGTTCTCATTTTATTATAAGATTACATTTGAGTATCACAGTAAACCTCATGTGTGGAGTCATATCATTTGATCACCAATTGTAAAAATAGGATCTCATGTGACGGTTAAAAGACTTAGATACATTACGTAAAAAAGTGAATACGAAATTCTCTGGTGGTCTTTCTATTTCCGTTGAGTACTGAGTTCCATTGACGTTTCAAAACATTAATTGGTCAGTCAATTAATAAGTCAATTCTAACGACACGTACCAAGACGATCTATAATCTCGTTATTTCTACGTACTTTACGTGAGGAATCCTAGAATTCTTTGAATGTGAGTCCTTAAGTCTCGAACGATTATAAAGCATACTTATAACACTATGATCTTAGAGTTGTTTTACCTTCTTGTGTCTTTCTTAAGTACCTATAGAGTCCTGTCACAGTGTTATTTAGAAATTTTTAGGACCAAGATAGAACTTAAGTTGACAAGTATTAGTACACTTAATCTCGGAGAAATAGGACATTAAATAAACGGACTTAAACATACTCTATAAACGTCAATGACGTTCGAGACTGAACAGCAGAATGACACAGATAGTAAATATCTTTAAAATCATCTTTATATTCATTTCATATCCCGAAATGTAAACGGCTGTATTAAGTGGGAAAAGACACAAACAGAAGTATTACATCACCAGTCCAAATCAAACATAAGACCTAATTGTGAACTCTAAATTTTTAAGGACCCATAAAGAAAACAACGTGACCTCCGTTCTATAAAGAGATATTCGTAGTAAATGAGTAAAATTGGACTATTTACACCTTAAACTAACACGTTTCTCTCTGTCTACTAAAGACGACACCTCCATTCTTCTACTTATCGACATATTGGACAAAGAAGGTCCGGGTCTATCGTCCATAAGTGTCTAAAACTATCTTAAAAATGAATTGCATGAAATACCAACGACCAAACGTCAGACGTAAGTCGAACACTTCGACTATCCACAAGTCACATCATATCGGTAGTAAAATTGTATACTTTTGTAGAGGAGTATAAGTCCTACTTGGATAACGGGTTAACACTCGAAAGATTTCTTATGAAAGAAAACGACAAACAACCTATGGAAAAGTCAAGGAAACCGTATTAGAACCTCTTTCGTAGACACAACAACCGGAACCGTTTTGAACCTGTTCGGACACCAACCAGAATTAGTAGTGTCGAGAATCACACGGACCTTAAAACACGAGTTTGAACAATCAGCTTTTTCCCAACCTTTGACTTTCAATTTCTATACATTTTACAACTACAAAAAGAGGAAAACAAAACATGTATCACTATTTATCGTAATATAATTTAATACACCATCTCCTTTAAATCCATTATACATAAATGTATACTTCTTTGGTAAAAGTTCCCACCTTTTGATGAAACGACTAATTCACTACAATTAAGGACGCACACAGAAACAGAACGACAAATTGAAGAAAGATGAAGATTACTAAAAGGAAACTAGTAAACGGAACAACATTCTAACGGAAACTGTTCGAGATAGGGAGAATAACTTATAGAAACGCTAAAAACGAATGTCAAATAAATAGGGGGAAAGATCAAATACAGTAACGACTGTGAAAAGGGTGATAAACACTAATGCCAACACCGATGAATAAAAGGAGTAGGAACCGACGCA
The DNA here is from genome assembly GCA_006410555.1 of Capra ibex. Taxonomy (NCBI): domain Eukaryota; kingdom Metazoa; phylum Chordata; class Mammalia; order Artiodactyla; family Bovidae; genus Capra; species Capra ibex. Next base: position 68,952,823 of record SJYO01048061.1, on the reverse strand, counting down.
CCCCAAACGACCAGAGTCAAAAACATCACGTAAAAGTCAAACAACGACGAGACCTCCTTTAGGAGTCGATAGGACTTAAGATCGACCGTCCGGACACGCGTACACACGTCTGTACAGAAATATCGATCTTCAACACAATTTTCATCGAAAAGAATACATTCCAAGGAAAAACTATTAACCTCGTTCTCATTGTTCAAATATCGTAAATGAAAAATTTAGTAATTTTACCTCAGGTACTAGATTGTGGATTTCTACAGAATGAATCTTCGGAGCAAACTTGGTTTCCAGTTATTCGTCACAAAGATTTTACAATATTTCACAATTATTTCACAAAAATTTGTACGGAAACATCATTCCTCCTCTCATAAAATCCCAGTCAATTTAACATACGAAAGTACATGACCAACAACTACCTTGTACTCTCTCAAAAGGTACACCTTCTCGTCAAGACAGGAAGACATCTTTGACGAGAAATTCAGTGGTCAAACGGTTTACGTCACCATTACTAGAATAATCTGTCAACTAGTGAGAGAGACAACTGTGTGAAAGGAGGGTATGAAAAGTCTGAAGAGGAACAAACAAAAGATGGTATAATATCGAAAGATGAAAAGAAATTGAGTAAAGGGGTTGGACGTTCAGTTTTGGATTTCAACTTTAACTACTTTGACTTTACAAGGTCAGTCAAGAACCTGGAGAAGAGAGAGAGAAGAGAAGAGAAGAGAACTACTAGTAGACTCTAAACCAAAAATGTACGTTAACGATACCATTAGAGAAAGAACTTGATCCCAGCGGATATAGGTTAAAGGAAAAGATGAAGAAGCCTATTCTTAGTTATTATCTCTAAAAGTTGAATTGTAGAGATTTTGACTTGAGGACTAGAAAGAAGGGTTTGGACAAAGGAGACAAATAGGAATAAATAAAAGGTAGAATTATTTACTGACAGTCGAAAATTTAACGGGACCAGTCTTTAGCACCTCAGTTAGAACGGAGGAGGGAAAGAAATCATCACTAAAAACAGAAAAAGAAAAACATCAACACAGGGGTCATGGTCGTTCAGGAATCATCTGTAGTGATTGTCCGAACCTTCATTACTTTACGTATTGGATTAATTGTCTCTCCCAGACTACGGGTTTCTATCTCGGAAATAAATTGAATCTTACGAGGGTCCTCCTTCCGTCTTTGAGGACAAAAGAATGGGAGAAGTCAATAGTCAAGACCCCACTCCATCGAAAACAGACGGAAACTTTGACAATCATACCGTATGAATTACGTTTAATTACCTCTAGTATATACGATACAATAACCTTGTAGTTCGTCTTGTACTACTAATTAAGGAATACTACTTATAGTGTTAAAGTAATAAAGGACCTCAAAGACAATTATAGGATCGTAAGTCATTGATTAAAAAATTTACTTACATACTAAGAATTACATGTAAAGTAAAAATTTTCGTCTTAAAAAAGATCAGAGGACACTTTAAACAAAGAGAGGAACGTAAAGTACACAGACAATTATGAGGGTGGAGGATAGAACAACTCTTTGTTTCCACCCTCTTGAACATTTAAGAAAAGAAACCAGAGTTGGTGTACAAGTGGGTCGGTAGTGTACAAAATCTTTCCACCAAGTTCTGGAGGAGTAACGAGTGACTCCAACGGTGATACTATCGAAATAAAGGGACGGTACGACACACCGTACACCCTAGAATCAAGGTACTGGTCCCTAACTTGGACACCGGGAACATAACCTTCGAGATACAGAGTTGGTAACCTGGTGATCCCCTTAGGATTCTAGTGAAGAAATGAATTAGACAATGGAGACAATAAAGGAGAGGAGACGTACTTTAGGAAATACTAAGAGGGATAAAGGTCGACTTGGTCGTGAGAGACTAAACCGGATCCTCCGACACGAAGTAGACAGACCGGAGCAGAAATTACTCAGGAAGGGGACGTGAGGGTGAAGGATGGAAATGTCTGACGAGTCTTTTAGACTTAAGGAACACTAAGTTGTCTTCCCGGGTCCCGAAACTTATACAATTGAGAATTATAAACTTGTGGAACCAGAGAAGTAGACCGACGGACAGAAGGTTAATTAGGAACTCTCAGTCAAGACAAGGAGTCGACAGGAACAAAAGTAATCAGAGGTATACGAGTATATCATATAAGAGTATTTAGACAATCTCACTTAAAAACAATAACATGGATGAATAGAAGGGATCCCATCTGTTGTACACGGCAAAATGGAAACTCAAGGACTCGGAAAAGATGACAGATATCTTTAACTAAATATACGACCATACGACATAGTCACACTTTAGTACACCATTTTGTCCAGGTTTATAGAGTTATATACATAATTTTTGGATCTTCCTTGAGAAACCAGAAATGGAACTAATATCTCAAAAAGTAGACATTCTTTTATTTAGTTATGTAAAATGACATACATCTGTATACAAATGTCCTATATTTAATTAGTTTTTCACCCATACCCAGCACTATTACCATTTAATGGTAATCTTAACCCTTCCCTAGAATTACTTAATTTAAGTAATAAAGTCAAACAGTTAAAGGATAAAAAGGAAAATACCCTTTAACGGAAATTTTACGAAGGACCATCGTTAAACCTACTAGGAAAGGGAAAGAAAGAGGAGTTAAAACACGATTATAACAAGACATGTATAACTGAAAGGTAAATCCACTATAAACGACGATTAAAAATCCAACAAACAAAAACGACGAAAGAAACTCAACAGATATTAAACGTAGAAAAGACTTTTGGACCACTGATTACGATTAAATTAAAGAGACATGCATCTCTTTGTACTAAGCATACGACAAACTCTAGAAAGTATTACGACTTTTTTTTAAACACCCATGACCCATGACCGTTCCTTCACGTTTCTTTCGGAAAATTTGAACTGAAAAACTGTACTTGACAAATGTCGACTCACTTGTACATGACTTTCCATCTGAGACAAAATTCAAAAAGAAAAGAAAAAAAAGATTTATACAAAAAGAAAAGGGAGAGAAAGTCCAAAACTGTCATCTCCGTACGAGCGGTCTAAAATCACAAATCTATAGTTTATCTTGTTAATGTTATATAAAGTTGGTCGACCTTGAGTCTGGGGACAACCACAAAATTAGGGTTTTACCGTAAAATTTAAGTATATTTGGAACGGAATTCCCTACCTCTTTCCTGTTAAATCTCTTGTCGTACTCCAATTTGTATAACTAGTCATCCGATCAGAAAGAACAACCGAAAACCATCTTACGTCCGAATCTTTTTATTGGTAGTTGTTGTTGCTTCTTAAGAAACGAAGGGATCTTTGTTGGAGAAAACAAAAGTAATATATCTAAAAACTATTACTTTTATGTTAAGTCGGTCACTAAATTTTGTTTTGTTTTTGCTATAGGTTCAACTTTCAACCTCAAGGTCCCATTTTCAACTCTTTTATACTAAAAAATTAAAAATCGAGTCAACCGGTACAATTAAGAAATACAGAAGAATTATTTGTATTGTATGTCATCCAGACTTAAAAACAGTTTCACGTCTCTGGTCACGGACCAGTCAATTCATTCATTCATTCACAATCAGTGAGTCAGCACGGACTGAGAAACGCTGGGGTACCGGACGTCGGGTGGTCCGAGGAGACAGGTATTCTAAAAGGTCCGTTCCTATGACCTCACCCAACGGTAAAGGAAGAGGTCCCCTAGAAGGGTTGGGTCCCTAGTTTGGTCATTAATCGGAACGTTACAAGTATTATGTCAAAAACCAATATCGTTGGGGTAATTGATTTAAATACGGAATCAATTAAGAATAACTGAATTTCAGAAACCCAAAGAGAACTACTTAGCCTTCAATAAAATAATAGGATCAAATCCATTCACAATAGATTCCTATAAATATCAAAAAGTTGATTACACACAAGTCAAATACAGAACACACGTACCTTACTATAAAAACCTGTTCTTGAATTGAAAACCAACCTCACTTAATTTTTGAGGAGACTTCTATATAAAGCACATATTAAATATTAACTGATTTCATAAAATGTAAGTTTAATAGCAAAATTATCTGAGTGGACACTTCCTTCTATAAACTATTATGAACCTTGTGTCGGAACTACAGAGTAACGATAATGAGGAAAAATTTACAGACTAGGTTCAGATTCAGAACGACACATTAAATAATATCCATCGCACATACGTCGAGTAGTTACGGGAACAATGTAGAGGACTACTGAACCTGAAGTCCGAAGTGTAGTCTTTACTTAAATACGCAACACCTAACTTTCTCTATAACGGTCATTCACGGGACGTCAGAGGAATAATTATAAATTTAATCTCTTCATGAACTCATCCCCCTTTAAATCTATTTAATGAAAGTTCTTATTAAACAGATACCCTTTTTCCGAACTCATATTTTAGATAAAAATTTTATGTCTACTATTCAAAACTGATAATCAATTGTGAAATTCAGAAACTTACGATATTTAGTTCAACTCACCAAGTAAATAACAAATATAAAAAGTAATTAAAAAACGTAATAATTTTGGTTTGTCAAGGAGTATTAAAGATAAATTATAGACATCTTAAATTTTGTATAATTCTTACTACCGAACCTATAGGTTGAATTTCAGAAACTACTCGTATTCCTTCTTCTAAACTACCTCAAGAGGGTAGCGGAGCTTCTATAATCTCGACTTAAACTTATAGGAAAACACACTACAGGTTAGTTTATACATAATTAATGATTATTAACGACGATTTAGAATTTGTCAGTCGGGGATTGGGATTTTATAATTTGAAGACTTCGGTAAAGATCCATTTACGATATTTTAGTTTTGAAATAACTTAGTCTCCCTACAAACACATTTGGAGAAATAATCAAATACACACAAAAATACTTTTGTACGAATATATTTACTTACACCGTGGAATTTAGACCTATGACATCCGGAGAATTACACATGGACACGTCAGACAAGAAAGACAAACCTCGGGGGGACGGGTCACGAAAGGACGGAATCCTCCTCCGGGGAATCGGACGACCAATAAAGACGGGACATGGAGCGCACATAAAAGAATACCCGGAAACGACCGAGACACATAGACGTCTACAAACACAAACAGATCTTTACTCGGCGTAGAGACAGAAGGTGCCCCCTCGCGGTACCATCCATTACGGACCGTGGTCGCGAGAACCAGTGCCGACGGGGTCTTGGGTCACGTCGGAAGCACTGGTCGAGAGGCGGTGAAAGACGGTCTCGCAGAACCGAGTTCTCTCATTCTAACCAACCTCAGCTGACACCTCCTCTTCGGCCTTTCATAGTCCACTTCAACAGTAAACGTGTCAAAGGGAGATGAGAGTATGGATTGACGCACGTAAAATACGAATCAGATATGCTATGGATAAAGTCTCATTCTGTCATTAGAAACCTCCGGAATGTCTCGTCTAAGACACAGTGTAATGACGTCAATAAACCACATCTCCTATTTATTTAGGTGTATAAGGAATTAGTTAAATGACTTCGCTTACTAGAAATGTTGTACCACACCTTGTGTCAATTCCTTTGTTCTCGTCTCCCTATAAAGTAAAGTTAAGACGTCGTAGAAAACGACTAAGCTTTACTAATAAAATATTCCATTCTCCTTTGATATAAGATTATAAAAGAAAGTGATTATTTTAATATAACACTTTAAGTGGTCGACAAACTAAATTCGTACGTGTATAAAAATTCTAAAGAAAGAAATTATCATAATTAAGTATCATATGTCACAAAGGAAACCCGTATATAAATCTATCTACTACCATATTTTACTATGATGATAATGAAAAATTCGAGATCGTCTAAGAACCAATGTTGAAAAGTAGACTTATTTTTATTCTTGATCGTTGTTTAAATGAATAATGATTAAATAACGTACTACATATTATAAAAGACCAATCAGGAATCCGTCATCCTTACCACAACTATTCAAAGAAAAGTATTCAATATTTTTTCTATGATTTTGTAGTTAAAATAATCACAGATTCATCGATCTTTCAAGGAATTATCATGTCAATACAAATTACAACGATTACATAGTCTTTCGATCTGGTTATTGAAACTTCAGTAAAATAATATGGAATCTGTAGAACTCGAGTTGTCTAAAAATTTCTTTAATTGACAATAGGTATAGACGTATATCAATATACCCAAAGGGTCCACCAAGTCACCATTTCTTAGGTGGACAGTTACGTCCTCTGAGTTCTCTACATCCAAACTAGGTACCAAACTAGGACTGTATCTTTTACCGTTGGGTGAGGTCATAGAACGAACTTTTTGAGGTACCAGTCTCCTCGAATCGTCCGATGTACGTACGGGTACCCCAGTGTTTGTCAGTCTGTGCTGACTCACTGACTCGTGGTGGTAGACACCAATATATGCCTATCATCGTGACTTCGACGAGATAACAATTCTTCTAACTTTACCATTGTACTCACTTTGAGGATCGGTCTATACCACATACGAGTTATTTATAAGAGATACGGGAGAAAGGAAAAAATAATGACAAAATTCTTCCTTCGATTCTAGAAAACTCATACTTCGGTAAAACCGGTGGAAATTGAAACGACTTTAAAAAAAGAGTTTATGACACCTATCATCCAGAAAAGAATGAGACTGAAGTTCATCCTCAACAATCAAAGTAAGTCCGACACAGCAGACCCACTACAGTCTCCCTCATTAAATCCGAAAACTACATGGATTGTTCACTTGTCTTTAGATTTGTACCATTTTGAAATCCAACTCTACTCATACTGGTGGACGGGGTGGAGTAAGGAAACATTTTGACCGTTTAGGTTTTTAGAAGATTTTATACTCAGTCCTTGGACAAACTCCGAAGCAAACGAACAAAGAGTATAAAATAATTTTATTCTGTCAAATAACTTGGTGAAATATTTACGACCTATTTTTTATGATTATGAACTAATTTATTTTAAAAACTCTTAGTACGACGACGATTCAGCGAAGTCAGCACAGGCTGAGACACGCTGGGGTATCTACCGTCGGACGGTCCGAGGGGACAGGGACCCTAAGAGGTCCGTTCTTATGACCTCACCCAACGGTAAAGGAAGAGGTTACGTACGATACAACGAAGTCAACACAGGTTGAGACACCCTGGGGTACCTGTCGTACCTTAAGAGATCCGTTCTCATGACCTCACCCAACGGTAAAGAATCCATGGGATTAACATTGTAACATGAAAAGACTCTTAAATTTTCATTTGAACTTTGAAAATGAGTAAGATTTCATTAGAGTAGGAAAAGAACTAGAGACATAAAAGGTTGTTAAATTCTGGAACGAAAACTTCCAAACTTACACAGATTATCACATCTTTACCACCGAATCACCATTTCTTAGACGGTCGTTACGTCCTCGGAGTCTTTAGCACCCAAACTAGGGACCCAACCCTTCTAGGGAACCTCCTCCCAAACCGTTAGGTGGAGTTATAAGAACCGACCTCTTAAGGTACCTACCCTCGGACCGTCCGATGTCAGGTGTCCCAGTGTTTCTCAACCTGTTGGGGACTTCGCTGAATCACGTGTACGTATCACGACGTTTCCTCCAATAAAGAATGAAACCTAGGATCAGGGAATATAGACACGAGGTCCCCTGTACACCAAAAATTTGGAGTCTTGTCTAATATTTCGTGTTGAGAACAACCCGTACGAGTCCGTTCGGATAGTGAAATCATCTTAGTTGAAAGATCTCTTTATAATGTAATATCACAATGACTTTTATGTTCAGACACACGGACTGAGTGGCACTCTGGTTTGTTGTGATTCTGTAACCGCAAACCTTGTCTCTTTTCAAATGACGTCTCGGTCCGTTCTTCTACCCATCGAGTACGAAATTTTTAGGGTTTAAGGGGGTTTCGAAAGTTGTTTCGGGAAAATGTCCTTTCCACCTCTCCCCGCACCAATCAACCATGTCTGAAGGACCACACTTTAGGAACAAGAACTTCAGTCCAGTGTGAGTCCACTGCTACAAGGACATTTAGAGATGGTTTGTTTACAATAAGAGACAGGACTGTTGTTTCGTGGTTCAGGGTCCCGTATCGAGAGTGGGAGGTTTCGGGTCCAGGACCGGTTCTCCTCCGGGTGGAGCCAACCGCCGAGGGAGTCCCGATCCATGGGTCTGAGACAAATCGGCAGTAGTGACTCCTCGGACCGCGGGTCCTGGGTTGACCGGGTCACAAGGAGTCCGGGGGTTTTACCCCGTCCTCCGTCCCGGGTGTCGGACGCCGGGTCGGCCTGCCGGTGGCGAGAGGCGAGTGCCTCTGGCTCCAACGTCTCACCAAGCGGCCACGGAGTTCCGGGGCCGAGTCCCCACCGGTACCCCCTCCGAGGCCTCGGAGGCACTGCGTGGAGGCCGGAGGAGGGACCCACGGGTCGAGTGGGCGACCAGGGTCCGGTCCCTTGCGCGGCCTCCCGGGGACCACCTCCCGTCCCAGACGGGAAGGGACTGAGGGGGAGTACCGGCACGGGTGAGAACCAACTGGTGAGGTGGGGGGTGGGTGGCACCGAAGGACTGTCCACCAGCAGACACCCGCCCGGGTGACATCGTGGCTGGTTACTGACTCACCATAGACAACGGTCCATTGCCCGCCTCATCACAACGGGTCGTTGCCGAGGTACGATTCCCGACGGGAGCGACACGAGATAATGTCATCGTAATAGTTTCACTATAATAACTCGGCATCTTCAAGGGGAGGAAACGAGTCAAAAAGTCATAGTGGAAACTTCAAACTATTAGTAGACACAAGGGAAGAAGGAATCGAGAAAGTCGGGTTCCGGGAACCATAAGTAAGGTCTACACCAACGATACTTCCGTCAAAAAAAAGGACACTGACAAATCATTTCTAGCGTAACCAAGAAAGGGTACCTGGTTTTAAGAGTGAATAAATAATGACAAACGACAACAAATAAGAAGAAAATTTTTAATAAAATATTAATTTCCTATTAACGAAATGTCTTAAAACAAAAGGTAATTTGGAGTTGTTCTTAGTCGGTATCCACATGTATATGGGGGAGGGAAAACTTAGAGGGAGGGGTAGGGTGGGGGATCCAACAAATAAGACTATCACCCTTATATAAATAATGTCCTATCTCAGTCGTAATACCACTAAATGTATTATCAAAACGATATATAAGAAATTTTATAAAAAACAATAAATGGAAAAGCAAGTGTATGTCATTTAAAATGAAACACAACACGTCAGGATACATGGAACAACAAAACCCAAATGGAGAAGTTATAAAAACCAAAACGATAGAGTTTACCTGGACCTAAAATGGAAAGTCTCCAGAAGTCAAAAGACCTGTAAAAGTACACTTGTAAATATTAATTATAACTATTATTTAAAAAATTTCGAAAAATATTCAATAAAAAGTAACATCTGGCATTTTATAAGAGTGAATTTTCTTAAGTTAGATACTTAAATTTAAAAACGAGTGAAAACGAAAACCCTGTTTTTCTTTAAAATGTCTTTACCTTGAGTCAACCTTTTATATGTCGTTTCCGGGGTACTTTTTAGTTTACGTCGTTCTATTAACCTTCCACTTATCTTCTAGTTTAAGTTAAGACATCGTTTAATAACTACCGAATAACACACGTTTTATCGTACACTCAACTTACACGTACCTCTATTAAAGACTAAAACCATTTTTTTGACGTCTCTTTCACTTCCACTGAAGTTTTATAAGAGGTTGTTTTTACTGTAAAAAAATCACTTCATTACTGTAAATATAAATAAGGAATTAATCCAACAAATGTATAAGGAGACTGTATAAGTGATGGAATGACTATAGAGTGTAGCTCTAATAAAAGATCTAAATGCAAATACCTTAGGTATTCATATAACAAGAAATGAACACAACGGAACGAAATTCTCAAAGACGTAATCAAAAGTAGACGTAATATTTACTCGAGTATTAAATCTTACCACCTTGACTCTTTCGTAAATTACTTTAATACCAAAACTTTTTTACTGTGTTTTATTGAACACAATTCTTTACAAAATAAATTTGTTGTAGTTCTACTGTAATTTATTCTCATTTTTCCCCTGTCTTACACAGTAGAGTTAAAAATTGACATTATCTCTATACACGTTAAATATCTAATTATGGAGTTCACATTTACACCAATAATATCGATTCTATAATCGATCCTCTAATAAAGAAACTTTCTTCAACTCTTTTAACTCCTTTCGTTACTATTACGGAAGAACGGAACTAGACATGGATTCTTATGAGATAACTTATGACAATTTGTGATACTGTCAATTACTTGTAAAAAAAGAAACGATTACAACTTTACATCAAATAAAATAAGTCACACGACGACGATTCAGCGAAGTCAACACAGACTGAGACACGCTGGGGTATCTGCCGTCGGGTGGTCCGAGGAGACAGGGACCCTAAGAGGTCCGTTCTTATGACCTTACCCAACGGTAAAGGAAGAGGTTACGTACTTTCACTTTCACTTCAGCGAGTCAACACAGGCTGACGATCCCTGGGGTACCTGACGTCGGATGGTCCGAGGAGGTAGGTACCCTAGAAGGTCCGTTCTCATGACCTCACCCAACGGTAACGGAAGAGGAATAAGTCACATTACTTACCAAATAACCCACATTCATTCATCCAGGTCTCATCGTCCAGTATCGAATATCCCTACCTTTCGACTATCACTCTTCCTCCACCTCTCCTTTTCGACACGTTTTACAGTAACTCTTCTTCATTCAGAAGGACCCGCCAACCTTACCTCCGGACACGGGGGACGGGGACGGGTATTGACATCAAACCAAAACAAACATCTTAGAAGACCTATGAAAAAACGTAAACAACCGAACTCAACAAAACTTCCTACAAGAAATTAAACAATGAGTATGTCCACCTGACTTGAATAACATAACAGTAATGTTTACTTCGGACGAACTCCTAAAATTAATTTAAATTTGAAACCTCTTTTTAACAATTTGACTTAAAAAAATCGAAAGTTCGTTTTTTATAAGAAAACTATGACAAATATTAAGTGTCATAGGGGTTTTAACATTTTTGTCACTTGACATACCAAAATTCTTGGAAGGTCTATTAAAAAATATTTTATACAGAAGACTAAACATTTTATTTTACTCAATTACCATTAGGAAAATCATGTCATATCACTATCCGACTACTAGAGACGTCTCCTGACACAAATTCGTACATAGTCATAGTGATGTAAACTTATAAGAGAAAAAGTGACGGTTGATTAATTCAGTTCCAAGACTGAAAGTATTCTTTTACTACAGATTACGTGTGACATAAATATTGATTTTCTAATAATTTTGTAATTACACAATTTTATTAATCTTCCTTTCACTGCAAACATAAATGAGAGTGAGGGTACAATTCAGACAGCATAGTTGACAATTTTGACACGTCATCATATAATAACTTGACCTTTAGTTCCATGACTTACTTTATCGAAACAAAACTACATTTCAATGTGACTATTTAACTCACATGGAAATAAGAAAAGGACCAAGATCCGTTGACATGAAGTTTAATTAACTACTCACACATAGAGTCTAACATGACGTATCTCTACCCTACCTAGGTCTGAAGTGTATAGCTTTTTCTGATCTAAATCTAAATTCAGTCAAACAACCACTCATACAGAGACAATAAATTTACCTTTATAAAAGACAGGGAATGGGTACCGAATCACGATCTCACAACAAAGAACGTCACACCTGAGACCTCCCAGGACCTATGGGAAAGTCTTCCAGGATGATCAGTTTAGATAAAAGTGTTATCATGACTTTGTAATAAACGGAAAAAGTGACAGAACTATAAACGTCTTGTTATAACTCTTTTGACGACCGTGCAACAACACTTAGTTCCGTCACCGTGGTTTGAGGTTATCGGGACCCCAAGAAACCATTTTGTTTTCTTTACTTTACTTTGACGATAATAAATGAGTTCTTACAGGAACTATTTCTTCATTTTTTATTATTAAAATAATATGTAAATGGAAACACATATGACACACTTATATAAGATACACTTTTATAAGTTTTAAGTTATATAACATATACACTCAGTGAACACGACGTTTGGTCTCAGGTGTTCCTTCATGAACACATTAATAGACTCAACGGTCGACTCTACGGACGGAAAAAAAAATAGGAACTTTTTTCACTAACAATTTGTTCAACACCGATGAATCTACACTCACAAACCGTGTGTGAAAGGATTTTTACTCTACTTCTACTATCTGACACAATGGTTACTATTTTAGGTTCGTAAATACATTTTTAAACTCAAACCTTTTGAACATAAACGATGACAGTCGAACTGTCGAAACGTCACGATTTAAAAAAAGACTACTCTAATCACCACTATAATGGGATATACTAATAAAACTGTAACATACTTCTCTACATAGTGGTAAACTTCCTAGACATACTGAGACATTTGGTGAGAAAGGGTCTACTAGTCCCGAACTACACAGATTTACTAAATTTTCATTGTCTCACGTTTTGTCAGAAACTTTACTATACACTAAGGTGTACCATTGATTACACATTCTTCGATGGTATACAGTTTAGAACTAAATTATAAGTTTCTCATAATAAACGTACTTCAACAAAAAAAGGAGTATTTTATAAACTCAAGTCCTTCTTCACACCCTACATATCTTACTCTTTCGTCATCTATGATATTACTGTGACTATTTCGTTTATAAACAAAGAGAGGGATTCTCTCTTCTTTAATCTTCAAGGACCCCCATCCTCCTGTATCTTTATTTCCTTTTATAAGAGATTTATCCATCGTTTGATTTTATATCTTACTAAAACTTATCACAGACTTCTCTTTCAAAAAAGATGGACCTGTAATCCTTATAAAAAGAACTCATCCACTCTCCAAAACTGTAACTTAAGAACTCTTCCTTTATTTTAGAAACTTATGAAGAACCGATATATTCACTTTAATCAATGTATCAATTTATTTAAATAACAAATAACTAATATTTACAAAGTTTATTTGAATGTCTGTGTTATGGCTTCTGAATTTATATCTTCTCTCACAGTGACACAATTGTACGAATCTACCCTCTGTCTACAACCTTTCATGTCCCGTGTGTATTGTATAATTCCACCCTAAGTTCTGTACGACAGACACGTTGTCCTTAGTCTCCTAATTCATAATTAAATCACGATGTCTCGGTCGGTTTACTTGTTTTTTAATATCTCTTAACCCTAATATGTCCTTTCACAAAAGAATCCTTCAATAGGTATTACGGGATGTATCAATTTAGTTCTTTATTAATACATGTGTGACATAAATCTCAATTCTTCGATTAGTGGTTTCATTAGATTATATCTTTCTCGACTCACCAGGGTGAATCCATCGCCCTGATCAAAACCTACATCACTAAACCAACTAAGAACGAAGAGCATTCAACAAAACACCATACAAAATAATTTGTTACAAGTAATAATGAAAGTAATTTTTTCTTCCCTATATCATGTAGTACTCCGTAGGTATACTTAATGAAGAGGACACTTCATAAGACAGTCCACCTAAGGACAGTCTCGAAAAATTAGATAATAATCACCTATAAATTCAATAAACGTCAAAAAACGATTGTCATAAAATTACTTATAATTTTCGCTTCAGGCTCTTTATCTTAATGACCCACTTTCTTTCATAAATTCAAAAACATATATAACGTATCAAAGAATAATCGTTTCAAGGAATTAATATGAAGGTTGACGAAAATCCTCTCAACCGAAGGGGTACGATAGAGGTCATGAGTCGTAATCCCTAATTAGAAACGAATAAAGATTAATTTATAAAATTATAAAAAGTATAATAATCCTTTTAAGTTAATAGACAAGAATACTGAATAGTTAAAAATCTAAAAATAAGGATTAAAATACGAATAACGATAACATGTAAAAGGGGTAAACATAACCGATAGTAGAAGAGGAAAAGGAAGTTTTATACTTGACTCCTATCGTTGGAAACCCATAATATACATGTCAACTTAAGAGAAGGAATACGACTTGTTTTCCAATTTTAACATCAACCCAAATAGAAAGGAGAATATAAAATACTGGAACCATAGCACGAATCTTTTAGTAAGAGGTAAGGTTGTAATATATAACGAGGTAAAACAAATAATGACTGTAATAAAGATTAAAAAGAGACACTAAAAAAAAGAAACATTTGAAAATTTCATTGTCACTTAAATTCTTTTTACAACAGTAACGTTAAAATCTATAAACGTATCTACTTCGTTTTGATCTTCCCAAACTTCTCTTTCGTAGTCTTGAATTGTTCTTTCATTCATCAAACTGATTGAAACGTTCTGATGTCCCCCCGAGGACGTCGATATAAAGACGGAGTCCCTGAGACACAAGAAGGTTATAGGAATAAAGGAAACCCACAAACGTGTTTACGATAGGAGACTCCTGAAGGACAAATTTGTATATTTGAGGAATGAGGGTTGAGACTGGGAGGGATACGAAGACAGGAACAAAAAGATGACAAAAATAGTGGTAAACTGTACGATGTAGTAAATACATAGATACACTCATATACGTTTACAGAACAGACAATGAGGGAGACATTATTTTAAATACTTCCTAAAAACAATCGAAATAAGTGATAGCACCGTGGATTTTGTTAAGGACCTGACTTTTGATTTGTATAAAAACTTACTCACTTATTTATTTACTAACTGTCATATATCTTAGTCTTAAAATTCCGACCTCATAAAGAGTTCCGGAGTCTATTAAATCCCGGTATTCTAACTTTAATATAGATTTTTAAAATTCCCTTTCAAATTGAACCAAAACCAAAGCTAATTTCAACGAAGTATTCTGACTCGCCTTGGTACATTTCAACAGCAGAAGCATCCAGTAGTCATAACTTACAGTCGTCAACGTACAGGTCGGTAGGGAGTGAAAAGAAATTCAATGACATAATACGAAAACAGAGATGAATCACCCATGAATAATGTGAACAAGAGACTAGAATTTTAAAATAATAGAAAGCAACAACCTAAGAAGTGTAAAATTCATCAAATGAGACTAAACTTAAGAATCCCGACTAAGGAAAACAACCTCCTTAGTACCATCATTGACGATGGTGATGGAGTTACTTGTAAAGTGAGTTCTTTGTAAATCTGACTCAATCCGTGGTACGGTCACTCAGATGTAAAAACTACACAGTTCGGGATTTACATGGAATTCTCTTGGCATGTAAAAATTATCTGAAAAATCTTCGAGAATCCCGAAGAGAATATCGAGTCAACCATTTCTTAGGCGGACGTTACGTCCTCTCCGGTCAAGTCAAGGACCCAGTCCTTCTCGGTGACTTCTTCCCTATTCGATGGGTGAGGTCATAAGAACCCGAAGGGAACACCGAGTCGACCATTTCTTAGACGGATGTAACACACTTTGGACTCAAGGTAGGGACCCAACCCTTTTAGAAGACCTCTTCGTTTTCCGATGGGTGAGGTCATAAGACCGGATCTCTTAAGGTACCTGACATATCAGGTGCCCTAACGTTTCTCAACATGTACTGATTGGCTGAAATTGAAAGTGTACCTCTTGAAACATTCACGGGACAGATTCTTCAGGATACAAAGCGGTTTATGAATCTCTTATAATAGAGGGTCCGGAAACCGACGTCCGAGTCTAACGTCGACTCCTATAATTGTAACAGTAAAAACGTTTCACTGAATCAATTACCTCCTTTGTTTCATTATCTATGAAATTTAATGCACAGTATTCACAAGATCAACTATCTACAAACGCAACATACCACTGGAGAGTGGGTGACCGAGACATAAGGTTCGAGTCATTTATTATGAAGGTGAGTGACATCCTTTCCGCATCGTGCGAAGGTTCAATGAACCAAACTTACTTAGAGTCTATCAAATTTAACCGAAAATATTAGAAAAAAAAAAACAAAACAAATGTCATAAACTTATACTATTGAAAGAGTTTTGTGACAAAATTTTAACATTCGAAAGTTACATTTATCTTCTTTCTGGAACAAGTTCCAATCAACAGAGGAAAATCAGTCGTCAATACACAGAATCCATATAAGTCTTTTATAACAAGTGAGGTATTCTCTAAAGATAACGGTATGGTAAAACATACACAGTCGTTCTTAAAAAAGACTATCGAAATATTCCTGTGTACATTTATGAAACGAAATCCGTCCTTCGATAGTACTAACGATCTGTGTAAGAAATAAAATTACGTATTTAAACTTTTTACTTCTGATCTTTACAGTCTTTCATGTATCTCTCATAACTCAATAGTTGGAAGGACATATCTAAGTGAATGAACTCCTTACTTTAATTCATCTCGGAGTTGGAATTGACACAAAGAACTGTAAAAACGTACATTAAAACATTCGCATTCTAACGAGATGACTGAGGAAAACCTCTCCTTCGGATAGTAAAGTCAAAAACATTTCACGCAGAAATTACCTCTAAGTAAAATAGGAGTTCCGATGACACTAAACTGATACCTATAATATTTTTACGATTTCGTTTCAAATATAAAGTAGACTAGGAAAATATCCCCTCCTACATCTTTAAATAGAGAGAACATTCATTATGTCTATGAGAGTCATACCATTTCAATTAAATCATTCGAAAGAAACTCACATCATAGATACTATGACCAACAAAACTATCAAAATAAAAACAAGGATATTTATTAAGAAAAAGGAAGACATAGAATAAGATTCTGGATTCTGTCCTGTCACATGTATTACTACAATACTCTTTCCAAAGAAGTAAGAATCAGAATTCTTAAATCAAAGGATAAAGAACGATTCGTCGTCATTTGTAACTGACTCGTCAGTATTTCTCCTCTTGTCTCTTTTACTGGAGTATCTCTAAAAACTCTGACCCTCTAACTCCTGGAAATACTATAACTGTACCAATAAGTTGTATTTTTCCTTTCAAACTGTCCTTAACCGACTACTAAAGTGAGTTGTTTACTCAAATTAAAGATTTATATTTCGAAAACCTTTCCACTACTTATTTCGTCTTTCTCGGAGTAATAATCACTCGAAGGTCCAACCACCCGTAATGACTCCACATACTATCATGTAAAACCATCAAAATATTATGTTCTACTATTGACAAAATCCTTTTGGGACACACCACACATTCAGACACCCTTCCTAGAGTCCACCGGTCCCTGGTGAACGGGACCCTTCACTACCGATTACACTCGGGACTACCTGTCACCCTCCGTCGTTCCGCTGACAGGCTCCTCCTCCGTGTTCATGTAAATAAAAGTCAAAGAATATAGTTCGAATCGTAGAAGTTTTGGTTTAAGAAGTAGGAACAGAGATTTTTACAGTAAGGGAGTTTAATATTAGGAAAAAAACGGTCGAACGTTTCGTTGTCTTGTTGTATCAATAGGACCAATATCAGGGAAGCGAGTAAAGGAGACAAGTCAGTCTACGATTAAAAACTAAGACAAATATATATATATATATAAGACGGGGGAGAAAAGAAAGGGACAAAAGAACAGGACAAAAGACTGCATGAGGTCGTCCCGAACGCAGGAACGAACCTATCGCGGAACAAAGACACTGAGATCAGATAGAAGTCAAGTAACAGGCACGACGACGACCAACCCAAAAGGTTTCACGTTTAGACTAATGAAACGAAAAGACACTATTTATGAGATTTTTAACAGACATCAATAATCCCTTTTCTTTTTTCGAAAAACCAAATAACATTTGAAGGAAAGGTATCAAAGCGAGACCACATAGAGATCGAAGTAGGAGACGTCAAACAAGAGTCTGGTGTAAAACACCGGGAATGTTCCCTACCGAACAGTAAGTACATACGTGACATGATCAGTGAGATAGACTTTACGTTCAATGCGAAGAGTCGATTACTGAGTTCAAGAAGTTTGGAATCTAGTTCGTAGTAACGAGGTTCTTACTGTGTGTACGGGGGACAGGAAAGAGATAACACTCATTAAAAGTATCTAAAACCTACCAATCAAACAAAACTAAAACGGTGGCCTGTGATACGAATGATTTGTGTTACTAGTATAAGAAAATTTAAGACATGGGGATCAGGGACGGTGAGACTCTTTGTGTAGTATCAGTAGACAATCTATAAACAACTTATTTCCTTTCTCCATCTTACCCTGGTCTATAGTCCACCAAGACCATAATCCAATCCATAATCCAATTATTCACACCCAAAATATTACTACGGTGATTTCTAAATTCTATTTCCTCAGTGCTATATACTGGATAGAAAACCTACCTTGTCGTCATAATTTTTGTGTTTCAAACATCTCTCTTTCTGTTATAACCAAAACTTTTATGACCTTACAAAGGAAGGAGAACTTTTTGGAGGGAATTTAACCTTTATGTAAATATCTGACCAGACGTCAGACCCTACGGCAACACTTAGGCCTCGACCACTACCCCTGAACCTTCGGTGGTCACATACCTCTGGGATGAGGATTCGGTTTCGGATTGGGAGTAAACTGACACAAAATTTCAGAGTTCCGATGTAAACACTCGATAAACATAAAAAATCACTAATGAACAAAGAAAAAATTTTCCTTCAATTTATGTACAAGAACTAGTACTCTATCTTGAATACAAGTAGAGACGATCATCTCCCTAAAATCACTTCTACTACCGGTCCACTTTGATAAAACTCACGTCCTACCACTGAACACTATTCACCGATATAGTTAATCTTCTGAGTAACCTAAATGGTTTAAAATAGTAAACGGAAGAAGGAAGTTTCACAACGTGATTCCAGAAACTTTCTAATTAAATAGTAATTGAAAGGTTTCTAATTACTACTTCTTCTACCTCAAATAAGAGAATTTGAAAACAACTTCCAATCTTGGATATAACCTAGGAATTCAAAGACTACAATAAAATGTTTTTTTCCTTTATTAACTACGTAAATGTTTCACCTCAATAAATAATCATTTTTATAACTTTACCTTAAGAAGATTTAGTACAACTATTTGAACCCTGTAAAGTTCATATTCAAAAGTGTCCATTCCCAGTCCCTTAAGTCCATGTCACGGAACGAGAGGTAATAAAATGTGTTTCAACGTTACTATAAAACCTTGAGAACTCTTTTTACGGTCGCAAGACCTATTGACATTCGGGTCAAACAAGACTACTCTCCTCTTCCAGTGTCTAAAGTAAAAACCGAAACAGACGAGGAAACGTTTACTTACTAAAACCACCCTGGAACTCCCTGGATCTCTTTTCGACACCCACTGAATCGTCTTTGGATGGTGGTGAGGAAAGTCTTTTCAATGGACGGTGATTGTCTCGTAATCTCAGTTTAAAGAAATACTTCTTATCACGAAAAATAAAAGTCGAAAGAGACACAGAACATACAAAAAGAAAAAAAAAAAGGTCAAACTTTTCCTCAAATGGCTGGTGGTTCTTTGAGTCCGAGTTAACGTCTTTTTTCTCCGTCTCTAATTACTCGAAGTTCGTCTCAATGTTCGAAAATTTAGTGTCCATTTTATGATAGATGGACCTCACTTAAACCCATAACTTTTGAGTGTCCCATTGTTTCCAACATAGTGCAGAAGTGTCGTAGTTTTACAACTTTGAAATTAAAAAGAGTATACAAAAGTATAAAAACAAATATATATAAAGATAAGACGACACAAATTTAAAAATTTTAATAAAACGGAGGCAAAAAATTTAAAAGTAAAAAGTTTTACAGATTAGAGAAGGAACACAAAATAAACCCAAAACAAGGACTACAGTACACAAACGACCCATTAATTCGTGATTCCCATTCTTTCAGAAAATAATAATCTAAACAGTAAGTAGTGACTAGAAATAGGGTGATGTCTTTTAATAACGAGTTCGATAAATAAAAAGTTTTGGAAGTCGGATACCCATGGAACGTCATTTTCTATTTGAGATCGACTTACTCTTGTAAAAGACTATTAAAAAGTTAAAGGTTTTCATTTGTCTAAATTTTGTGTTGTTTTTTCCCTCGTTTAGACCTAATACTTCATCTATCGAGTGTATATGACAGACGTGTGTTTTGTCAATCCATCCATCTTTCTTTATGTAATAGATGTACAAAATGTACCTACTTTCATTCCTTCATCTTATAAGTATCGATTTAAGGAAGTACATCTAAATATACGTTCTACTACTCGTTATTCATATCAAAACGATAGAAGGAAAGTAGGATTAAATACCAATACAACTTTATTACAATCCGTATGAAAAAGGATACAATAAACGTTAAAAGAAGAGAAAAAATGAATCACATATCAAAACAACGTCTCAGACAGACTTCTACGAGATCCTTAATATACAATCACAAGTCAAAACCCCCTTTTTATCTTAGATAGATATTCTTTTAAGAGTCACTAGTAGAAAGAGATCACGACGTTCTCTTCCATGGTGTTAAACAACTTTCAAAAGTAGAAAGAATACACCAAGGGAGAGGGAGTATAATTTATTTGTAAACCAACACAAAAGATATAAAGTCTAACTCGAAATCTGTGACTTTATAAGTACTGTTAAAAAAGGACCAGGTCCGATCATATTTAAATCTGAAAGGAAAGAAAATTAAAAAGGGTTAACTTCGTAAAGAACATTTAGATACGATCTTTTAAAATCAAATATCTTTTGTATAAGTGACGTAAACCTATACAATAACGACGTATACTAAAATATATTTTGCCCTTATATAAATGTAAAACTTTGTCTAATTTAGTTCGTCAGAGGATACAACAAAATCTAACACATGTCACTATTGGAGACAAATACAGATAGTTTTCTTTCGGACAATAATCTCTGAACTGTAACTGGTGTATGAGTCAAAACTTCTTGTCAACTGTTTAGGAAAGAAACCTAATCAAATATAAAGAGTACCTTATAAACGTAAACAGAATTATATGAAGAGAAACTAGTTTCGACACGACTAATATTTCCAATACTTATTTTACACAAGACAATAGGTACTAAAGTAAGGAACACAGTGAATTGTCTGTTCGTGACAATCTGCGACTCCTGTCTGACCCCCGTTCCACTAGTATCACAGACCGGAGTAGTCACTGTATGAGTTCATTTAGTGTGAGTAGTTTCAGATCTCGTCTTTAAGTTGATATGGAAATTCTGTAATTAACAATTGATATTTACAGACAACTTACACTCATGCTACATGTATGTAGGAACTGCAAGTTTTCCGTCACCATAGGTAATAGTGTCGTTGGGTCGGGTTGTGATTTCACTAAGAAAGAAATATGTATTACAAAAACTATTCCGTACAAAAAACTAACACCAGAGTTAAAGAGAATTTATGAAAAAGAAAAACGACTAAAACCTACAACTAAAGTTCAGGAACATGTATTAGACAAAAGGTATTAAAATGGTATTTTGAAAATTTACTAAATAATTATGAATATGTCGATATACCGAATCTCAACTTCAATCAAAGTCCTTTAGTAGTAGTGTTTTCAATAAATAGTTGAGGACAGTGGAAGTACCATCATTTTTACGTAGAGAAATACTTCGTTGTCTTCGTATTCCTATCTTCACGGAGCATTGGTCCAGCACAGAACGAAAACGTCCAGAATGATTCTTAGAATCAATTAAAAAGGAGTTCCAGTTTCCACACTACACCGTTATAATAAAGCGAGAGAAAAAGACCTAGAATAAATAAAATAAAATAAAAATGATTGAATTTTCTACCACAGGACGTCTTAAGACATATATTTGGAAGTACGAGGCAGGAGACCCACTTGAATGGACGTGTTTACCGAAGAAGTCGACAGGACAACTCTGACGATTGAACGTCTAGAAAATCTGGGCCCAGTGATAAGCGGAGCACCTGTAGAGGTGGGTGTACTGGTATTAATGGAATTTTACCCCTCATTATAAAGACTGTCAATGTAAAAATACTTTTGTTTTCGATATTATTATGAGAATTTAACCCCTTTTTAAAAACAACTTTAAAACAAACATCCAATTTGGTGTTACCGTAATGACTTTAAGTCAACAAAAACCATATTTTGTTTTAAAACTCTTTACATACGAACTTGGACGGAACATCTCTCGAGAAACAGTACCAAGAATAATAAAAAAGGGACATCAAACCACGGAACGGCAGACCAAACGGAGGAAGTCTACCTTTGCCTTGACCGGGAGGTCGGGACGGGGGCGGCGGCGGGGGCGGCGGGGGCGGCGGGGGCGGCGGGGGTGGCGAGGGCCCCGACAGGAATGGGGAACCGCCCCCCGGAGACGGGGGCGGGGGAGGCGACCCCGAAGAGTCACCTGTCTGGCGAGGTGGAGGTGTCTACGACGGAAAACCCAATTTTGGTTTCTTTCTTAAATTTGACCTTTGGTCGTACTCTTCTAATTTAACCAATTTCCATATTGTCTTTGTTCATCTCTTTATTATGATAAAGAATCTAATTTCGAATTTAAACATAAATGACCATATATCAAAGGTTACCCTTGGCATAAGTTTTACCATAATTTATTTGTCCTTAAGAAAATTCCTTTCACAACTCAAATTTCGGGAAATTACCGTTGGGTGAGGTCATAAGAACGGACCTCTTAGGGTACTTAACTCCTCGGACCACCCGATATATCAGATACCCCAGAGGTTCTCAACCTGTGCTGACTCGCTGAAGTGAAAGTGAAAGTTCGGGAAATGATAACCGATTTCGAAAGATCAAATATTTAACCCATCCTCAGATACTATTAATATGACCCTAAACCAAATATTAGTTTACGTATGTATTGTAAATTTAATTTATGTATGTATTAAAATATAATACTAATATGACACATAAAAATTTACAAAATTTTTTCATGTCTTTTCAATCATAAGAATCCTTGAAAAAATACAACCATCGATAACGTTTTTAATAACGAACGACAGCCTCCACCTATAAATCAACTCTGTGTCCTTAAGACTTAGGACGTCTTTCTACCAAAGTGTTCAGTGTATTTGACTCGTAACGATTTCTAATCCTCTTCATATTGACTCCTTCTTGATTGAAGTAACGTAAGTCGAAGTCAGGGGTTGATAAACTCTCACCTTGGAAAAAAAAAAAAAAGGAAAAGGGATTATTGTGGAATTGAAAGACGTCTTGAATATAACGTAACTTGTCTGAAACATTTTTTAGAATGCCGTCAATGAGGTATTTATAGACGACCGTCGAGACCCCATGACCCACACGTCTACCACTGACCCACCCCCTGTCTACTATGTGAGTTGGTAAACACTTAGACAGAAGAGAGACTGACGTCTAGTCTGGAGTCCTTTACTGACTTCTGACAAAGACCCATTTTCGTTTACTTTTATTCATACTTTCACACCTAAACGAAACATTTGAACTCTTATATAAAACAACGGTCGGTTTTGCATTCAAATTATAGAATCAATAAACAACGAAAATCATAAAATTATAACGTTGAGAAATCTACGAAAGTTATCATAATAAACATAGGGTCTTTACTACAAAAATGTCATGATTACTTATTTACTTCGATCAAAAAAATACATCTCATAGTGGACTCGTCAAAAAATTTACGTTTACTAATTATGGTCTCAATTTTTTAAAGATGTGCTATGTAAGAAACTTCTACAAGATTCAATCTGAAAGTATTTGCTCCTATAAAAGTGTCTTTCAAAACTATACTTTTAAGGGAGATCAGTTACTCTTTATCTTTTTGTTTTAGTTTTACACTCAGAAGGAGATCAGTATTAAAAGAGTGAGAAATCACAACGTCACTGATGGTACATTAATTAGTCATACTGAGTGTACCCAATCTTTACTAGTCTAAATATCTAATAAAACTTTCCATCGAACTTTATCTCAGACACTCATCTAATATAGTAGAAAAGTAATACTTGTTACTTTAAGTAAAAATTCTGGATG
Organism: Capra ibex; assembly: GCA_006410555.1. Classification (NCBI taxonomy): domain Eukaryota; kingdom Metazoa; phylum Chordata; class Mammalia; order Artiodactyla; family Bovidae; genus Capra; species Capra ibex. The sequence goes on along the minus strand of SJYO01048061.1, from coordinate 68,928,839 downwards.
GGTTTCTATCGAAAATGGATACGTGACACTTAAAAGAGAAAAATTGTTAATATAAATCCTTAATGAGAACAGACTTTAAACTAAAACTGTACTCGGATGGCAAATACAAAGTCCCAACTATGAGTGTATGTGACAAATAAAGTAAAAGTCATTCTGTAAAATCTAAACAGCATGTTTGGTGAATGTAGTCCGTAATAGAAAATTAAAAGTCTTTCCTTGGAAAATCGTCTGAATCCGGTGAATATAGGGACCCGGGTAGTTTGTCTCTCCACCATCCCTCTCTAACGTAACCTGTCTCGACCCTTACGAGTCACATCTGATTTCTCGACCGAAGAATTTGACGGATGACGTACGACCCATGGTACGGTCTCCGAAATACATGGACTAAATTGAACTAGTAGTGTCGTTGGTTCCCTACGACCGTCTATGGTTTTTGTAGTAAACGTAAGGAAAATTTACACAAGATTTTATATTTAATCTTTGACAAAGATTTTTTATTATCTTCAATCCTTGAGATTGTCCATTAACATTTAATCTAAAGATCTTAAATTAAGGTTTCAGAAATAGTATATAAAACCTTGTGGTAAAAAGGACTGATTTTGTCATTTTTATTATATAAAAGTAGAAACTTTTGATCCCCTTAAAGAATCATTCGATTGGGATCATTTTGAACACTTCATTCGTCTAGAATTAAAATGGAAAACTAATACCTCTTAGTTTTAAAAGAAACCTTTTCTAATCACGTGAGAAGTCCGTTAGTTCCTTTTATATACCGTCAATTTTACACATAAACGTACATTTTGTGAAGTCTTAAAGTCTAAAGTATTAGACCTTAACTAATCAAAAGGGAAACGAAAAGAGCATCCACCTTTCCCACTATAGATTTTCGACAAATTCATTATGACGGTAGGTCGATGAAAAAAAAAGGGAGAGACATGAGACTAATGAAAGAATTAATTACTCCGAGTTTTCCCTTTGAACAATCGTACGGAAGTTAAATCGACATCACAATCGGACTTTACTTTATTAACCTGGAAATTTTTTAAGAATTCAGTAGATTGAAATCGGAATACTAAATTCCAACCTTTTTTTATCTGTAATCGAGTTAGATTATGGTCAACATTTCCAATTCCACTCCTTTACTACTAAGAAAAGACTTATAAGGTATAAAGTGATAGAAAGACTGAGACACACATAGGGGTCACGGGGTTTAGAGAGAAGTCAAACTGAATCTCCGACCGTCTCCAGACACTGTAGAAAAGAAAGTTGAGTTTACGTCGAAGGAGAAAAGACACTGTGATATATTATAAAGGTGCTAGTAACCTTTTTACTCCTTCGGATGCCAGTATTGCGACCCCTTACGGTTGTAGAATGTTACGGTTGTCCTCCGTTCGACACTCCCGTTGAAAAAAACCAGCCCTAAAATTTCTTATTGAGGATCTTTCGTAATCAACTCCTCGGAATTTACACGAAAAACCGGACTAATCATAAAATAATCTTTTCCAGTAAACAATAACGAAAGTCTTCCTGTCCTGAAACACATTTATATCCTTTTTAGTCTGTCCTTCCGTTCTACTTTCACGGACATTTTGAATCTGTTCTGTGTCCCCACAACCTATCCAACGAGGAACAAGGAAATAAGTACCGGACCGACGTTGAAAACGGATAAAGGGTACTACGGTTTCAAAAGAAACTTAGTCAAAACAGCAAAGACGTCTTAAGTCTTACCTTTACTTCAACGAGAGGGGAGAGATCGTCCGTCCCCCGCTATCTCCGTACCTGTACCCAACTAACAGCAACAACCGAACGTAGTGTCAAACCGTCCTTCCTGTGTCCTAAATCTAATGACTTTTTAATGTCCAAAAATCTCTTTTCCACATAAAAAAAATTTGACATTATGGAGGTACCTGATTCTTGGTTCCGAGAAAGAGACTAATGTTTCCACTTACAAGACAAGGTCCGTAAAATTTACCATCCGTGGTTAGAAACACGTAAACTTTAACCGTCTTTCCTTTTTCTTTTTTTTTTTTTTTGGTCTTGACTTCGGTCATTAAATTTTTCTTGGAACCTTAAGAGAAAGTATAAGAAATAAAAAAACAATGGTTCATACCAAGAAACAGAATGTCACGAAATCCAAATACTCCCTAAATCCAATTCTATTAACCCAAAGTCTCCAGAGTATGTGTCTTTTCCTTCTCCTTGATTAGAAAGGATAACTCGTGGACACCATATGGTCGGGACTTGACCCAGTAGAAGTACACTAAAACAAATTAAAAATGACGTAGAGAAGACCCTCTTCCGTTACCGTGGGTGAGGTCATGAGAACGGACCGTTTAGGATACCTACCTCCTCGGACCATCCGACGTCAGGTACCCCAGCGATTCTCAGCCTGTGCTGAGTCGCTGAAGTGAAACTGAAAAGTGAAAGTACGTAACCTCTTCCTTTACCGTTGGGTGAGGTCACAAGAACGGACCTCTTAGGGTCCCTGCCCCCTCGGACCACCCGACGACAGACACCCCAGCGTGTCTCACCCTGTGATGACTTCACTGAATCGTCGTCGTCGTCGTCGTAGAGAACAATCCAAAAAGAGAACCAGACGACTAACTTTGTTAACATTGAGGTGTGTCATGGTGGGACGGGGTAGTTGAGTGTCTACCTCGTTCCACAAGAACTCTCTCAACTCGGAAAGGAGAATTGAGTACAACGAGAAATAATAAAAAGAATGGAAAAAAAGGTCAATCTAAAATGAATAAAACGAAAAATTTGATTAGAGGAAAAATACTGAAAAAATTGTGACGAAGTCACCCTTGTACAGAACATAGTATTCCTCATGTCTTTGAGGAATCAGTAAAGGATACTTTAGTTGTAAAAAAAGACTAACAATATAGTAAAAGAAAAAATATGAAGTAAAGGGATTATTCATAGAGTGAAATCAAAGGAACGAAGAGAGGTAGGATTTGAAAACTCTACTTAGAATCAAAAGGTAACAAATCTAAGAAAACTTTTATTGTACAACCGTAAAAAGGATTAGTATATAAAAAAGGGAGTAGACGGAGTAATTAAAAAGGACGAAAAAGAGACAGGATAAATAGATGTCAACAAGTGTAGTTCATAAATATCCCCGGTATAACATACACTTCTGAACACAAACCGTGACCCCTGTGACAGCACTCCTCCACCTGTACCGGGATCTTAGTGTAACGGAATACCGGAACTACTACACGTCAGTTCAAGCGTCCACTTCAGATTATTGGTCCTCACTCTATTCGTCACGAGTAGAACTAATATCTTTTCGGACGGTACAAAATGACAAAGTCCGAAGACAATTCTGAATTGTTCCAATATTTCGTCGTAACAAATATATAGAGAGTCTTTAAATTAGTGTTATAAGCATATGACTTGTAAACCATAGTAGTTTTATTACGATTACTGGACACATAAAAAATGGTCTAACCTTCGTAGACAACCAATTAAAAATGTCCGACAACCGTTTACCTAATTGCATATGATTGTCCAATAACCACAACCTAAATAGTTCATTTTAATTATAATTAATGCAAGTAGTAAGTGTTTGACAATTGAATTATCCCTAATTTCCCGAAAGACTTTCATATACTTATCTTATTAAACGAATCTGACTAATTAATACTTTTATACTAAGGTGTTAACAATCTAAAGACTTCATTAGTGGAAAATATTGTCCACATAGTATAAACGGTCCATCTCAGTTATTTGACCAAATATTTATTAAAGAGTTGACTTGTCAATACCGTATACCTTTGTCAATTACCTAATACATGAATTTTTGTTTAGTTCGAATCTAAAGACTGTAGTATCAAGTCACCTGTCTCATAACTCCATCTCTCACTATTTGGTACCTAAAAGGGTCACTGAACCGACACAAGTCCTACACAGAAACACAAACTTTGTGTTAAATAATGAGACATGTCTGGTTTCACATATTTTTAGGACTTGATGGAGGATTCGGATGTAATTCTACTTGTTATATTAAACATTGTCTCTTTATACCAAGAACTGCCGTACAATTATATCTTTACTACGGTTTTACCTGCATAGAAGTTGTAGAACGTCTAAAGACTCTTCTGTAAACTGTTTATGATTAAATCCTTTTAACCCCTCCTTCAAACACCTCTTAATTTATAAAAAGATCCCTAGATAAAACCAAAAATAGACACTGACTTATACTTTTTTGAAACTCCTTTAATACTCCATCCAGTCTTTACAGTACGAACAAAGTGGTAATCCCTCATAGAGTAACAATGGTTAACATAAGAGACAACATAACGTTTTCTTTGGTCTTAAATAAGACTTTCGAAATCACTCCATTTTGGATCTCTCTCTCCCATTTCTTTCCCCAACAAATCCAATCTCGGTGTCCGTTGAAAGTCCAGGTGTCTTACGCAGTCAGTGTACGAATCAATGGGTCGTAGGGAAACCGTACAACACTATCTTCGAAACTTTCAAGGACATTCATCAGCACAAACAATATATGACACCACTGCGACATTTGTCTTTCCTTCCTCCGAACCTAAACGAATATAGCATAACCCCTCACACACGGGTATTTGCGCTTGAAAAGGGGGAAAGGAAAAAACAGAAAAAACAAAGAAGAAGGTAGTCTCTTTCCTTACCATAGTCCCGTAACCTAAGGTGATCTCAGTAAACTGATCATCGTCTAACCCGTTACGGCAGAGGACAAAATGTTCATTAAGTTGAACCATAAAATAAAGACCATCGTCAAAAGGCACCACGTGGACATCGATAGTTTGGAATTGTTTTAACATTTAAACAATGTAAGACAGGAGTAGACAATCTAAAAAAGAGAATCCTAAAGAGAAGGTAAAGGACATAGGAGACGGAAGAAGGAGTAAATGTGACCGCAGAGAACAATGGGAGACTAACGAGTTACATGTGAAACGTCAACGGTACAGACGTCATACAAGACAATGAGTCCTAAGGGTGTATTAATCACACGTCGTAATAAGAGGTCTTTTATTTTTACTCCGAGAAGGAAGACTCACACAATAAAATTAGATTTCGTTATAAAACATTTAGACCGGTAAGTGGTGAAGGGGAGAAGAGACGAGAAAGGACGGGGAGGAGTGGGGGCCCAGGCGGAAGTGTGTGTGGTGAACGGTCCGAACCTTCTGGCTCTTAGTGCACCTCAATCGCGACAAGGGCTAGGTAGAGACCTCGTGTCCGTCCCTCACCAGAGTACCATCCTCTCAGTATCCTCTACCCACGAGGAACGACTTAAGGTGCGATATCCTTAAACTATTCTTTGATCATTCAAATAAACATTCTCCTTTGTTTTTTTCTTTTGAAGAGTACTTCTATTGAAGTAATATAAACATATTGGAACTTAAAGGATTCAATCTAAACCCAATACATAAGCACACAAATCAATTCGACCCACAAGGACGACGGGGGGAAGTTCCAATCCAGTAAACCCGTATATGAAAGTTTGAAACTAGTATAAGATACATATCTTCTTCGAAAGTACGTACAGTACCGTAAACTCCTCTTACGGTCAAATCTCTGGAAACAAATAGTGTCCAGACTGAACAGGTTCACGCACAGACACGGAATTTTCTCACCTATAAAGTTTCAATCTACGCGACATAGGGTCCTCAAAAATTGAACCTCAGATTCTTGAAACTACTCTTTTGACTTCCACTGTAGCAACGAAAGTGGTTGGAGATTGGCGGTAGGTCGAGAGGGAAGGCGACACCTGTATGCGTCACTCGTCTCGTCGTCGAGACGGTGAAGAGAGACATTCCCGGCGCGCAAGAAACGTAGAACGCACCCACGTGAGGGAGACAGTGCGGGCTGAGAAACACTGGGGCACCTGACATCGGGCGCTCTGAGGAGACAGGTACCCTAAGAGGACTCTTCTTACGACGTCACCCATCGGTAAAGGAGGAGGTCCCGTATAAGGATTAGGTCTATAGTTTGGACACAAAGGACGTGGAGGACGTAACGTCCGTGTAAGAGACGACGGTTCGGTAGTCCCCTTCGGGCACATGAAAATATAGTGTACTCTTAACAAAGTCCGTACAACTTTATGACTTTGAGTAGTGATGAAGTTGTAATTGCATATTTAAAAATATGAAAATCGATCTGAAACAATGAATTCTACACTTATTTTTTTGAATAAAACAGTCAACCCAGGAGGACCTTTGTTTACGACTCTACAACTTCACGTCCTCCCTAAAAATTCTCAATTCGTAACCCATTACCCACCCTTCCCATTTTCTGCCACTCTCGTCCTGACCCGTCTTCCTTGGCCCTCACAGGACGTTTAGACTCTTCAAGAAGCGGGACCTCTGGTCCTACGTACAACGCCTCCAAGGCCCAACCTCGGACGACCGACCGGACCCGTGAGGACGGTGAGAGCCCGGTACCGGCCCCGAGGTCGACACCTCCCCGGCCCTCCCGAGCACCGAGCATCGGACAGTCGAGTCCCACGAGAAAGACATCGGCTGACCTTTCAAGAAAAGACTTCCCTCTAGACTCGGAGGGTAGGGGTACCAACAGTCTACACATACACTGACCATGTGTTTGACTGTGAGTCACACAAAGTTATTGTCTTAAACTCTTGTCAAATGAGGGAAACTTGATCATACATGAAAAATACGTAAATTTTAGTCCTCTTCCCCAGACGGAGAGACCAACGTCATGCCCAGGTACGGGTGTCTGCAACGTCCGGGACGACATATCCACTCTGACTCCAGTCCCCGGACGGGAGTGGACGGCGGAGAAGTGTACCTGCACCGAAAACCCGAACGAACAAAGTATTAACTTCCCGGGTCACACAATAAACATTACTCTATAAAGTAGGTTGAATCTTATTAAAAAATACTACCAAGGTTTTAGACCTGTAGGTAAATAATTCATTACGTAAACAATTATTTTTGTATATAGTTTACACCTTGTGTATATTTTGAATGAGGGATTAATCTGTCATTCTTTCGTTGTTATAATTATTACACAGGACAAATTTTCATTATAAATGAAGTAATACAGTAAAATAAACAAGGGGTTTCGTTAGGACACTTCGTGGGGTCCGTTTACAAGATATGTAAAATAGAAATTCTTTTTCAACACGAGATGTTCACTTCAAGTCGATTTTCCTCGACGGTGAGACTTACCTTATGTCTAGACTCACATTTCAGTAACGAGGAAGAAGATACGGTACGACGAAGAGACTAATTTTCTTTAGGATAATACAAAATAAATTTCACGAGAAGAAACTAAATTTTATTAAAAGGAGAGTAGAGGACGGTGGAATGGTGACGGGGTGTCGTCAAGTAGGAGTAGGGTGCTAAATATAATTTCCGAAATTTTTGGACGGCAAAAAATAATTCTGGTAGAAAGTAGTAAGCCATGGAGAAAAGTGAAGACATTCATAAACTCGACATTTATGATTGTAGTGCGACACCTCACACACGTTCTTCAAGTCGATGTTCACATACTGGGGTCGGCAATGTCGACATCCAGAAAAGGAGAGATTTTATATCCTCTATTCTAGGTCGAGTATTCCAATAACACTCCTAACATATTACTTATAAAATCCTGTAGAAAACGTTACGGGTCAAGTAACATCAACGAGTTCTTTATAATCGACTTGAATTTAAGACTCTTGCGTCCGAGTAGAAATGAACGGAACAAAACACATAGTAGAGACTTAGAAGGTGTTATCATTGTTCAATTTACTAGAGGGAGGTAGAACTGGAGTGAAAGTTTACTTCGAAAGATTTGACGAGACAATTACCTAGAGACCATCATCAGTGAATACTTCTGAAGATCTTATGACCAGCCATATAGAACAAAGAAAGTAAAGACACATGTAGAAGTGACGGTTTATGAAATAATTCTAAGACACTTCTTCCTCGATAACTTAGTTACATTTCTGGATATAAAGGGATAAAAAATTTTTAAAAAGACCAAAAAAAAGAAAGTCAAAAACTCACTAATTACCTCGACCACGGGTTGTTACATACTAAAATTATTGACTTTTAAAATTGAAACCAAAAGAACCACACTAAGACAAAATCTAATAACTCGACTACTCTTACTAGAACCTTTCGAGTAAGTCAAGAAATATTTTGGAATGACCTAGAACAATTATTAAGTAATACGAACTACCAATAAATATCAAAGTCGGATTACTCCCACTATACTTACCGAATTACAGAGACACCTTGACCCTACGTAATTCCAGGGTCAGGGGTCGGAACAACCGTGGTCCCTGGTTAAAACACCTTTTGTCAAAAAGACACCTGGTCCCCGACCCCCCTACCAAAACCCTACTAGGTTCGCGTAATCTAAATAACACGTGAAATAAAGACTAGATTACGGTGGTGACTAGACTGTCCTCCATGAGCAGATGTCGGGCCTTCAACCTCTGGGGAGAAATTTCGTTTTCCTCGGAAATCAACTATCCGTTTAGTCTCACGGTTCATCTCGAATACCGGATTTAGGGACGACCCAAAAGTCCTTTCTACTCTTGACAAGTAAAAGAATTAAAGTATCTCGCGATCGTCTTCCAAATCTCCTCACTATTAAAGAGTTCTTGACCGAGGAGAAAAAGAAGAGGTCGAGACACTACATTCGATTTCTTTAATAAATCCGGTTAACATATTGTGACAGAAAATATGTATAGTAAATCGGATTGAGAATAAAGGATTTGTCCACTGTTTAACTTCTTTATGTATTTCTTTACAAAAATCTTATATTAACTTTTACCGATAACATAAAGAAGAGGTTATCGGACAGATCATTATTATCCCCTCCGTTTTGAGAATTTTCACAAATAGAGTCTTACCAAATGTCGGACCTTTGCACTCTAACCGTCTACTTGAACCTTTAAATGTACGACGTAATCACACACATCTAATCAGAAAAGACTACTTAGGTCTTTTCTTTCAAACGGACGTCCTTTATCATGAGTCAATTTTCACTAAATTTTTTCTTCGGACCACCAAACAGGGTCCCAACCACTTGAGTCACTGTAATCTAATTGAAGAGGAGACAAAGGACAGAAAGTGCGGTCAAAGTCGTATCGGGTCGACCGTTTCCCCCTCCCTTAGTAATACGAGCACGAGTGTCCACCCCGAAACACAATCAAAAAATAACTACGAGATTGTTTAAAGAGGTTTAAATCATCCAATTCGGGACATTTGAATGACAGAATACCAAGACATCCAATCTCAGGACACACCCAAAGTAACCCGATTTTAGTTCCCGACGTAAGACCTCCGAGAAGGTCTCCGAAGGGTGTAAGAAGTCAAACACCGAAGGAGAAGTCAAGGAGTTTCGGTCATCGTCACTCGACTCGGAGGGAGTGGACTATAGGAAATCATGCATAAAGAGTCTGAGACTGAATTTACTCCTTTCAAAGAAATTTCTGAGCACTAATTTAACCCGGGTAGACCTATTAGTCCCTCTGAGAGGATTAGAATTCCAAAAATTGGAATTGGTGCAGTAGTTTCGAGAGAAAAGAAACATTCTACTGCATATTTTGTCCGAGGTTCTTAATCCTAAACCTTTAGAAACTGTCTCTTCTTGTCCCGAATCCTATGGCATTTTAATGTTGTAAAGTGTTCTATGAACTGGGACAACTAAGACGAGTAATTTTAATATACAGAGGAAAGTCGGGACGTAAGGGAATTATCCTTACGATAAAACCCAGGTCCCCGTAAAACTGAACAAATTTAGTAAACAAGACAAGTGATTTATAAATAACTCGACACCTAGAAATGATTAGTGTGGTTGTACAAAAACAATGGTATCGATTCACGGAAAGGTTTCGGAATCCGTTTTAGCAGTATAGTACAGATTCTCGGTCCGTAATAAAAAGGAGAAGAAATAAATTTATATTATATAAATTAATCACACGTTGTCCATGATATCGGATGACACATAAAAGGTCAAACATTATATATGTTAAAGTAAAAAAAGATTCTATCATTATTTAAGACGTATATATATAAATGAATGAAAAAAGGGTTCAGTCTTTATGGGAAGTCTTTCGACGCCATTTCTCGGTGACCATAGATGTTTGTTTAACCAAGAACTGAAAGTCAACAATAGTAAATTAATAATAATAAATTAATAAAAGATTAAATCTTTTTCTTTACACAATATAACAAATTGAATATTTGAAAACAACCCTCTATTGATAAAGACATACGGAACAACTTTTTGAATTAAGAGAGTGGAACTTCAAATCAATATAAAATTTCATGTCAAACAAAATACTGTAAAGTGTTGTATAAAAATAGACATCTTATAAATATGTTACGAGTTTGGATTATACGTAGATGTTTACTATACTTGTATATTTACTAATATTAACGTATAAAGTGACCTATTAAATTTTATATATTTTTTTCAAACAAAATTAACCCTTTTAAAGTAGTGACTCCCTTTAGTGTAAATAGTTTTCTAGATTATGTCGATGTAAAGTGTGTCTTATTCGTTAAATAAAATTAATTTAACAACAGAGAATCAATGAACGGTCACAGCAGAAGACAGTAGTATAACGGAATCTGAGTAAGGAGGACTTCATCCCGAGAAGAGGGAAGAAATTAGAAGAAAAGAAAAAGTTAATCTCTCGGTTAATAAAAAGTCCCAAAGTGTCCAGAGTCACCCTCTCAAACGTGGGAACCAGGGCAATGACCATTCTAAGTTAGGTCTTCTCAACTTTATCGGTCACCCTAGTAACACAAACAAAAAGTTATTTCCTGTAAACAAAAATCTCGAAAACACAAAAAGATAAATTTTTAATAAGCAAAAAACTTATGAAAAATTGAAAAGGACTCAAAATAAATCGAAGTGAATTTTAGAATAGACCGATATTTTTTCACTTACACTTGAAAATTTTGACCGGCGAGTAAACGTAAAGGTAATTCGGACTCGTCTAAATCGTCACGAAAATTATGGTTATCCTTCCTTTTATCGTCAAACACAGTCGAAGTCACACTGTTGTCATGAAAACATTATCTAAATGGTATATACGTACATATACATATATATGTATGCACACATATATAGACTTTCATATAACAAAGTATCTGATCAGTCAGCTTTTTACTGATTAGTCACCTAATGACAAAAACAAAAAAACTTGGCAGAAAAAAGGAGTCGATCTAGCAACTCACGTCTAATCCGTCACCTATACTACCAGGGTTTGGGTGAAACCATGGAGACTCCACACGAAAATAGTCTTCTCGATAAAAGCACGTACACAAGTACTACTTATCCGTATTGGATGTTGGAGTTATTTAGTGTTAAAGAGTAATAAGAAGTAATATGATCCTAACATTCTTCCCGTGTGTCGACGATCTTAGGTTTTCCTCACTCTCTTTCGTCGACTGAATGTTCCTTTCCCCTTTATCCACGAGAGAGTCGAGGACTCACCCGGGTCCGGAGGGTAGCATTCTCAGTCCGGAAACAGACAAGCACACTCTCCGAATCCAGGACTCGTCAATCTTTAGATTCAGAGGTCCAACGTAGTAATCTTTCCGCAACTTTCAGTTCCCAAGTAAAGAAGAACTGAAGTACGGACCTCGAGCACGGAGAGAGAGGACCACTCTGAGACTTCCTTTCCGCTCCCTCCTTCCGATCCCTCGTGCGACCCCCGGACCGACCGTCAGGGACGTGTGCCCACACCTTCACGTGTGTGACCCCCGGACCGACCGTCAGGGACGTGTGTCACTGGGCTCTGTGCGAGGGATTGGTGTCACGCCGTATTCCCGTGGAGACTAAGTCAGGACAGTCGGAATCTTCGGCACTATCGGTAAAGTAAGTAATCAGTGGAAGAATCTCACAAAAAAAAAAAAAAAAGGGTATAACAAAAGAGTATCAGAAAGATAAGAGTTCTGTCATTACATTAGATAGAAGTCTAAATAGTAGAGATCTCTATAGTGGCCTCTTCCGTTACCGTTGGGTGAGGTCATGAGAACGGACCGTTTAGGGTACCTGCCTCCTCGGACCACCCGACGTCAGGTACCCCAGTGATCCTCAGTCTGTGCTGACTCGCTGAAATGAAAGTGAAAAGTACGCAACCTCTTCCTTTACCGTTGGGTGAGGTCACAAGAACGGACCTCTTAGGGTCCCTACCCCCTCGGACCACCCGACGGCAGATACCCCAGCGTGTCTCAGTCTGTGCTGACTTCTCTGAATCGTCGTCGTCGTCGTCTCTATAGTGTAATTAGTAGAGGGTACACACATGTGTAAGATTCCCTAAGTTTCTTTTACCGGAAGGGACAGAGTGTAAACATCGAAAGACGTATGTCCAAGTTTGACACAAAGATCGACATATGAAGAACGAAAAAAAGACGAGTCGTGTGGTGTGAGGTCATGCAAACTAGATGAAAAGACAATTTAAACCGACACGCAAAGTAACGGGGAGAGACCCAGGAGTAGTGAATGAGACTTGAAAACTTAAACGTCAGGGATAGGTAAGAAACCGAAGATCCTTTTAAGGGGTACCCTCGACGACGGTGGAAGAACGGTCGTAAAGTAACTGTCCAACCGGGACCTCTCGGGAGGACCGGAGGAGACACGTCGACGACGCAGACGGTAGTGCTCCCGGTCGGTCAGGTAAGATGAGTCTCACGTGGTCTCGAGACCTCCGGAGTGAAGACGGGGGGTCGAAAGAGTGAGGGAGACGAGGGTGGAAGCAGAGTCAAGAAGGTGAAGTCGGTGTGACGTGTCGGAGACCCCATGTGGAGTCTGTACGGTCCCCGTGAGGACGTACCCGAGAAAGGATGAACCTTGTGAGAATAAAGTCCATTGACGAACCCAGTCGGGGGTGACGGAGGTACAGAACTGAGTTCACAGTGGAAGAGTCCCTCAAAGAATCCGAATGGAGAGTCAAATCATTACAGTCGGACACACAAGGAGACACTGGAGGAGTTAGGTCAAGAGGGATGGAATAAAAAGTCAAAAAAAAAAAAAAAGTGAGTAGTGGAAAATTGTAGAATAAATAATGAATAGATACTCCATATATAAATAGTAAAAGAGAGAGACGGGAGTGACCTTCAATTTTAGGAAATCCTCTCGCTAGAAACAAAGTAAATGATTACACGGGACTCGTGGATCCTCTGCATGGCCCGTGGACAAGTCAACGATCCAACACAGACTGAGACACTGGGGTACTTGATGTCGTACGGTCTGAGAGGACAGGAAGTGACAGAGGACTTTGAGAGAGTTCAAGTACAGGTGACTCAGCCACCACGATAGATTAGTAGAGTAGGAGACGGTGAACCGTGGATCACCCGTGGTTTAATTAAAACCGACTTTACTTACCAAAAAGTAAGGAAATTTCTTTTGCATATTATTAAAGTTGAAGGAGTTCAAGTTTAACAGAGAAATTTAAAATTTGTTTATCCTTAAAACGCAGTCATCTAAAGATTCAATACAGGCTGAGAACGTTGGGGCACCTGATATCGGACGGTCCGAGGAGACAAGTACCCTAAGAGGTCCGTCCTTGTAACCTCACACAACGGTAAAGGAAAAGGTCCCCTAGAAGGGCTGGGTCCAGCTTATCTTGGGTCCCTAGCTAGGTCCAGAAGACGTAACGTCCGTCTAAGAAATGACTCACTTGGTACCCCTTAAAACGTTTCTCTCATCTCAACCAATTTACTAGATCTAAGATTAATTGAGATGGTGACTACTGAAATCGAGACGACTCACTATCTGATAAAACATTTAGTGTATTTTTTAATTCTCTGATCTTCCACCAACTTTCTCACCATATACAAGTCCTAGATTTACGATTTTACGAAGTGTAAAAAAGGACAAAATTGACGTTCTTACATATACTCTTCTTCCTTTCTCAAATCCATCTAAGACAATAACAACCTACTTGGAACTAAGCTTAGTTGTCGGGGTTCTTCTTGACAATCGTTTGTCTAACATTGTTAAGTAAATAAAAAAGTAAATAAAAAGGACTTTTAACGAGGAAACAACGTACAACTAAAAAAATCAACAACAATTAACCCCATGTTAAGTGTAGTACACTTTCTTTGGTAAAATTTCATACGTAAAGTCGCCGTAAATCATGAAAATGTCACAACACGTTGGTGACGGAGACAGATCAATGTTTACTAAAGGCAGTCCAGTTTCATTTTGGGACAGAGTAAGTCGTCAAAGAGGGGTAACAGAGAAGGGGAAGTAGGACCGTTGGTAGGACCGTTTGAGGTCCTCTATTCACTTCCTGTCCCTTCCTTCAGACAAAAGACACAGAATTAACCGGAATCAACCTACAAAGTAAATTTACCCCAATACGTCACACACTGAAAAAAATTAGACGGAAGGAGGTCGTACTATCAAAGCTCCTAGTAGGTGTAACATCCCACATAGTTATAATGTAAGGAAAACAACAACAAATGAACGATTCAACATAGGAAGAGAAAACACTGGGGACCTCGACATCGGGTGGTCCGAGGAGACAACCACCCTAAAGGGACCGTCCTTATGACCTCACCTAACGATAAAGGAAGAGGTCCCCTAGAAGGGTTGAGTCCTAACTTGATCACAGAGGACTTAACCGTCTACCTAAGAAATGGTGACTCGGTAGTTCCTTCGGGTTTTGCAACCCAAAGGTGGGGACCCACCCGAGTTTGGTCGTCGGAAAAAAAAAAAGGTCTAAAATAAAATAAATAAATAAAAAAATGAAATGTCACAACATAACCAAAACAAATTGCCGGTCTACGTGATTGGCTGACGTGGCGACTCTGTTTATCTAAAGAAAATCACCGAATTATTATAGGAGGACACACCCAATACGGACGAAACGTCAAGGAAGGAACCTTCCTTTCGATACCGTTTGGATCTGTCGGATAATTTTTCGTCTCTGTAGTGAAACGGTTGATTTCAGGTATATCAATTTCGACACCAAAAAGGTCATCAATAAACACCTACTTCTTCCACCTCGCGACTTCTTAACTACCGAAACTTAACACACGACCTCTTCTGAGAACTCTCGCGGGACCAGGAGTTTCTCTAGATTGGTCTGTTAGAATTTCCTTTAGTCGGGACTTACACGTAACGTTCCTGAGTACGACTTCGACTTCGAGGTTATGAAACCGGTGAGATACACTTCTCGATTGAGTAACCTTTTCTCGGACTACGACCCTTTCTAACTCACATCCTCCTCTTCCCCGACTCTCTCTCTCCTACCCTACCAACTTATCGTAGTGACTGAGGTGTTTACACTCAAACTCGTTTGAGGTCCTCTATTCACTTCCTGTCCCTTCCTTCGGACTACGCGACGTCCGGTACCCCAACACTTCTCAGTCTGTGCTAAATCGTTGATTTGTCGTTTTTGCACAATACTAAACAAATGGACAAGAAACGAACCAAAACCGATAACACTTATCACGATGATACTTGTAAACACATGTATATAAACTCGTATCCAAAAACCGAGTAAAACCGTAAAAACTCCTTGTAGGTTGACGAAAGGTTTCGTCAACTTAACGAAATGTAAGTGTGGTTATTACATGTACCCAAGGTCAAATAGGTATAGGAAGGTTATAAATAAAAGTAAAAAATAACTATTCATAACTAAAACTCGACATTTTTATAATTTTCAAATGACTTTTGACAGGAAAATATTTCTAAGTCCGTGTCTTTTCTCTTAGTTCATACAATTGAAGAAAAGAATGTCTCCGATTACTTTCGAAATTAATGTATCTCTTTGGAGTCCTATGTTTATTTTACATCAATATTGTTTAAATAACTCACTTTACATCATATTCTAAGCTTACCAATATTCGAACTCTAAAATGTACTTTCTATTTACAAAACACCCAATAAAACATAATATTGATACTTCATCATGTACACACAATTATGTATCGTTTTATAATGAATACAGAAATAATTTTGACATGTTAATGAGAACTGATAAATTTGATGATTGCAAATAAGTAATATTTTGTTGATTCAATCCCTTTTAATCTTCACTTACCTTCTTTTCATATGGTAGGATTTATGGTGATGGGAACTTAATTAGTATTCTGAACTCATATACAGGAAAATAGGAAAATTATAAACATATACATCATATTAAAAAACAATGAAAGTGTGTACCAAAGAGACGATTCATCGAAAATAGTATAGAACTAACTGGTATAATGTAGTTTAGTAATATAGTGTTGATAACCTGTAAAATTTTAGATAACTAAATGTGACCCCATTAATCTTTTCTGAAATATTTCCTCCATCGAAGTGGAATGACTGGGGCATGCATTAAGTAAAAAACCGAAATCACAAGAAAAGAATCTCTTTACGAAAGATACTGAAAGGTTTAATCTAAACATTAAGTTAGGGTATAACGAGTAGTAAAAAGTAAGTATTGTGATCGAATACTAACTAAGTTTGTTTTAGACATAGAAAAAAAAAGATTATGAGTGAAAAACATAAACTAAAATTAGAAATGTACATCCCGTCTTAATACAGAAGAGGGGAGACAAAAGGGAAAAGAGTTCGGTCACAGAATATAATTAACTCGAATTATTCGGTCAACCTACCCACTCGTCTACTTATGTCCCCGTCACCTCGACTCTGACACTTGTACAAACGACCCATATAAACCGTTTATACACCCGAACCTCCAAGCACACGACTACCTCACTTGAAATCAGAGACCTCTACCCCTCTACCTACCCTGTCACAGTGGCCTTCTACTTACATCTCTTTCAACACAAACATAATCTCTCCAGAAATACACGTTTAAATTCCTAAATTTAAAACCAGACGAAGAACAAATATATATTCAATTATTAAATTTTATAATTTATATAATTTAAGACAGTGTTTCCAACCTTACAAAACTTATCTTCATATCGTACTATATTAGATACGAAATCGTACTTTTAAATCAGAACACGACCAGACACAGTATCATCTTTCAGGTATCCGACCCTATAGTCAATTCTGTGATTATATTAATCACCCCCTAATCACTACTTCAAGACTTAGATATTATGAAGGTACCCTTACGTGTCTGTACCCTCTCTAAACACCTAATATCATTTGGTACAAATCCATTTAATAATCGACTGTCTGAGAACTTTCTTAACGTCTCGGTACTCCACTAAATCCAAATATGGTACTTCATCCAACTACAAGTATCTAAATATCCGACTTCTGTTTGTACAAAAATAGGTCAACCGAACCTTACGATAATACCTAGAGGTCGTTTCATACCCTTTCGAAAAGACATTTTCCGTTCTTATTAACAAAATCAGAAATACCCGATATATCGTTGACAGTACCAATACGTCGACACGATAATATCATGTTTTCATCGGTGTCTGAGACACAAATGATCATCAGCACCCAGAGAAGGTCAATCAAGAAACACATGTTTTGTCCACCGTCTATCCAGAATCGGGTACCCCGACATCAAACGACTGGGGACCCAATACAATAACTCCAAAATAAAGTCTAACATAGTAATTACGAACGACGACGGCGACGATTCAGCGAAGTCAGCACAGGCTGAGAGAGGATGGGGTATCTGCCGTCGGGTGGTCCGAGGGGGCAGGGACCCTAAGAGGTCCGTTCTTGTGACCTCACCCAACGGTAAAGGAAGAGGCTACGTACTTTCACTTTTCACTTTGACTTCAGCGAGTCAGCACAGGCTGAGAATCGCTGGGGTACCAGACGTCGGGTGGTCCGAGGAGGCAGGTACCCTAAGAGGTCCGTTCTCATGACCTCACCCCACGGTAATGGAAGGGACGTAATTACGTATCACCTAGGGTTACCTCCAATATACTATATGAAGTCACCACTAGTGATTGACCTTTATCCCCATCGCTTTACCTGTAACATAAATTTATAGTTAATTTAGGTGGAGGGTCTATAAACATTAATTTACAGTTTATTGATTCTGTCTCTTTGTTATACTATCCTTGATGGAATTCATCGAACTAGGCTTTTAGATTCGACCCACCACTCTCTTTATTTCTAACTAACCCACAGTCGTCCTTTGACGCATCTTGATGTCCACATCTCTAAAATACTAGAAAAAAGAAAAAACAAACACAGTATGTAGAACGTCCTAGAATCAAGGGACTAGTCCCTAGTTTGCACACGGGGGACGTCACGTACGTACCTCAGGATTGGTGACCTGACGGTCCCCACAGGACTCTCATACTTACAATTCTCGTTCAAAGAACTTGTACTCTTCTCATCTTTTGACACCTTAAAATTCATGACGTAGAACCTTATTATTGGAATGTCTCTATCAAGAATAAGATTGTTAACACGTTGGTCTTACAATCTTACTTTATTTCCCTTGTCTTCGTTCTAAGATTCCATCTTCAATTGTCACTTTTCGAAGTCAAAACCTTAGTCTAACGGACCAACCTTCCTTAAGGCAGAGGGTCTAAAAAGAACTGAAACCTATTTAAAAGTGTTATAAAAAGTCTAATTGAAGTTAAAAGAACAAACTTTTTCTCTCAATTATCGATGACTTTCCTGACAATACTCTAACACAGACAACTTACGGATCGTACTTTGGACTAAGTGTAAGGAAGTTTTTACCGTTGCAAAAATCGTAATAGTGTAATTAAAGTAAAATAAACATAACATAGTATCGTTTCTTCATCTTATCGACAGCCTCGAAATTACTGACCCTTAACCTGACCTATAAGGTTACTGTAAGACAAGATACAGTTTCTCAGGAAAAAATAATTATAACAAGGTTCAAAGAAGTCACTATTGATCAAATAAAGAGACTGAAAGGTAAAAATTTCGTATCCTAAATCAGGGTGAGAAAACTTATTAATATTAGAACGCTCTAATATTTTTTACAATAATCTTACTATACTTTGACAGGGAAAGAGAACCATCAGAAATTTAATCGAGTATCCAAATTTAATATAGACTACAACGACGATTCAACGAAGTCAGCACAGGCTGAGACACGTCGGGGTATCTACCGTCGAGTGGTCCGAGGGGGCAGGGACCCTAAGAGGTCCGTTCTTAGGACCTCACCCAACGGTAAAGGAAGAGGTCACAGACTACAATGACGTAGTCTTAATAACGAAGATAACTACTTCACCGTGTCATTGACCCCAGCTACGAACGGTAGTCAAATAAAGTTTTGGCATTTCACAATTTTCTTAGTCCCTCACTTGATACGTCTCAATTTCGATCTTAACGACAAAAACGATTACTGTAAAAGAATTGAAAAAAACTTTTGACAACTTGTACTCGTATACTCAGAAATATGATTAACATTACGTAATGACATGGGGTATTAGATACTCTCACAAGTGGAAACGTGAGACGGACAGGTCGACAACAGAACTTGTTAATAGTCGTTCAATAATAAGGCCATACTCGACACAGTACGAGCTTTCACCCTATTTTTTTTTACAATTACTCACACATACTTACAACCAACTACTTCCAATTCACCAACGTCTATGCGAGAGACGTAAGAAAGGACACTTACTAGTCTGACTCCGTCACCCAAGACTACTCCCTAATGTTTGTTTACCACGACTAACTGTCAAAAACTAACTTGTAATTTTACCATAGATTTCCGTCTAAGACACAAAGTCGACTTGTTATCTGTGTTACAACAACTGGGGGTCACGTCGTGGTGTGAACTCGTAGTCAAAACAAAAAGTCAAAAGTAAACAAAGATAACATACTCTAAAAGTGTAAGAGAGTAAAATATAATGTGTAATAAACTTTCTACACGGACCATCACCACCACAATAAATTTTAAAAAATTTTTTATGCAGATAAACCTCTTCCACTACCGTGGGGTGAGGTCATGAGAACGGACCTTTTAGGGTACCTGACTCCTACGACCATCCGACGTCAGGCACCCCAGCGCTTCTCAGTCTGTGCTGACTCGTTGAAGTGAAAGTGAAAAGTGAAAGTACGTAACCTCTTCCTTTACCGTTGGGTGAGGTCACAAGAACGGACCTCTTAGGGTCCCTGTCCCCTCGGACCACCCGACGGTAGAAGCCCCAGCATGCCTCAGTCTGTGCTGACTTCGCTGAATCGTCGTCGTCGTAATCCATGAATACAAAAAATCTGATTGTCGATGTTAAAATTCATACTAGTTTAATAACAAAGGTCATCGACAAGTACAACTATTCGTACCCGGTCATAAGTAGTCGTTGTAAAAGAAAGAGAAACACAGTCAAACGTGCATAAAACTTTACTACTGACTTTAGTAAAAATCGTAAACAATAAACATACGATGAACTTTAATCGACACATATATAAGGGATCCTTAGAAAACTCAACTAAAAACACTTGTAACGTAAAGTGTACGACATATAACTGGTTTTTGAAAATTATGTCGGAAAAAAAAAAAAAAAAATTTCTTTACTGACGTACCTTGTCATATTTCATCACAACTATTCCGAAAGAATAAAAGAAGTATTAATTATTTGGTCTTGAATCAAAAGTCGAAAATACAAAACATTTCACATTTTGCAATGTGTCTATAAACAAAAATCGGAAAAATCAACTTTCCTGTTAGGTATTCCTAGTGTCACGAAACGTAGAACATTGTCTTTATCTTTTTCACCCTTACAAACAATTCACTTGTAATTTAATATTTCAATCATCCCAGATATCACTAGTAAAATAGTAAACTATCCACTTTTAAACTATCGATTCGTCTCAACTGAATATGACAAACGGTCAACTTGGTAGTAACCTACGTAAACCCAGTAAACAACTGGTAACTCTTTACAAAAGAAAGGAAAAATACACGAAATATCTCTGTTATGGGACATTAAGTAAGAGATAAATTATATTCTCAAAATTTATTATTGGGTATCACAATAAGAATTAAAAGTATATCTGTATAAAATTACACACTTCGACCGAAAATTTTTAAATATCAAATTTAAAAAAAGTCATTTTAATTAAGTACTAATAATATCTTTTATGAATACGTACGTGGGACTCAAGACTTCCTTTATCCTGACCTTGTGGGTGGGTGTGGAAACCGTCACCAAGGGTGTAGATAAGACATCTAGCTAGGAGGAGACTTCTTCTCCCGGAATAGAGGATCGGGTCGTCGAAACACGAATTCCTGATAAAGAAGAGTCTCGAGACATTAGGGATAACATAATTCACGAATTCAAAAGTACGAGGACACCGAAAAAAAGACAGTCACTCACTTTAACCTATATGTTTAGTATGAGGGAGTTCCGATCGATGAAAAATTATGATACGGATCCTAACGTCAATAGACGGTAGTCGTTCGTCTCCGAGACCAAAACCAAAAACTTATTTAGTGCCGTTTAGTACCTTGAATCGACTGGTCGGTCAGTCGGTTTGTTGTTTATTATAGCCTACGGAGGGGATACTTTCCATCACAGGATACAGGACCCTACACCACGACTCGTTCTGTCTATATTTAAGACGAAACTACATTATATAAAAGTTTACCTCTTCTATCTTTTACTTATCCATCTATTCCTTTTTATTGGAACAGAACAGAACAGAACAGAACAGACAGGTAGAAAATTCCGGGTACAGACACTATGGGAAATGAGATACTTCTAAAGGGAATTGTCAGATCGGTATACAATAAAAACAAACAAACAAAACGAGGACACTTGGAAGTACGTAGAAAAAAGAACTATCTGGAGTAAAGGAAATCAGTAAGTGTTAAAATGAGTAAAAAATTATTTGAGAAAGTGACCCGAAAAATAACCTGTACATAGTTTACCACGAAGAAATTTTGAAAAGTGAACTATATTTATAGTAAGATGTAAAATAGAGACACGTAGAATGACGATATTGAAATTTTAAGAAATTCCTCTTCCTGACAAAATGAAAGACACAGGACACCTATCGGAGTCACGGAAGACTCACTCACTCACTCAGTCTAAAAGAAATATCACTGTTTCCACAGGAACCCTTCGACGTGTGACTGCAGACAGTGTCCAGAGTAACAACCGTGACGAGATTGGCCCGAGAGAAGGGACCCACAGGAGGACGTCCTTCACCTCCCACCATTACCACTCTTACCGGACCCTAGTTCGACCTAAGGTCAGGACTTAGACGGTAATCATCAACAACCGGAACTTCTCCAGTCAGGAGGATTGGTATCAATGTATAGTTTTTTGGTCTCGAGTAAAATCAAATTGTAAATATTTAATGGTTTTATTTAAAAATTTTATTAGACAAAAATTTATTTTACTTTAGTCTAATATTAAAATAGATCTTGATCTTGACACGATTATCACCATTTGTCTAGTTTGCCCAAAAAAAAAGGAGCATTCCCTTATCTACTAGTGAACCGTGTTAATTTTCATCCGTGTTGTCTAGAATGTCTACATATTCCCACAAGTAGCATTACTCTCAAAGCTATCGTCTTCAGATGTTTGTTGAATCTATGAGTGGTTATTCCTTTTGTCAATTTCATCCTATAACGACTTAATGGTATGGATCCTCATATGATACTTCGACAATTTTTCTTACACCAGTTAGGTATTTATAGTTATACTTTTTTATAATTCCCAAATAACGAAACACTATGTTCACTTTATATTTTATACACCATTTTAGATTAAGTCAATTTTTCCCTTTTTCTTAAGATTCCATGTAAAACATACATACACATACGTAGACAGACACAAATATGAATCTGTGTAAAATATACATCGGACAAATCTTCTGTTGGTCACCGTCAAAAAACAATGATCAATAATAGTAGTGGTCATGATCAAAAGAAACCCCTTATAAACATCATTGTACGTCATTCCATTTCGTTGGAAGTGAAAAACATGAAAATATGACAAACTTAACGGGATATCACTTAAAAATTTTAAACAAAAAGGATCTCTTATTAAGGTCTTATTTACCCGTCAATCGACCTTATCATACAAATCAAAAAGAAAGAAAAAAAAAAAAAGTCAAGAATATATAAAATATACACACAACAAATTGACCTTTCATTTTTTCATTGAATAGAATGAGTTGTATTTATTTAGAGGGGTTAACATTGTTCTATATATCCAGTAAACAAAATAAAAATTTGTCCTTAGTGGAATCGAAAGACTTCACTCTCTTTAAAAACAGTTCACATATTGTATTCGTTCCAAGGTAATTAAGTCATTTTACGTAAGTCTTTCGTTATATAAACTATCAAATAATAAGGTTTACCACGGTCACTAGTTTTCCCTGTGGGGAACGATTATCTCCCCTAGACGCATTACCAACAAGGACTTCTTGCAAACGAGTGAGCTCACACTCCTGTCGGCATTGACTACTTCACTTCTCAACGCACACAGAAAGAGTCCGACCCGAAGGGACTGCCGAGTCTCCCATTTCGGAGACGGACGTTACGCCCTCTGGACCCAAACTAGGGACCCAGTCCTTCTAGGGGACCTCTTCCTTTACCGTGGGGTGAGGTCATGAGAACGGACTTTTTAACGTACCTGACTCCTCGGACCATCCGACGTCCATGCGACGTCAGGTGTCCCAGTGTTTCTCAGCCTGTGCTGACTCGTTTAAGTGAAGTGAAGAGTCCGAACCTTCCTCGTCGAACACTTTTCGACACTTTCTTAACACATATAAGTTCATTTGATCCTCCTGGTACATAACCCTATTCTAAAATTTAAACTATTAAAACTTCAGGTCATAACAAAAAAGGGACCACTACCATGAAGAGACCACCGAGTCTACCATTTCGTAGACGGATGTTACGTCTTCTGGACCCAAGTCAGGGACCTAGCCCTTCTAGAGGACGTCTTCCTTTACCGTGGGGTGAGGTCACAAGAACGGACCTTTTAGTATACCTACCTCCTCGGACCATCCGACGTCAGGTACCCCAGCGTTTCTCAGCCTGTGCTGACTCGTTGAAGTGAAAGAAAGCGAAAGTGTAACATAAAGTGTAACATAACAGCGAGTCACCATTTCTTAGACGGACGGCTCGTCCTTTGGGTCCAAGTTAGGGCCGTCCTTTTAGGGGACCTTTTCCTATCGTTGGGTGAGGTCACAAGAACGGACCCTTTAGGATACCTATCTCCTCGGACTACCCAGTGTCTCCCGACCTGTGTGACTCACTGACTTGCTGGTGTTGTGTCATTCTGAAACACGAAGGGAATATCAGCCGTAGAAAGAAAAGTCGACGACCATCACCCCAGAAAAGGAATCAAAATGCGTCAATTTCCTTTTAAGATATTTGCGTAATTTAAAAAAAGACTCATGAGTCAAGAACGTTAACTTGGTGTATCGAAAATTCTGAAAACAGAGTGACAGTCATAATTGTCATTAGATTAAAATATGAATCTCAACTCCCTACCGGAGGATAAGATTCACAATAGAAAGGGGGGTCTCCTTTATTTACGATAACTAGGACTTTGCTGTTCAGAGACCCTTTTTAGAGTCCTTTCTTTCTCTAATTAGAAGTCATTAGTAGAGGTTAATAATAGCCTGACATGAAAGAGACGTCTCATCTTACTAAGAGACGGAACTTAAGACAAATTAATAGTATTGTAAACGTCAAAGATGACTACCCGTCTGATCTATCCGAACTTCACCGGTCCTGTCATTTTAAAGGGCTCACCTTATTCGTGTTCTAGTCCTCAGGTCTTCGGACTACACGTGAGTGGTCTAAGAACTGGAGGAGACGGAATCAAAAAACAATATTTAACTCTAAAAAATAATATACGAAAAAATGATAGGTAAAATTAACCCTCTTTTTCCCAAACTTTGGAAGTCTTTAAGTTCATTATTAAACTATATACCTAAACTACAAAACTCGTACTTCAACAGAATTCTTATCTTTATGCTAAATAAATTTAGAAAATTTCTAATCCTTAAAACTGTACGTGGTCTCTCAGTGTTAATTAACCACAAGGATCCACAGTTTTCACAACAAGACAAATCATAAAGTAAAGGACAAGAAGTAACCGAACGACCATATACAGAAAACTAGTCATTGAAAATGACAGACTGTAAAAGTACTTCGTAAATTTGACCTTTATCAAAAATTAATCATTCCAATCTATCAAATATCATTCACTATAAAGTCAAGGACATTTCTAAGAAGAGTTGATTCTACAATTACGAAGAGAAGACTTCACAATCCACCGGGTTGTATTAACACTTCATTAACTCAAATATCACTCTAAGAGATTATCTAAATTCGATGACGTAAGGGTAATTACTTTCCAAAGAAGGGAAGGGGAAGTGTCTTACCAAGACAATTTATGAAAGAAGAAAAAAAGCAAAATTATTGTGTAAACCAATCAGACGATTTCCATTCTACAAAAAACCCTCCGTCCGACATTCTGTTTAAGATTCTTTAAAAACAACCTGCAACCACTAATATTTCGTATTCCCTAAGGCTTAAGTCAAAACTGAGTCGCGAGGAAAAAGGAACTATGCTATATGGAACTATACTATCCCTGGGTGTCGTATCTTCCTACTCTGGTAAAAAATATCACTGAAGACAGACTCACGTACTTGTCGTGACACTCAGAGTCCATCACTGGACTCCGACTCCTGGGTGCGTCGTCGATAGATCTACCTCGTCACTGGTCCGTTTACTCTCCCAGTTGCGGTCGCGGTCCTTCACGGACTGGGAGGATGGACGACAGTTGAGAAATCGTACCCTCCCCAAATTTTCACTTTTCTAACGTCAGATACGGAGGAGAGAATCTCGCCTTCCTACCTTCGATCCTTCCTCTCGGAAATCTAGAGGAGAACATATTTTTCGATGGGAACGAAAAAATGGATAATAGAAACTAATGTTTCATTAACTATTGTCCGATGGCATAAAAATCTATAGACTCTCGATCTAACCCTGTAACTTCTTTTATCTTTACATAATCCATGAATTTTGTGGGTTCTTAATTCAAGGAACGGGTTAATCCTCTCTCTTAGGTCTCACCCCGACTCTCCCCTTCCTGACAAACCATCGTCACAAAGACACAGTCGACCCCTTCTCAATTCGGTAACACGGACTCCCCGTGACACGTCCGTCCTCTCCCCAATGTGGAGTGTGGACACCCCGTGACACATCCGTCCTCTCCCCAATGTGGAGTGTGGACACCCCGTGACACGTCCCTCCTCTCCCCAATGTGCAGTGTGGACACCCCGTGACACTTCCCTCCTCTCCCCAATGTGGCAGTGTGGACACCCTGTGACACGTCCGTCCTCTCCCCAATGTGGAGTGTGGATACCCCGTGACACGTCCGTCCTCTCCCCAATGTGGAGTGTGGACACCCCGTGACACGTCCGTCCTCTCCCCAATGTGGAGTGTGGACACCCCGTGACACGTCCGTCCTCTCCCCAATGTGGAGTGTGGACACCCCGTGACACGTCCGTCCTCTCCCCAATGTGGAGTGTGGACACCCTGTGACACGTCCGTCCTCTCCCCAATGTGGAGTGTGGACACCCCGTGACACGTCCGTCCTCTCCCCAATGTGGAGTGTGGACACCCCGTGACACGTCCGTCCTCTCCCCAATGTGGAGTGTGGACACCCTGTGACACGTCCGTCCTCTCCCCAA
The DNA here is from genome assembly GCA_006410555.1 of Capra ibex. Taxonomy (NCBI): domain Eukaryota; kingdom Metazoa; phylum Chordata; class Mammalia; order Artiodactyla; family Bovidae; genus Capra; species Capra ibex. Next base: position 68,902,292 of record SJYO01048061.1, on the reverse strand, counting down.
TGTGGAGTGTGGACACCCCGTGACACGTCCGTCCTCTCCCCAATGTGGAGTGTGGACACCCTGTGACACGTCCGTCCTCTCCCCAATGTGGAGTGTGGACACCCCGTGACACGTCCGTCCTCTCCCCAATGTGGAGTGTGGACACCCTGTGACACGTCCGTCCTCTCCCCAATGTGGAGTGTGGACACCCCGTGACACGTCCGTCCTCTCCCCAATGTGGAGTGTGGACACCCCGTGACGTCCGTCCTCTCCCCAATGTGAAGTGTGGACACCCCGTGACACGTCCGTCCTCTCCCCAATGTGGAGTGTGGATACCCTGTGACGTCCGTCCTCTCCCCAATGTGGAGTGTGGACACCCCGTGGCACGTCCGTCCTCTCCCCAATGTGGAGTGTGGACACCCTGTGACACGTCCCTCCTCTCCCCAATGTGCAGTGTGGACACCCCGTGACACGTCCCTCCTCTCCCCAATGTGGAGTGTGGACACCCTGTGACGTCCGTCCTCTCCCCAATGTGGAGTGTGGACACCCCGTGACACGTCCGTCCTCTCCCCAATGTGGAGTGTGGACACCCTGTGACACGTCCGTTCTCTCCCCAATGTGGAGTGTGGACACCCCGTGACACGTCCGTCCTCTCCCCAATGTGGAGTGTGGACACCCCGTGACACGTCCGTCCTCTCCCCAATGTGGAGTGTGGACACCCTGTGACGTCCGTCCTCTCCCCAATATGGAGTGTGGACCCCCTGTGACACGTCCGTCCTCTCCCCAATATGGAGTGTGGACACCCCGTGACACGTCCGTCCTCTCCCCAATGTGGAGTGTGGACACACTGTGACACATCCGTCCTCTCCCCAATGTGGAGTGTGGACACCCTGTGACACGTCCGTCCTCTCCCCAATGTGGAGTGTGGATACCCTGTGACACGTCCGTCCTCTCCCCAATGTGGAGTGTGGACACCCTGTGACACGTCCGTCCTCTCCCCAATGTGGAGTGTGGACACCCTGTGACGTCCGTCCTCTCCCCAATGTGGAGTGTGTACACCCTGTGACGTCCGTCCTCTCCCCCATGTGGAGTGTGGACACCCCGTGACACGTCCCTCCTCTCCCCAATGTGGAGTGTGGACACCCCGTGACACGTCCGTCCTCTCCCCAATGTGGAGTGTGGACACCCTGTGACACGTCCCTCCTCTCCCCAATGTGGCAGTGTGGACAAACCGTGACACGTCCGTCCTCTCCCCAATGTGGAGTGTGGACACCCTGTGACACGTCCGTCCTCTCCCCAATGTGGAGTGTGGACACCCCGTGACACGTCCGTCCTCTCCCCATGTGGAGTGTGGACACCCCGTGACACGTCCCTCCTCTCCCCAATGTGGAGTGTGGACACCCTGTGACACGTCCCTCCTCTCCCCAATGTGGAGTGTGGACACCCCGTGACACGTCCGTCCTCTCCCCAATGTGGAGTGTGGACACCCTGTGACACGTCCCTCCTCTCCCCAATGTGGCAGTTTGGACAAACCGTGACACGTCCGTCCTCTCCCCAATGTGGCAGTGTGGACAAACCGTGACACGTCCGTCCTCGCGGCAACACTGGAGTGGTCAAGAATCCTTTGTCCCTCCTTATTAGACAATATTCATCAGAGTAGGACCAGGCCAAGTTCTCAAAACTTTAGAGGATCTAAAGACAGGGAAGTAAGTTTATCGTTTTTTTTACAAAACTGACATTAGTAAGGATGTATGTAGAAGTTTAGTTCTTCACCAGTTTAATTGTAGTAAATTTTTTTTTTACTAAACTTTAGGTCGGATTGATAAAAAAGGATAAAATTTCTTAACACAAATCAAATGTATTGTCTTAAAATGTTACTTTTATAAAGTTTCACATATCAGACACCGTAATTTATGTAAGTGCAACAAAGTACCGGTAATGACGGTAGGTCGAATATCTTGAAAAAGTAGAAGAGGTAGACTGTGAGACATGGGTAATTCACGATTGGGGGGGTAGGGTGGGGGGGTAAAAGAACAGAGAGAGTTCATCTTTAGAACAAAACTTTGTAAAGGCGTAGGTGTCATATCATACAGGGAAGGATCACGAGGCAATTCTTGAAGGGAGATCACCCTGTCGCACACACCCTACCGCACACACCCTGCAAGCTCGGCGTAGATCCCGTCACTGCACATACATGTACGTGATCTGAAAATGTACCGACACAACCTAGACGTGTCATACACTAGTTCGAACTTCCCCGTTATAGTATCTATATGTTGATAGATTTCGGGTCTAAAATTTTTTTTTCAGGTTTCGAGTCCACCAATACCCTTTCGTTAACCGTGTATTATCAACTAAGATCTTTTGTCTCTCCTGTTTATTACCTCGAGGCAAATCCATCCCGTTGACCTCCGGTCATACTAGATCTTGGAACCGTCGTGGGACCTTGTATCCCCTTATTTCTACGTCATTGACTCTTTAGTTCCTTTATTGAACTTAAAAGTTGACTCGATAGTCTCTACTCATGTATGCTAGTCCTGTCGCATTAATGAATAGTCTCTCCGAAACACGTTCATTCCAACGTAACTTGACTTAGTTGTAGGTCCGTAACAGAGGAAGAGAAGAAGGGGCATTGTCAGAGGGTACATACGTGTACATGTGTCTGTGTGTGCGTGTGCGTAAAAAAAGTAGTCCCTACTGTGGATATGGGGAAAGGATCCCGTTACGGTTCAGGTATCAACCTCTGTTCAGGTTCCAAAAATACTATCTCATGGTCTCGAAGTAAAAAGATTGTGACTTTACACTTTAAGTACAACTACGAGATATGAGACTAATCAAAAAACGTTTTTACGTTCTAAGATTTCTTACATTCGTACGACAATGACTTATCTTAATACAAGTAACATTTTAAGACGAAGAATTTGGACTTTAAGACAGAGTCATAAAACATCATTAGCGAAAATACAGACTAGTGTAAAGATGACTCAAAACATCAGAACGTCCGGTAAAACTACTTTGAGACACAGTACAAAAAAGACGTGTGACTATGTAATCCCTACTGGACGAGGGATAAATTATACCGTAACGAACAATGGAAATCAATTATATTAAGTAACAATGAAGAAGATAAGGGTCCAACGAGTCGTAACACATATGTTTATCATTATGCAACCGACTAATTCAGAGATGTAAGATGTGGTCCGATCTATAGGTCTTAATAGAGACAGGAGTAAACCTAAATTAGGAAAGAAAATTTAATCCTTACATGTGATTCAAGAGTAAGAAAAGTATTATCCAACAAAAAAAAGGGAAGTCATCTAACAGAAGAATATGTAATCGTACAGTTCGTAATTGAAAATCAGAAACGACACATTAAAAAAATCGTCTCCATATAAAAATGAAAGATTATAGTAGTCTCCTATATACCCCCATCGAACATGACCGTTTTTGTTATCAATCTTTTTTATCACAAAATACTTATGTACATTATTAGGTACTGACCCCTTGTTGTTTTAAGTCTTCCTTAAGTATCCCCATTCCTGACCTTTCTAAGGAACATCCCCCTCCAAAACTCCTATGTTAAATCCCTACAAAAACACTCTTCAGTGCTACCTCGGTTCTTTTTAGCACACTCCTATTTGAAGTCAACAGAACATCGACTCGCAAATTGAAAAAGTACTAAGGAAAATAAAAAAAGGGAGTATTGCATACCAAATAAGTCATTCTTCGGTAGAGTTAAACATTAATTAAATTAATTTTGTCAATTGTAATTCTGTATTGGACTATGTATCCGAATGACAGAACGTTCACTTTCAACGAGTCAACACAGGCTGAGAAACGATGGGGTACCTGATATGTCAGGTACCTTAAGAGGTCCGGTCTTATGATCTCACCCATTGGAAAGGGAAGAGGTTCCCTAGAAGGGTTGGGTCCCCAGCTTGGGTCCAGAGGGTGTAACGTCCGTCTAAGAAATGGTCAACTCGATGTTTCCTTCGGGTTCTTATAACCTCACCCATCGGATAGGGAAGAAGTCGCCTAGAAGGACTGGGTCCTTAGTTTGGTCGCAGAGGACGTAACGTCTACCTAAGAAAATGGTTGACTCGATACTCCCTCCTCCCAATAAAAAGAGGGATCGTGTCGAATAAAGTAAATTTTTTCGACAACTTTACACACTAAATCTTCCCGAACTATACAATAAACCAAACTTGAGAACAAAAAGACGATTCAAAAACCAGTACTTCCCCACAACTGTTGTTCCCTTGGACTTCCTTCACCAAGAAAATCAAACGTTACCGTTATAAAAAGTCTACTCGTTTTATCGAGTAAAGACACTAACGTCTCCAGGAATTCTAGTTCGCGAAGACATTGTAAATAAAACTTTTCAAACATAAAAGTATATCCTTTTTCTCTACCCCTTCTGTTCACGAAAATCAATTCACCCATCTTTAGTAATAATAAAACCTCATATCCGCAATTTAAGGAATATTTCACATAAGGGTTACGGAACTATTTGGAAAACATGTACCAAAATTTTTTTCAGATCGATACTGAGATCAATTTCCGAACTATTTATCACTTTAGAAAGAGGCATAGGTATATCCTGAACTCAACGTTTCTCTTCAGGAAGTTCTTTTAAACAAAATACGGGAACAGAAGATTAGTATATTTCTCTTTACGTAAATGAACAATATGAAAAGTACCAACGACAACAACTTAGTAAGTAAGATATTCCAAAATAAATCACGAAATCGATGAGAGAATATATAATATATTAAGAATTCGAAACTTAATGGTCTATCTGTCGAAAAACGATCATTTTACGAGAATAATCAATACCGTCAGTATATAATTATAAACTTGTCTTTTTATTGGACAAAGAGGGGATAAATAAAAGAAACATAAATCTATGTATCGGTATATAGAAACACAGATCTTTATAATTTTGACTCAAACTGTCTAGTCCACACTGACTTCGATAAATATGTTAATATCAAAAGTCATGGTTTTCACAAATGAAACTATAAAACGGTTACTTTTTTATTGATTAAATAAGGTCCAAAAGTGAAAAAAGATACATAAGACATAGAAGACAGAGACTCGACGGATTCAGAAGAAACTTTGGTATAGCGGAAGAGTGTCAGCGGTTACAATCATTGAAACTCTTTAGACGAAAGAAAAGAGTCGGAAAGTAGACAACAGTCAAGTGTGGGGACTCAGAGCGACTAGGTAAGGAAAGTGGGGAAAACCGATTTATTGACGTGGGCGGGGTTTCCCTCGGCGGTGCACTCTCGTCACAACTCACTTGAGAACTAAGAGGGAAACCTTGATATATCAAAAAGGGTATCGGGATTTAGGACGAGCAACAAAAGTTCTCTGGTTCGTAAAGAGGAGGAAGGGACCAGGTGAAGGCGACGTACAGAGGTAGCGGACCTTGGCACTTCGGACCCCAGGGAAACGGGTACGAGCCGGCCAACGTCTGACAAGAGGACGACGTCCAGGGGACGGGGTCTCGACTAGACCCGGACACCACACCCTGGTCCCAAGAACAGACCCTAGACTACTGTTGACTCCGGAAAAACACTGGAGTCCGTTCATTGAGTATAAAAGACATGTACTGTGTCTTTTTGGACCCGAACTATGTACAAAGGAGTAACTATCTCACTCTACCAATTTGAAGTATAAGTTCTCGGATATTTACACCTGCGACATTTAAAAACTATGAAATAACCTGAGAATCTTGCGGTCATCAATCTCTTCGACCTTTCTATTCGTTGGTGTCAATACGTCTACTACAGATCAAATATCGACAGACGGGGGTGGAAGGTGGGGAGGGATTCCGACACCAGCCGAAGTCACCAATATATGAAATACAAGTGAAATAAAGACATCAACTCTACTAAGAACCGAAGAGAGTCACAGTGACTCTTACCAATAAGTTAACCCACGTGAAGGAAAATAGGAGACTTCCGATCACAATACTATTAGATTACTTGTTTTTTTACCATTAAATCTGTATATTGCATTTGAAATTATCGTTAACATGATTTACTTTTGATCTTTTTTTAATTTTACGAACCAATTCTATGTTATTGGTCTTTCGTGATTGCTTGTTTTTAAAGATATATATATATATATATTATTTTTTAATAATCATCGTAAATCACAAATTTTATAAGTTAATACCTTCATCTTTTGACAATGTAAAACACGGAGATGATCGATGAATGTGTAAATATCGACGTAGAAGATCTTAAAAAACGTGAGGAATTTAATATGGAATTTATTTACTTGGAATTTTAAATACACCTTAGAATGAGGTGTATTTCTTTTTCCAGTGTAAAAATTAGTTAGACTAATCTTGTATTACATTTTACTTGATCTTATTTAACATATTGGTACATGGTACCTTGATACTAAAAATTGCCTTTTACATCATACTTTCTTCTCTAAAACTTTCCTCTAAGAAGTATATTAAAACGTCGATAAAAACTTTGAAACTTTTATCTTTTTCTTATTTCTCTTTTACATTAATTTTTTCTGAAAAAGTCAAGTACCGAGAGCCGTTATTTCTTTCGAAACAGCAGAAACTGTTAAGACTGCATTTGGGAATACTTTCCACCTCATCCAGCACAATCACAATCACTAGTCTTGGTAAGCAGTTGTCCTAATTATAAGAACCTTTTTAAGTCGGAATGAGGTGTAGAGATCCCTCACTCTAGTTTGTGTCTGAAACTTACCGTTTTTTCGCTGTAGTGTTCATCTCTACCGTGATTATTAGACTGCAGGACTGAGTATGAACTCCTTTCGGTCAGAAAATCACTTTCCCACAACCAGGACCGAAGTCTTCCGCGCGACCGTCACCCATCCCTCGCAGATTTCCACAAGAGGAGACCCGAGGACTCGACACCAGTCCGTGAGACAAAGAACGGGGAGAAAAGAGACAGTGACGTCCCCAATTCCCTACCAAAGCCCTTCAATTGCTAATAAAGGGAAGCAAGAGTGTTCAGGAATCTCCCTGCCACGGGCATCCCGTCCCTACATTCGGTGTCACCCGAAGAACAGACCGGGAACCCCCGGTCCAAAGTCTCACACCGTGACCCTAGGGTTCGAGCTCAAGGGACGTCTTGGGACGTGAGAGGACCGATCATAAGGTGTCTCCATGGTAGTCGTACCCATTGACCTAAAACACTTTTTAAAGTAAGAACGATTATCGGAGGAAATAATAAACAGAAACACACAATCAACGAGTCAGCACGGACTGAGAAAATACTAGGGTATAAAGAGAAATTGCGTAGGAATAACAACCGTTGTACATATAGGACGAAATAGTCACTGTAAATGTATTTGTAAAAGTGACCAAAATAAGAGTAAACACCGTCAAGTACTATACCGACACAAAAAACAAAAAAACCAAAAAAAAAGGGGTATCGTCATGATTAGTAATAAAGAGTCGTACTTTCCAAAATTGGTTTAGTCAGACAAACCTATTATCTCCACTAATAGACCAAGGTATTGATACATTGGTACAAAGATAGAAAAAAAAAATTAGGACAAAAAAAAGAAGACTTAAAGAAAAATCAAATCTTTGAAAGAAGGACAGAGAAATGAGATAAAGGTAAGGTAGAAGGGGGTCGGCATGAAACTGATAGACCATCGTCTCTTCTCTCCTCTTTCGGTAACACAGGTAACGTACCGTATACGACTATGTAATTTGAGGTGTTCTCAGATGAAATAGTAAAAATAACTTTTTTTTTTGTTAACTTCAATGAAGCCAAAGACTAAACGTCCGACTTAATCACTTCTAACGATCTATTTGAAAAAAATTACACTGTAGATTGCATAAAACGTTGATCATCTTTCCAACTCAGTTTCACATCACTGGAAGTAAGAAAGTAATCTAGACAACGAATTTCTATGAATGGAGTTCGTAATAAAAAGAGTATTACTAATACTACTACTACTGTCATCAGTGTCTTCATCATAATGAGAATACATTCAATATATTCGTTCACGGAGTCCTTCACAAGTCACATTACGGATCGTCTATAAGTCACTTATAATAAATTTTAAACTCTAATAAACTGAAAAAAGAAGTACATCTGGTCTTCTATAAAGTCTTGTACTATCCAATGACGACAACTCTTTATTTAACTAAGAAGTTTTACATCTCTGTTCGGAAAATCAACTCCTAGTTCCATCCTTCTATTTTACATATGTAAAAGATTTTTTATTTCCTAATAGTACCCAAGTCCAATTCCTTTCCGTGAGATGATTATTTTAAAAACGGTAGGAAGTAGACTTTTAAAATTGGTTATGTCTTTCTGTTCCTTTTCTGAAGATATGATCCTTATTCCTCTACTTACACGACAATAAACGACTATTGGACCTATTGGAAACTGTTGGTCATTTTATTAATGATCCTGACTATGTAAAATAGAGAACTGTAACCCTTCATGAGGAGTCTGACGTACAAATGTTGACCTGATCCAGTTTTCACAAGGAGTAAACAACGAGTCAATTCATTTGTTGTCGTAGCAGACGGACTAACGAATTTGGACTCCCAGGGGAGGAAAAGGTAATCAGACGTCCATGTGTCCATGTACACGTATATGTATGTTGTCTCGATATGACTCCGGGACGAGACAAGGTCCGAACCCCGATTCATATGTGACCACTCGTTTCATTGACGGAGATTGTCGAACGAAAGAGGACACCCCTCTCTCCGTTATAGCTTAGGTACCGTACACCCCCATTCCCGAAGTCTCCGCTTTGGCCCGTCTCGCGACCACTACCCCGTGTCCACCCTTACCGCACGACCAGACACGACGACCCCAAATGGTCCTCAGAAGACGAGACACACGACTTCTCTGACGTCGACCAGTCTAAACTTTCACCCCTCTGATCAATCTTTCGTCAACACTATGTCCACTCTTTGCTATCATCGGCGTTCGTCACCGCCCACACATTATCGGTCCCTAGGTCATTCCCCACGAATAAAATCACTTATAAAACTCAATCTTAACTGACCTAAGTGAGGACCGGATCTACATCCAATTCCCAATCACTTTTCTTCCCACTGAAATTCGAAACACTGAACTCGTCAGCGTTATTCTCGTAAGGGTAAAGAGTGCCTAACGACGGTGAGGGGAGACAGGCCGGACAGACGGTAATGAAACACGGTGAGAAAGTCAAGTGGAAGCCACCCGACAAAAAAGATTTTACGTCAAGAAAACTACAGAGAAAGCATGAATTCTGAAGTCACCGAAGTGTAACGAGATTCTTCTTTTCGGTTTTAAGAAGTCAGTCAGTCAAGTCAACGAGTCAACACAGGCTGAGAAACGCTGGGGTGCCTGACGTCGTGCGGTCCGGAGGGACAGGTAACGGTTGAGGACCTCAGGTGGGTTTGAGTACAGGTAACTCAGTCACTACGGAAGGTTGGTAGAGTACGAGACAGCAGGGGAAGAGGAGAACTTAAGTTATAAAGGGTCGTAGTCCCAGAAAAGTATACTCAGTCGAGAAACGTAGTCCACCGGTTTCATAACCTCAAAGTTGTAGTCAGGAAGGTCACTTGTGGGTGCTGACTAGAGAAAATTCTAACTGACCAACTTAGAGGAACGTCAGGTTCCCTAAGAGTTCTCAGAAGAGGTTGTGGTGTCAAGTTTTCGTAGTTAAGAAGACACGAATCGAAAGAAATATCAGGTTGAGAGTGTAGGTATGTACTGATGACCTTTTTATCATCGAAACTGATCTGCCTGGAAACAACTGTTTCATTACGAATTTTCCGGAGTGTATAAGACCACGGTAAATAAAGGTGGGTTATAAGAAACAAGAATGATAGAATGAACAAAGACACGGGAGTGTCTTGGACTTTGTGATAGGAAGGCATTAAACACAGGAAGGAAGAGGGTGAGGTTTGTAAAGAGTGAACGGATTGAGGAAAAGAGAAAGATCGAAAACGAATCTCTCGTAAGTAAGGTATCTCTGATGGGGAATGTTCACACTCAATTAGAAATCAGAGAACACAACGGACGGGTTTGTGACATCTATATAGATACATACATGAAATTAACCTAACCAAGAATTTAAAAAACTCCGGTTCTGTACAGGTAAAACAGATTGTACAAGAAAAAATCAACCACAAATTATCTATGAATAAACTTACTTTCTTATTTATTGATTTCACTTACTGATATGTTGTAGGTACGTTTTAAGTTGTTTTAAAGATATAAGATGGTCATTGATCATTGTTTCATATCACCCCTTTCCAACTCAATTAGTCATACAGGTCTCTGGATCCTCACATTATGAATCCCGTGGATTGTAATTGTTATTTATACGTCCTACGGATACGTCTTACGACACAATTCAATTTTTTAATATCTGTCTACAGTACAAGTACTAATCCTTCAAACCTTTAACAGTTGTATAGTTTAAATGGACTTAGACAAGTGCTTACGGAATGTTAAGTTTATATTAAGTTTACCTAAAATAAAATCTTGAAACCTGAACGAGAATCCAAGTACACTTTTTTCACTTCTTACAAATTGCTTTTTCTTTTTATTAAACTTGTCGGTTAATCATTCTATATAGTATTTAGGATGTCACGACTTCCGCCTTACTATCATCGAGTTCTCATCATACACCTTGACACCTCGTCTTAATCTACAGGTCCTTTCGTTTATATCTTATTTTCACGTTGCATTTTAGTCAACTCTTTCTACCAACTAATAAGTATTTCACTATCTCTATTAATCAATTATTTGTAAAACTTTTTGTATTTTAAACTAGGGATAAAGTGTGATACATGGGTTTGTACATTAATATTACGAAAAGACTATATGTTTTTTAAATTAATATTATACGATAGAATATATACTTCTAACAAATTAGAAGTTGTAATCACTAAATAAATATGTATAGATCGATTTGCTAAACGAGGCAAGAAACAAAAGCTATAGGACTAAAACAGATCTACTTACTGAAAGCAGTCTTTACGACAGGTACACATGTTTCCTCTCCTTGGTCTTGTCCTAGTGAAATGACCAATGTCGACAATTGGAATTGACAGTACATGACACGACATTAGTGTTAGGTATATAACAAGTAATCCTACATAAATAAGAGAATAAAAAATCGTTCCTGTCTCTTGAATTTACGTAAACGACTAAAAATTTTCGAGTCTATTTCATCCGACTTATAATTTTAAACTCGTAAAAAGTTCATAAACCTTTTGTTTAATATTTGTAAGATGACAGGTCAAAATATACAGAAAAATTTGTTTATTCCATATAGTTTGTATTTTGACGACCCACAAACAAATCGTGAAAATCTCGATTGAGGAATTGGACACGGTTCACAGTCATGTGAATAAAAATACTAACACAGGACATGTAACAACTCTACTTGAGTGGCACGAATAAGAAGTGGACTACCGAAACCAAAGGTATCACTTGCTGTTGAAACAAAAACAAAAAAGACAATCTGAAAATTTATAAATGAGAATCAACAAAAAATCCCTTTCTCGACGGTCTGGGATATACTTTATCAAACCCAGAACCCTATAGATGACAAGATAATAAAAAAATTGACTAAATTTGATAAATACAGAAAAATTTCTAATAAAATACCGTTTCAAATATAGAAGAGAAAACTGTCAAGTCACGGATTGTACCTAGATAGGAACCAAAATGTCTCTTTTCTCTTCTCCTTCTAAAACTTCTCTTCTTTCGATAATTCTTTGCTTAATTCCTTGAATTTAAAGATCTAAGATTTTGACGGGTCTTGGAAACATTCATATAAAGTTATATTAATTTCATCGTTTTGTGTGGTGACTTGTGTGACCAAGGAAATTTGATACAGTAAAAGAAAAACTGAGAAAAAAGTAAAATACAATTAAAATAATAGTAGTGAATATTATCTAAGTCTCTATTGAAACGAAAGGAAATTGAGTACTAAGGACTTCCTTAATATTCAATTTAAGAAGTTTTCTAATTACGTATAATCTTTTATTTCGTACCTTTCCCTAAATTTTATTTTTATATAAAGGGTAATGACTTTTATCTGGATGGGAAATTTCAGAAAGAAAATTCATATTGTTATTTCTTAATACCTTAAATCCACTACTCTAGTATAAAACTTTTTTTTTAACCATCACCTAATAAAGAAAACATGGAGCCTTAAAGACAATAAACACTATAAACTAGTCTGTGTTTCCTCAAACCTTATAATCACCCTTATTCCTACAACTAATTTTACTTAAGACAATGGGGTAGACTCGTCAAGTTTCGGAAAGGAGTTTTCATGAAGGACCTTTACAAAATCTAAATTAATGACAATGTCCTCGATTTATGAATCATAACTTAACAGAAGGACCGACTTAAGGACACCCTCTTCTCCCGTTTACCCAAACGAAGACTGAGTAAAGTCGACGTAGAATTTACACAGTTTCTCAGGACAAACCTTGACTCTATTACACTAGACCTATATAATGAAAGACTACGATGTTCTACCTATTTTACACCTATTAGATCTCCGTATTTCTCGACTGCATCAGACGGCAAGTTAATAATTTACCGAGTCCACTCGAAAAGTGTTAGTGAACCTCTTTTGTCAGGAACCACTCTCCTACTCGGAGGTACGACAACTACGTCCTCCCTCAATCAATCTCGTCATAGGTCTCTCCGTCCCAACTGTGAGGAAACACTTTCGAGACCTTCGGAGAAGCATGGGACGACTGAAAACCGTCTTTCGACAGAGAAAAGACGTCACATGTGGATTGTCCTACATTCGAACTGTTCTGGGATACCTATCACACTTCTTTGATCACAAGACCGGTTCGTCACAAAAGCAAAGACCCGTGGGCGCCTAACGTGTATCGACGGCGAAACGTCACCTCGGCACACCGAGCCAACCCGGGTCCTTCCACGGTCGTCCCTACGCCCCACCTCCGGAATGGACGACACCCTCGTCGAGGTCCCGTGAGACGGACGTGAGTCTCGTAACAGGAGGGTTGCACTTTTGACATTCCGTCCCTCGGACAGAAGGACCACAGACGACTTGTATATCAGACTTCATCTTTCCACAACCCCGGTCCTCCAATCTGGTCACTTTAAAACCATAAACAATAAAGTCCTTTGAAGGGAGAATTTCCTTCCCCTTTCGTAATCATTGAACTTATTACAGTTTTTCAAGACATGAGACTAAACTTCTCACTTTTACAGAACTTTTTACAATTACCGAAGGTAATGTTTAACAGAACAAGCCCCAGGATTTCTTTATGATAGAACTCATACTAAGAAAAATCCACCCAATCGATACCATTCTATCGGATTTATCGGTAGAGTTTCAACTTACTAACCAGAAAACTCGTCACAAGAAATCATAATCAATCCATAATGTGTTTACATGATTTGTCCTAAAGTCCAAATTCACGTCATTAACTACACGACCAAGTCCTACACGGACAAATCGGAAACTCTTCCGCTACCGTGGGTGAGGTCAGGAGAACGGACCTTTTAGGGTACCTACCTCCTCGGACCACCCGACGTCAGGTACCCCAGCGATCCTCAGCCTGTACTGACTCGTTGAAGTGAAAGTGAAAAGTGAAAATACGTGACCTCTTCCTTTACCGTCGGGTGAGGTCACAAGAACGAACCTCTTAGGGTCGTTACCCCCTCGGACCACCCGACGGTAGATGCCCCAGCGTGTCTCAGTCTGTGCTGACTTCGTTGAATCGTCGTCGTCATCAGAGAGGAACAGCCATCAACACAACTGTCACATACATCCAACAACCATCGTACCGTCAACTCACTGAACTTTTTCTAACGACTAAAACTTTTTCCGACAAATCTCTTTTGTTTCTGCCTATGACAAACAGACCCAACGACATCGACTCGTATACTTAGGTAAGTAAATTAATAATCTGTGTAAAATTTCATACTCTAGTTTTCCAGTCTTAAATATGGTCCAGTAGTATAATACTACTATAGGTAGAGCCTAGTAAGAATGGGAGAGACTCACATCGTTCACAATACTAAATTCGAAATTCTCCGAAATCGTCGGATATTAGAACTGATATTAATCAGACTAAGTGTCGACCAAAAACAGATACTTTAAGTCAGAAGACTCTATGACTTAAGACTCTTCTCAGTATACTACCACTGTTCTGTGACAGAATAGTGAATCTTCGGATTCCATGAAGGAGAATTTAAGGAGAATTGACTTTGTAAAGTGTCTCAAAACTCCTTCCTAGATTTTAGATGACTAAATAAATGGATACATAAATTTTTACCCAACACACACAATCAACGAGTCAATGCAGGCTGAGAAACCCTGGGGTACCTGACGTCAGACGGTCCGAGGAGACAGTTACTTAACAGGTCCGTTCTTATGACCTCATTCATATAAAACTCAAAGACTTCAAACAAACTCAGACCCAAGTCCCAGTTTCTTAAGATCGGTAAGATCCTACTTCTCTACCGAACCCTCAAAATGTTCCAAGGATACGAAATGATCTAAAAAAAAAAACCTCACCTATAATCTGGATATTTCTCCCCTTTGGACCTTGGATCTTTAATGATATTTCCAAATTTATAACTATTCAAGGGAACGTCTTTTGGACACACTGACCAGATCATAGCTGTGTAAGATGTGAGGAAAGTGAAGTCGAGTCAAGTCAGCGAGTCAGTACAGGTTGAGAAACGCTGGGGTACTTAACGTCGTGTGGTCCGGAGGGACAACTAGTGGTTGAGGACCTCAAGTGAGTCTGAGCACAGGTAGCTCAGTCACTACGGTAGGTCGGTAGAGTAGAAGCCAACAGGGGAAGAGGAGGATGGAGGTTAGGGAGGGTCGTAGTCTCAGAAAAGGTTACTCAGTCGAGAAACGTACTCCACCGGTTTCATGACCTCAAAGTCGAAGTCGTAGTAAGGAAGGTTTCTTTAGGGTCCCGACTAGAGGAAGTCTTACCTAACCAACCTAGAGGAACGTCAGGTTCCCTAAGAGTTCTCAGAAGAGGTTGTGGTGTCAACTTTTCGTAGTTAAGAAACCGCGAGTCGGAAGAAGTGTCAGGTTGAGAGTGTAGGTATGTACTGGTGTCCTTTTTGGTATCGGAACTGATCTGATGTGAGGAAATGACGTGAGTTTTGAAGGTTGACCCTAGTTATATTAGTGTAAAATTCCCTATTCTACGTACAATCATTTTTATAAGTCAAATTACACAGAAAACCTCCGAAATTTATTCGTAGAATATAATAAGAGTTATTGAAAATTTATGTCATAAAATTTCTAGACACGAAGAGAAAACTAAACACACAATACGTAATCAGATGAAAGTTGAGAAGACATTAAATGAATGGGAAGTCAAGTCAAGTCAAGTCAGCGAGTCAACACAGGCTGGGAAACGCTGGGGTACTTGACGTTGTCCCGTCCGGAGAGACAAGTAGTGGTTGATGACGTCAAATGAGTTTGAGTACAGGTAAGATGGTATGAACGGGAATCAATACCGTTTACAAAAGGGTTTTCCAATAAGTATTCGTTTTTTGGGAGGTGTAAAGCCAGAAATATTTATATACAATAAAATTAGTACCTTATTATGGACTTCCATCACCTACCTAATGTTTACATCTTTTTTCAACTTATTCAATATAGATAGACGTTTCAACTAAAAAGACAAGTTTAAATTGAAAATATAGTATATAATAAAAATTTGTACATAATAATCAATATTTCTCGTACCCATTGATTACAACGAATATAAATATACTAATCTATTGACAAATTCACTCTAGTATCTCCACAAAGTAGACGTTTCAATCCCGTAAAGGTCCCGACGACAGTGATGACTTTGCTCACCGTTCAAATCCCCAGGGGTCCTTTCGACCAAAATCTTTTCCGTCTCCTTGGTCTCTAGTTTAATGGTTGTAGGAGACCTAGTACCTTTTTCGCTCTCTCAAGGTCTTTCTGTAGATAAAGACGAAAAACTGATATGGTTTCGGAAACTGACACACCTAGTGTTATTTGACACCTTTTAAGAAGTTCTCCACCCTTATGGTTTGGTGGACTGGACGGAGAACACTTTAGACATACGTCCACTCCTTCGTTGTCAATCTTGACCTGTATCTTGTTGTCTGACCAAGGTTTATCCTTTTCCTCACGCAGTTCCGACATATAACAGTGGGACGAATAAATTGAAGATACGTCTCATGTAGTACTCTTTGCGACCTGACCTTCTTTGTGTTCGACCTTAGTTCTAACGGCCCTCTTTATAGTTATTGGAGTCTATACGTCTACTGTGGTGGGAATACCGTCTTTGACTTCTCCTCGATTTTTCGGAGAACTTTCACCTTCTCCTCTCACTTTTTCAACTGAATTTCGAGTTGTAAGTCTTTTGCTTCTAGTACCGTAGACCAGGGTAGTGAAGTACCCTTTATGTACCCCTTTGTCACCTTTGTCACAGTCTGAAATAAAACCCCCCGAGATTTTAGTGACGTTTACCACTGACGTCGGTACTTTAATTTTCTGTGAATGAGGAACCGTCCTTTCGATACTAGTTGGATCTATCGTATAAGTTTTCGTCTCTGTAATGAAACGGTTGTTTCCAGGCAGAGCAGTTCCGATACCAAAAAGGTCATCAGTACATACCTACACTCTCAACCTAACACTTCTTCTGACTCACGACTTCTCCACTACGAAAACTTGACACCACAACCTCTTCTGAGAACTCTCAGGGAACCTGACGTTCCTCTAGGTCGGTCAGGTAAGACTTCTAGTCGGGACCCTAAAGAAACCTTCCTTACTACGACTTCGACTTTGAGGTCATGAAACCGGTGGAGTACGCTTCTCAACTGAGTAACCTTTTCTGAGACTACGACCCTCCCTAACCCCCGTCCTCCTCTTTCCCTGTTGACTCCTACTCTACCGACCTACCGTAGTGACTGAGTTACCTGCACTTAGACTCACTTGAGACCCTCAACCACTACCTGTCCCTCCGGACCGCACGACACTAAGTACCCTAGTGTTTCTCAGTCTGTGCTGACTCACTGACTTGACTTGACTTCCTGGTGAGAATTCCAACTACTAAACAAACTTCCTGAGTATCTTAACTGACTGTCGACAAATTACCAATAATGTTGTTTTACTACGTCTAACATTAACCGTTTCCCTTTTCCGGGCACCCCGTCTCAGGTCCTCTCAACATTCGTACCGTAACGTCAACAGGAGAGGGTCACCACTGTTCCTGTCGTCACGGAAGAGGGTCGTCACTACCCCCTGTGAAGAGTGTTCAATGACGGTAGTCTCTGGGTTCGGAACCATAAATCAAATGTGACCCAGAACTATATCGACGAGTGGGTATACAAACTGGAATTAAAGGTCTGAGAAGTGTCAAGTCCGATTATGTAACACCGGGTTACAAGGATCATTTGTTTCTGTCAGAATAATACATCCTGTAAGGTCCCCGAATGTCTCATGGAGTATCTTTGGTCAGGAGTGAACCCATTAGAATTAGTAAATGGTGTGTCATTCTTAGACGGACGTCCTCTGAACCCAAGCTAGGGACCAAACCCTTCTAGGGGACCTCTTCCCTTACCGTTGGGTCAGGTCATAAGACCGGACCTCTTAAGGTACCTGTCTCCCCGTCCCACCCGATGTCAAGTACTCCAACGTTTCGCAACCTGTGCTGACTCAATGATTGTGACAGTAATGATGATACCGACGAAACCTCTACCTTATCATCTCAACTCATCAAAATTGTCTAACATATCCGAATATTTTGGATTTTGTAAATGGTCACACCGGTAAATATCTTTTTCAAACCATTGGAGACGAAACTCATATCGTGAAGGACCTCACCATTTTTAAAACGAACGATTATGTCTTCTGTACCCAAACTAGGGACCCAACCCTTCTAGGGGACCTCTTCCTTTACCGGTTGGTCAGAACGGACCCTTTAGAGTACCCGTGTCCTCGGACCGTCCAACATCAGACGGTCTCAAGTCGAGGTCGTCGGTCCCTAAGTTGGACTTCCCTACCCGCCACAGCCGCTCTCTTAGACTCTGTCGGAGAGTCAAAAGAACCTGACGGACAAATAAAGTTCGAATACTAAGAGAAAATATCAAAATGTTTTCGTAATCTAGTGTCCAAACTATAAAAAAAGGGTAACTGGGTCCGAATAAAAAGAGGTTCTTAGTAACAACGGGGAGTTTTCCTCAAGGAAGGAGTCGTTAAGAGAATAGATGAAAAAGAGTACACAGGAACACTTATGTGACATTGAATACGATTACAGACCCGACGTATGGTGTAAGGAGTCAAATAAAGAATAGAAAGATTCAGGACAAACGGGGATCATAGGATTCAAGTGATAAAGAATCTTTCCCGAAGATCGATTATTATAGAGATTACAGGGATTAAAAATATTCGATATCATAGTATAACATTGTAATGTCGTTAGGAATTTAGAAATCGAAGATCGATAAAATTAATAAGGCTTCGGGGCCCAAGTTAGGGACCCAACCCTTCTAGGAGACCTCTTCCTTTACCGTAGGGTGAGGTCATGAGAACGGACCTATTAAGGTAGCTACCTCCTTGCACCACCCGATGTCAGGTACCCCAGTGTTTCTCAACCTGTGCTGACTTGCTGAAGTGAAACTGAAAGTTCAGGATTTAAGTCGTTTGAGGAAACGGTATTTGTGAAAAGAGTGTTTATCTGAAGTCTATCCTTAGGGAGGGTACCCGAATTCGACACCGGAGACACGAGTGGGACCTTGTGAGATAACATTTTCAATTTACAGTCACTAATTGAAATACCTAATAATAAACTCGTGTCGACGTCTTCCGAAATACGGAAGAGGACGAGGAGACTTTTTGTTATTCGTGGAATTATGAGAGAAGGCAGTTGAGTCGACTCCATTCCTTTTGTTTTCAGTCTTAGTGTTTCGGATTGAGGAAGTAAGACCTAGACACGGATACCTTGTTTCCCTCCCCCAAATCCCGGTACGGAGATAAAACAGTCACTCCGGATTGCGCCGAGGCCTGTCATCAGACACCCTGTACTGGATCGTTGACTTGTCGTCGTCGACGATGATATGCGTATATCGCCACGACGCAAACATGGTCAGAAGAGAAGTCACAGTCTCGAAAACTCACAGGGAAGAGATGGTGGGGAGATTATGAACCTCAAAATGTTCTTCGATCACATCGAAATTTCTTTTTTTATGACACTAATCCTGAACAAATCGAAGGAACAAGACTAATAAACAGAGAGAGATTTTAAAACATTTCACTGTAAAAGAGAAATTTATACGAAGAAGGGACCACACACACACACACACACACACACAAGGAAAGTCTTGAGGTTCTGTTGTAAAAATCCACAGGAATTAGAATAAGGTACAGAGAATTGAATCATAAAAAGGTAGAGAAACAGAAACACCAAACCTCTGTAGAGACGAAGTCAAGTCAGCGAGTCAACACAGGCGGAGAAACGCTGGGGTACTTAGCGTCGTACGGTCCGGAGGGACAGGTAGTGGTTGAGGGTCTCAAGTGAGTCTGAGTGCCGGTAGCTCAGTCACTACGGTAGGTCGGTAGAGTAGGAAACAGCAGGGGAAAAGGAGGACGGGACAAAAGAGAATAGACTACAGATTAGGTATACTTAAAAGATGAAGTCATAGATCTATACGTATAAAAATAAAAATTTCTAAAAAAAAGAGGAATTTTATAAACAAAGGAACATTATGTCAATAAAACAAAGGACGAGTCACAAAGTTTGAAAACAAAGTAAAGAAATTCATTAAAAAAGTGAAAGAGGTCCAAAAGATTAAACGAAAGAAAACCCTATCTAGTCTTTTCCTAAATTTCTAATTTTATTTTCATTGAAAATTTTTCGTAAAGTTTCAAGAGAGAGGTGAAACGGTACGGCGGACTTTATTTTTTGATACTAAAGAAAGAGGGAGTTAATAATACAATACGAAGGTACATTAAGAAAGGAAAATTAGAAAAAAAATTCTACAAGAAATAAAATAAGAAATAACCTCCTATTAGCGAAATGTTAAAACACCACCAGAGACGACATGTAGTAGTGTTCAGTCAGTGTTAATATATATATATATTTTATGTCTCAAAATATAATACTTTAAATTTTCATAATAACTCTTAAGTTGTAAAAAATGTAAAAAATATGGAGTATACCCGAAGGGACCACCACGTCTACCGTTTCTCAGACGGACGTCACGTCCTCTGGGTCCAAACTAGAGACCCAAGCCTTCTAGGGGACCTCTTCCCTAGACAGACGAGACAGGTACCTTAAGAGGTTCGTTCGGAGTCATAAGGACCTCTTAAGGTACCTGTCTCCTCGGAGCGTCCGACATCAGGTACCCCAGTCTTGCTTACCCTGTGTCTATTTTATTTTTTGACATGTGTGTATTTTATTTTTTGAGGGAGAACTCGGAGAGAGTAAAGGCGCGGAGATCCAGTAGTGTCTCGCGGTCCGACCAGAGGGACACAATGTATCGCCGAAGGAAGACCAATAGGTCGAATTATCTATCCCTACGTATATACAAGTGCGAGGAAAGAGTCAAATAAGATCGTCGAAGGAAGACCAATAGGTAAAATTATCTATCCTTACGTATATACAAGTGCGAGGAAAGAGTCAAATAAGATGGGAGTAAAAGGGGTGACAATGGTGGTCTGACGAGAGATACTTACGAAGGGGTAAAGAAGAGACATTTATCATGACAAAAAGATCTAAGGTATAATACGTAATTATATGTTATAAACAAAAAGATAAACACTAAATAAAGTGAGACATATTGTCCGACATCCAAATAGGTGGAGGGTCGTTGACTGAGTCTAAATAGGGAGGTACCTGTACCCAAACCCACCTGAGACCCTTAACCACTGCCTGGCCCTCCGGACCGCACGACGTCAAGTACCCCAGCGTTCTCAGTCTGTGCTGACTCGACTTGACTTGACTTGGTGTTGAAGGAATAGGCAAACAGACAACTAGGAAAATTAGAAAAACAAATTACAATATTGGAAAAGATGTTAAACAATAACACAGGTATCAATCCAAAGTTTATCTTAAATAACAAAGAGTTTCCCTTAAAATTCCTAACACTAATTAGAATGATTAGGAAGATTTGAACGTTAGGTCTATTATAGAATCGTTAAACGGAAGAGTCAAACGAATAAAGACTACAAATTGTTTAATGTATAATAAAAAACCAGTAAAAAAGAATGACAAAACTCAAAAGTATGTAAAAAGATAAACCTGGAGTGACATAAGACTTACTTGACCCCTTTTCGGAAGACTTAAAACTCCGGGTAAGTAGGGTAACAAAATCCACTAAACTGTAATCACAAAAGAAAAATAAAACAGTCTATATTCAGAAAAGTATACAAAAAAGTAACTAATAATACTCATTCAAGATATTAGTATTTACTCGATTAAACGGTACAAATTAAAGAAAATCATAAGGAGATACAATTACAAACCTGAAGAGAACACCGAGTCGACCATTGCTTACACCGTCTGGATCTAAGCTAGGGACCCAACCCTTCTAGGGGACCAATTCCCTTGCCGATGGGTGAGATCATAAGACCGGACCTCTTAAGACCGGACCCAATGTTTCTCAGCCTGTGTTGACCCGATGAAAGTCAAGTGAAGTGTAATTACAAATGTAAATTAGGATCCTAGTATACGTTGAACGAAATATGTACTACATGTCTAAATCTATAACAAGGGAGAGTCAATAAGTAATTAATAGAGAAATTTTAGTATATTCATAATATAAAAACACGATAGATCACAGATGACTACCTAATAGGAAATCATTAAGGTCTTTAGAGAAAACGTCATAGTAAATCGAGTAAACAAGGAAGAACAAGAATGTAATAACTTCTAATATGTATAATAATAAAGATCGTCGTATAGGGTGTAAATATTGTCAACTCAAGTTATACACACTTATTTCGACTACTATTCTTGTGTTTACTACAAGAATAATAAGTAGAGATCAACTAGGTACCATAGGAGTCCTTATATCAGAATGAGGTTCTTTCTTCCTAGTACAAAAGAGTTAGAGTACTTTTTATCACAAAAATATACTTTTATGGATGTTTATTTTACTATGTTCAAACCATATATTTTCATTTTCATCGCCCATCACCATTACTCCAGACTCACACAAGTTCTTTATTGTAGACAGTGACCTCTCTTCTTTGTTATCATCGTCTTATTCCGCCTTGGTCATTTTGTAATTTAGATTACGAGACTTCTATAAGAATATGTGAAGTCATTGAAAACTCTTCTAGCAACCCAAACTTGTAATCTAAATACTTCATACTCACACAATCAACTAGTCAACACAGGTTAAGAAAGACTGGGGTACCTGACATTGGGTGGTCCGAGGAGACAGGTACCTTAATCACCTACATATATCTACACCTATCACCTTCTTATGACCTCACCAATCGACGACCATAAGAACGGACCTCTTAAGGCACCTGTCTCCTCGGTCTAGGGAAGAGGTCTTCTAGAAAAGGTGGGTCTCTAGTTTGGGTCCAGAGGACGTAACGTCAGTCTAATAGTAGACTCGGTGTCCCTTCGGGTACATTCCATATTTTTTACATTTATTACAACTTAAGAGTCATTATCGTAAAATAGGGAAGATCAGGTAAACCTATCAAAGGTAATTTTAAACACAAGATTATAACGTATAAATTCGAAATCAACGTACGTCTTACATTAAGAGACCGTATAACAGACTTGTACTCCCACGAGAATACTGAACATTTTCACAACACGTGACGAATCGTCAAAAAAAACAAATTTAAAACAAAAATTAATCTCCTACTAACGAAATGTTATAGTACTAACAAAGACGGTATGCAGTCGTACTTAGTCGGTATCCACATGTAGACAGGGGAGGGAGGACTTGGAGGGAGACGGAGGGAGGGTGGGATGGGGAGATCCAAGAGTACCTCGTGACTGAAACCCGAAGGACTCAGTATGTCCTCTAAGGGCGATCGATAAATAGTATAGACTTTTACACACAAAGTCACAATGAGAGAGTTTAGCAGAGTGGGAGAGGAAGGGGGAGACACACGTTTTCCGACAGGAAATACGGACGTAGAGGAAACAAAGGGACTTTTATCCTGGTAGTCATGGTCGAAAGATCTAAGGTATCCATACGTAATTGCATACTATAAACAGTAAGAGACAGACTGACTGAAGTGAGACATATTATCCGATATCCAAGTCGGTGGATTAATCTTGACTGAGTTTACGTAAAGAAAAATATCGACTCCTTATAAGGTAACACGTATACATGGTGTTGAAGAAATATGTAAGTAGACAGTCACCTGTACGTTCAACGAAGGTACAGGACCGATAACATTTATCACGACACCACTTGTAACCCCATGTACACAGAAAAAGGTAATACCAAAGGACTCCCATATACGGGTCATCACCCCAACGACCCAGTATACAATTCGTTAAAAGACCCTTTTTTTTAAAAAAAAATTGATAAATGATTCCCGTCTTCTATAATACATCTGATTATTGTGTGTGCAGATCTATTTATAATACATATGTATAACCCCAAAATACCAAGAAAAGTAATGTTATACTATGGAGATATCACATGATTCGGTAAAGTCAAAAATTTTTTAGTATAGTTTTAACCGTGGTAAGGATATAATCCGATTATTGATTCGTAATTTTTAGTAGGAGTCTTGGTTGTATTATTATATCTTGACAACAAATTTACATCAAGATTTTGACTCCTTCTCATTATTTACACAATGACTTTCTAAGGAGGTGTCATTAATATAACTCATAAATTTTAAAGAGAAAAATACTTAGTAAAAAATAAAATATATATCTTCATGTAGAGTCTAAGAAAAGAATGTAGACATTTCGTCAATAGGAAGTTAATTTTTATTTATTTAAATATGTAGACACAGAGAAAACGACAGAACGTATGTCCCCTTTAAATATAATTTTTTTTCTTTTTTTTACTCATTTAAATATTTTATAAGAAAAGAATGGAAGAAATGATACCGAGAAAAAAAGGGGAGGAGAATCGTTAGAAGGACTCGAGAAAGGCCCACGGTATGCTCCTTTAGTTTTACTACTATAACCTTCACCTACTTTGTGTCAACCGTCTCAGATACTAAGTCCATTTGTTTGTCTCTCGAATTTAAGGATATAAAGTAACGTCCGAAGAGTAATTCGTCTTTAGACATTCACTTCGTTTTAATAATTTGGTTTAGTAAGTTGACCTTTTAGAAGCGACGTATTAATGAAAATCGTATTGAAGACGCAACGGCCCTCTATCTCGAAACGTACAAGAGAATTGACGTTTGATTTATATTACGATAGTTTACTAATGTAAAGTCAATAAAATTTACTGACAAAGACTTTCCGTCTAACAAATGAAAATGTACATACAAATAAAAAAAAATGTCAATTCAGATTATTATACGATTAAATTTAAATAAACATACTAGGAACATCTTATACTAAAAGAACCCGAACATACAGAATATTTCAACATAAAAACAAACCATTTCTTCTAACTCTCTCAAAAGAGAAATAAATCTCAATGGTAATGATTGTTGGGAATGAACTCAGTAAACACAAAGGTACTTATGATCTTTAACAAACGTATCATAAGACTCAGTAAGTCTTCCGACCTTGAAGAACCAAAAAAGACAGAACAGAAGATTTACACCACACTTATATATTAGGGTAGCCACTGAACACGATTCAGAGTCTGAGAAATTTGATGGATTGAGTTGTTGGAAAGAAGTTCGCACAAAAAGGGGGTCGTCGAAGAGTATCAAATACAGAAATAAGGAAAACTAACACTTACACGAAACAAGGACCCTCATCTAAAGGTTCAAGAAAGTGATTTTACAAAGATGAATTACGTATACATCAAAAATATTACGTAAACATTTATAATATTTATATATTTATAAATATAAATCTGTCATTGAAAATTGAACTAATATACTTATAAAACGTACTAGTACAGAAAACAACAAACTCACCTTTTTTCAAACCTAAAATTTTAAGTATAGACTTCTTGTAAGTCAAGGTGTATTAAATAATTGTATAATGAAGAGATAATGACAAAATTGTTAAATGGTGTTTAAATCACCGAATGATATTTTGTTTATATAACGTAAAAACATCTTGTCTTCAGACCACACCGGAATAACACGGTCTCAGGTCCACAATCGGTTGAACGTAAGGAGAGACCTCCGAAGTTCGACAAAAACAAAAGGTCGGGGAACACTGACGGGCGTAAGGAACCGACGACCTGTGTGAGGAAGTCAAAGAGTCGGTCACTGAAACTTCGAGACAAGGAGACAAGTGTCTTTGGAACATCTCCACAGGAGACAAGTGTAGAAGGAGAATGATAACACGAGAGGGAGAAGGTGCAAAATTCTGGAAACACTAAGGTAACCCGTGTAGGCCTATTAGGTCCTATTAGAGAGTCCAAATCCCAGTCGACTATCGTTGAATTAAGGTAAAATTTGGGACTAAGGGAAACAACACATTCAATTATAAATTATTCAAGACCCTTAATTTACATCTCGAGAATAACCCCAACCTAGTAGTAAGACGAATGGTGTGAACGATTTATATTTTGTTTAGAATTCTTAACTTTTAGATTTTTAAATGAAACCTGTATACGTTTTAGAAATATATAAGTAATTTTTTATTCTTAAAGTACGACAAACTTCAGAATAAAAATTAAAATTTTTATGGAAGATTAACATTTCACTTCTTGAACGGATAAAACTTGTCTCGTATCTTTTTCGTCATGAAACAATTATTAGTAGTTAATGAACTCGTACATAAAATATCACGAATGGTATACTACCTTACCACAATCCGAGTGAGTCCATATCCGAACTAGTCTGTGTTTGAAATGGAAACACCTCAAATATCACACCGTTCCCTCTACCGCACACACACACACACACACACACACATACATACATATATATATATATATATTAAATATATATACTAATATTATGTTCCATTTGGACCGACATAACTCTAACAATCTGGATCTATCATACACTCACACACACACACACACACACACACACACAATCAGAGAGTCAGTACAGGTCGAGACACTGGGGTACCTGACATCGGACGGTCCGAGAGGTCCGTTCTTATGCCTCACCCAACGGCAAGAGAAGAGGTCCCCTAAAAGGGCTGGGTCCCTAGCTTGAGTCCAGAGGGCGTAACGTCCGTCTAAGAAATAACAGACTCGGTTGTCCCTTCGGATTTACACACGCATTTCTAGGAATTTCCAACTTAGTCAAGTCAAGTCAAGTCAGTAAGTCAGTACAGACTGAGAAACACTGGGGTCCCTGACGTCGTACGGTCCGGAGGGACAGGTAGTGGTTGAGTACAAGTAACTCAGCCACTACAGTAGGTTGATAGAGTAAGAGAAAGGAGGGGAAGAGGAGGACGGGAGTCAGAAAGGGTCGTAGTCCCAGAAAAGTTTACGCAGTCGAGAAGTGTAGTCCACCGGTTTCATAACCTCAGAGTCGAAGTCGTAGTCAGGAAGGTCACTTATACCGTACATATATCCGTCTCCCTAGGACACTCTCTTTTCGACACACCCCGTTGAAACTTCTGAAATAAAACTCTCCTTGAACCCTACCCTTTATTGTTTCCTTACAACCCGGACATTAAAATGTTTAGATTATCAAAATAATGAAATCTTTTGTTTTTATTACTTCACTTTTTCATTACTTAAACACTACTTTCTAATTTTAAATTCATATATAATTGATTTTTATAAGTTCCACTAAAATACCAATAGATTTATCTACGACTTCTTTAAGTCACATTAATTATCCAGTCGACTAATTTTCTTTGACTCAGAAAATAATTATTAGTTCAGAAGACCAGAATCCGTCAAAATGACTCTTTTGAAGATAAATATTCCCTTTTAGTATAAGGAAATAACAAAAATAAGTCAAACCATCATAATTACAGATTAAAAAAAAAATCTCTATTAGAATTTAACGGTGAAAAAACAAACAAAAACCGGTCAGTTAGTTCAAAAACAGGTTTCCATGTGTCACTCACTTTTTGAACAAGAAACTAGATTGAGAAACTATATATTGTAAGAGATTGTAGTAAAAAATTGATTATTGTGGTAACCCCTAAAAAAGGGAATTCATACGTATAAAAGCAATTTATATGAAGGATTTTATATATATAAATTCGGAGCGTACTATATCCGAATTAATATTAAACTTAAACTGAAACCCGAACATGTCTCAAATGAATACGACATTAAACCTTAACACTCGTAGTTGGTGAGAAAACAATTAAAATTACAGTCATATGATTAAACGATATTATGATAATAATAGTTAGTATAAAACTATGTCTCCTAGATGTATCTGAAACAGTTTCCCTACCAAATTAGTATATTCAAGATTGTTCCTCCGTATTAACATACATAAGGGAAATACTCGACGTCTACTAACTCCGTTTCCCGGTAACGTCGGTACCGTGGATACAAGAGAGACATAAGCAAATAGACGTTCCAAGTAGTAGGACACAGAAGTCACGGAAAAGTTCAAAAGAAAGTGTAGTCTTTTGAATACAACAGAACAAAATCTCTATAGAAATAATAATTTTGACATTAGTATGACCAATTTAGAACTTTCACGATAGTAATTTTAAGGGAACTAAAGAAAAGATAAGAAAGAGAACGGACAATCTTCTTATACTAGAGAAAATAGGGGGACTCACTTCACGATTTTATACAAACCGAAACGGACTTTTAAAGACTGTAAATTAAGGGTCATCGATTTTGCATTAACTAGTGTAAATATGTCCACTCTTTCGAGAAAGAAACCATATCCAACTTAAGAGGAAAGAGTTAAAATATCGATTAGTTTATTTGTAACTCATCACGAACTAAACTTATACATTATTAGGACCTATCTCTTCTCCTTTTAATCAACGAAAGTTCTATGTCTCTGATTTCGAATTCCGAATCATAAACCCTTCAATTGATCTTTATTTTGACTTCTAATTGAGTCACTAAAGGAACAGTGTCAAATAATTATTTGAAAGGATCTTAAATTCTTCCTGTCATTACTTCTATAAAAGGAAACCAAAATTAAAATCTTGAATTATTTCGTGGAAGGGCTAGTTCTTGTCAACTTAAGTGATAGAGTCATGGTCTCACTTATATCGTTGAATACACTTGGGCTCGTCAAACGACAACACCACTCATGGGACAGTCGAGAGAAACCTCCCCTACAGACATGACACGTGTCTCTTTTCTCTTACGTTCCGAAAGTGTAGCAATTATAAGTGTTTGTAAATTACAGGTGGAACGAAAAAAAAGAATTAGACTCCTATAAATACTTTTTAATAGAACTAAAATTTTATATACAATTTTAAGATTGGTATTTACTTCAGGTTCCTCAAGAAAGTTTTCGTGTTTGCACTAAAAAAATAGAAGAGATAAATTACCCTTTTACATTTTACTTTGGATGTGAGCATACTGATCTCACCTAACACAAAATAAGACCTGGACACACAAGGTTGTATAGCGTTCTCATCGAAGTGAAAGAGTAAGATGAGTTAGTGAAGTCAAGGAGAGTACAAAATCTGAGATTTTAATCTTTATGTCAAAGAAAAACCGTTACTCCTACTTTTTTACTTACGTAAAATCTTTTAGAAGTTCTGTGGAACTATTAGTAGAAAAAGATCGGAGGATAAAATCTCTGCAACCCTAGATTTCTCTACTTTTTTCTGAAAAGTTACAATATACAATCGAGACAACGTTGAACTTAAATTCTAAAAATAGTTCAAAAGAGAAGACGACGAGAATGGAAGATGGTAATTTAATAGTACAACTGCAACCTATGGAGTCGGTAGTACTACTACTAATTTCATGATAAAGTAAAAAAAATTATAAATTCTAAAAAAAAGGGGATCTCAGAAGTCGATATAATAATGGTTGGAGGTCCCTGCAACATTATAATATAAAGATATTAAGACTTTCGAACCCAACCTAATGATTCCCTGATACAAACGTATGATAATAAACCACACAATAACCGTGAACCAAAATTTGAAGAACAGAGAAGTATTTAGGTTAGATGAGTCGGGAGACACGTCACTGAAAGGACGGGGGTTTCAAGTGTATGAGTCTAATCTTTCTTTTTTTCTGTTCAAAAAGGAGAATTATCGGGACATTAAAAACAATATTTTGAAAATTTGTAATAAAAGTCTTTTTACGATAAAAAAAAATTGGACTCAGAGAGGTCTCTCGAGAAATTAGGAGAACAGAGGGAGAGAGAAAAAGAAATAAAAGAACAAATAAAAGACAGTGGACTAGTCAGAAACAGAACTAGGGACACACTGTGTTATAGAAGGTATACTCTGTTCCTTCTTAAACGCAATGTAAAAATTGGTGTTCGACGAATCTAAAAACTACAAACAGGTAGAAAAAACTGAGGACTTCCTTTTAGTATCGTACATTTTAATGTTAAAACTTTATGAGGATAGGTACAATTCATACTTTGTGTTTGAATATACTTTTATAGATGAATGGTGCTTTGAGAAATACAACGTATAGTAGTGTCTCTAAATTTTGATAAAAGTACAAAAAGGACGACTAACAGTGTCTTCTTACTTGAGAATTGAACGTCTACAAAATCCAAATAAATTTATCGGTCCCATACGGACGGAAACTTTTTACTCCCAAGTGTAGTTTCTCCGTACTAAATGTTCATAACATGAGTCTCCCCAGTCTTTCAATTTTATTCATATAAGGGTCTATGGTCCCGAAATCTGTACTATTAAAACTAAAATTCTGTGTACAGTTACACTTGAACTGGAACTGAGATGTGTAAGGTACGACTAGGATGGACTGATGTTTATCTTATATTTCTCTTGTTCTCACTATGACAACTTTTGGTAGACGATAGTAGACAACTACTACTTGTAAAGACTTTTATAACAAAGTCCAAGACCAAACACAATGTGATTGTGGAATCTTATATAAACAAAATTACTTCTTTCCACTTTCTGTCAACTTCTTTTTACAATTCAAAATATACTTCAAAAAACCCCCTTACCCCATCGTTTATCATTATAAGAAGTGAAGTAGAAAAAAAGGTAAGGTCAAAAAGTGGTAAAAGTTAGACCGAGAGATGAAGATTTTGGGGGTGCGTAACGGGTTTTCTGTCCTTTTGAACGGATTTCAAGATTTGTCAACTCTCAATGGGGGTTTTACTACTTGGTATACACTACGGACTGCAAAAGACAAGAAAGATTAAATTTTTGAGTCACTCAAGTGTATAAGAAATTTCTCACTACGGAATAGTCAAATAGTTGTAATATATTTACTATGGTATTAAACAACCAAATTTCTTTAACTAATATTAATGGTACACATATGAACACATATATAACTTCTATCCGACAATTGATCTCCATTTGATTTGACGTCTAAGGATGTTCAGAAACGAGAACATCTTTTTGGAAATGAATAACTGATTTGGATACAAATTTCACGATTAGTAAAAACCGACTTTTTAGAAGTCTCAGTGTTTGTTCTTTCTCAGTCTCCACCAGCAAGGTGGGGTTTATCTTAACTTTGAACGGAAAAATGAACAAAAGTGACATCTATCTGACCACAATTGACAAAGTAGAAGTCCAAGACACATGACTATGACAGTAAAGATCGTAACAAAAGTAAAAATATCTTTAGTCAATTTTGGGACGTCAATAAAAACAACGCTCAAATGTAAAAAGAAAATAGGTTAATATATTTAAGTAATTAAAGTAAGTACACTTAATGTCTACATAAGATAAATTTATTTGTGAGTTTAAACTATGTCACCTGTTTCAGTGATTCCAACAAACGTAATATATTAGACGAAATTCAGGTGTGTTCTTAATGCATTTTGTCGTTTGTTTGTTTTAGGTCGAATGGACCTGTAGTCACAAACAGAGGTAATAAAGACAAAGTATCTTTCCACCAAACACTTTCATTGTGTAGGTTTAAGGAGCATTAGTTACAGTTATTCCGGTGTATCTCTCTGAAGAACCGACAGGTCACCAATTCTGAGATCGGTAGGTTACGTCCCCCGCACCTAAACTAGGGAACCCCGAAGGGACCACCGAGTCTCCAATCTCGCAGACGGAGGTTACGTCCTCTGGGCCCAAACTAGGGACCCAACCCTTCTAGGGGACCTCTTTCTTTACCATTGGGTAAGGTTATAAGAACAGACCTCTTAGAGTACCTGCCTCTTCGGACCATCCGATGTCAGGTGCCCCAGCGTTTCTCGACCTGTGCTGACTCGCTGAAGTGGAAGTCCATTGATTCCAGGATGTACAATACACCACACAGTGTTTTATGGTTTATCTTATACATTTTGTGTTGTAGATTTAATCTTCATACAAGATGAAAACAGTATATAATGAATGTATGTTCATAGACCTAGTACCTTTTTCGTTCTTTCAAGGTCTTTTTGTAGATAAAGACGAAACAACTGATACGGTTTCGGAAACTGACACACCTAGTGTTATTTGACACCTTTTAAGACTTTCTCTACCCTTATGGACTGGTGGACTGGACGGAGAACTCTTTGGACATACGTCCAGTCCTTCATTGTCAATCTTGACCTGTACCTCGTTGTTTGACTAACGTTTATCCTTTTTCTCCTGCAGTTTCGACATATAACAGTGGGACGACTAAATTGAATTTACGTCTCATGTAGTACTCTTTACGACCTGACCTTCTTCGTGTTCGACCTTAGTTCTAACGGTCCTCTTTATAGTTAGTGGAGTCTATACGTCTACTGGTGGGAATACCGTTTTTTTCACTTCTTCTTGATTTTTCGGAGAACTACTTTTATTTTCTCCTCTCACTTTTTCAACCGAATTTCGAGTTGTAAGTCTTTTGCTTCTAGTACCGTAGATGAGTAGTTTCCGACCAAAGACAACTTTCTTGGACTAAAATCAACATACTGATAAAAAAATATAAACGTCAGTAGAAAACTAGTTATTCGGTAATCCATTTTAGTGACACGAGTGTCACCATGTCAACCAATTGACACACTCTTCATTCTATACATTTATTACCCTAGTGTTCTAAATCGACTTCGAGTCTTTCTCCGGATTTTAAACGTAAACTTTCAACCATATGATCTTAAAGAAACTAATTTTTAAGATTCGAAAACTTATAAACAGAGGTGTAATAAATCACGACAATTCGACGGTGAAGAAGTTTCCTTAACGTCACAAATGTCCTTTAACTCAACTTGTTTACAAAACAAACACACGACATAAAACTAGACGGTGGTAAACCACAGTGACATCCCGTCCCGAAAATTTGAAACACGTCATCTCTGAAAAAATAAAAATTGGTTTTGTACAACATTCTTCAAGTACGTTTAAAGGAAGGTAATTTTTACGGAGTAAAATTTTATGTGGATTTATAAGAACAATATTTTGTAAATTTATTACATATTTTTATAACTTATGTTACATCTTCAAAGGAACATAGAGTGATGGGTGACGTAAGGTATATTTACTAGAAAAATTTACAAAACGACCGAAAGGTTAGGATAAAGAAACATAAATGTTTACATACGTATAAGTA
Source organism: Capra ibex (assembly GCA_006410555.1). Lineage (NCBI taxonomy): Eukaryota > Metazoa > Chordata > Mammalia > Artiodactyla > Bovidae > Capra > Capra ibex. The sequence goes on along the minus strand of SJYO01048061.1, from coordinate 68,869,638 downwards.
AACGTGTAACAAGATTTTGAAGTGGCACTTTATACAAAACCTCTAAAACAAAAATACTACACTATAAAACTTTAAGGATATACCATAAAGTACGACACGAGTCAGTACAGACTGAGAAACATCGGAGTACCTGATATCGGACGGTCGGACAAGAAAGGTACTTTAAAAGGTCCGTCCTTATGACCTCGTCCAACGGTAAAGGATGAAGTCCCCCGGAAGGACTGGGTTCCTAACTTGGGAACAGAGGATTCAGAGGACGTAACCAACCGCCTAAGAAATGGTGACACGGTGGATGACTATAAAACTGAAAAAGATATTGATAAAGGAGTTACTTCCTACCAATCAAAAACAAAAGGGGGTCCAAATTTTTCTTTTTGAGCCGTATGGACTAAACGCATACACAAACCTCCCTCACAAAATATCTCCAATACACGTACTTGAGACCCAATTTTAGGATGTAATTGGAATGTTCGAAACACTAGAACCCATCAACAAGTAAAAGGACATGGAGTGAAAGGAATAAACACTTAGAATGTAATCAAAGGACAACGACGACATTGTTTCATGGGGTCTGAATCACCGAACTTTACTTTATTTAAATAACAGAATCTTAGGACCTCCAGTCCTCAGACCTTACCCAGCAATTATAACACAAGAAGACTCTCGAGACCTTTCCCAAAGGAGGACCGGGAGGGGCGCAACCGCCGACGGGTGCGAGGACCGAATGCCAGACAGTAGTGCGAGTGAAGAGGAAAACAGTAGGACAGTACGGAGGAAGGGACCGAGAGAGGAGGTGGGAGTTTTCCTGGAACCCAAATATGAGCGATTAGATCTTATTAGTTCGTAGATTTGACTTAGTTTAGGTGTTAGAGGGAAGACGGGACATTCAATTGTATAAGTCTTCAAAACCCCTAATCAAACACTGGGATAAACCCCTTTAGTGCTAAGACGGTGGTGTCCACTCACCAGGACAGACGGAGGTGACGTAAGAAAACTCATAATTTATCTACGTCACTGAGTAACCTTTTCTGAGACTACGACCCTCTCTAACCCCCGTCCTCCTCTTTCCCTGTTGTCTCCTACTCTACCGACCTACTGTAGTGGTTAAGCTACCGGCACTCAGACTCACTTGAGGTCCTCACCCACTACCTGTCCCTCCGAACCGCACGACGTCAAGTACCCCAGCGTTCCTCAGCCTGTACTGACTCGCCGACTTGACTTGACTATTGCACATTTAGTCGAACATTAGGTCTGAAAAGATTCCGAATCGAAAACACTAATTATAATAACAAAGAAACATTTTCAGTGTATTAAACTTAAGGATCCACTTTTGAAGACAATAAGAACCAGTAAGGACAGTTCAATTGGAAGATCTTTAATAGAGTTAAATATAAAAATACTTGTTATATGTACTCCTAAAAAAAGAACGTGGTAGTGATCATGAATTATACTGGAAAAAATAAAGTGCACACTAAAAAAAAAGTGAAATATAAAGGTCCGATGACTTACTCTAACTACGTTAAATAATAAATAAGTAACCAATAAATATAAAAAAGGACCTAAATGAAAGAATGATATAATAGAAAGAAAGGAATATCGAATATCTTCGAGCGATATATTGGATACACAATAAGGAAACATTTATAAATGTCTAAAAGAATAACGGAGAGTGAACAGAAAGGTACAAATAAATACTACAGAAGACATAGGATGTAAAAACTTCAAACTAATACTTTTACTTCTCAGTACAAGGAGTGAGTTCCTCACAAGATACAAAATCCTGTTCGAGTCAGGAAACATGTATTAAGTCAAGTCAGCGAGTCAGCACAAGCTGAGAAACGCTGGGGTCCTTAGGGTCGTGCGGTCCGGAGGGATAGGTAGTGGTTGAGGACAGTAAGGGGGTCTGAGCACACGTAGCTCAGCCACTACGGTAGGTAGGTAGAGTAGGAGACAGTAGGGGAAGAGAAGGACGGGGGTTAGGGAGGGTCGTAGTCTCAGAAAAGGTTACTCAGTTGAGAAGCGTACTCCACCGGTTTCATAACCTCAAAGTCGGAGTCGTAGTAAGGGAGGTTTCTTTAGGGTCCCGACTAAAGAAAATCTTACCTGACCAACCTAGAGGAACGTCAGGTTCCCTGAGAGTTCTCAGAAAAGGTTGTGGTGTCAAGTTTTGGTAGTTAAAAAGCCGAGAGTCGAAAGAAGTGTCAGGTTGAGAGTGTAGGTATGTACTGGTGACCTTTTTGGGATCGGAACTGATCTACCTGGAAACAACCGTTTAATTATAGAGACGAAAACTTATACGATAGATCCAACGAGTATTGAAAGGAAGGTTCCTCATTCGTAGAAAATTAAAGTACCGACGTTAGTGGTAGACGTCACTAAAACCTTGGGTTTTTTTATTTCAGACTGTGACAAAGGTGACAAAGGGGTAGATAAACGGTACTTCACTACCCTTGTCTATGGTACCAGAATCAAAAGACTTACAACTCGAAATTCGGTTGAAAAGTGAGAGGCGAAAGTGAAAGTAGTTCTCCGAAAGATCAAGGAGAAGTGAAAGACGGTATTCCCGTTACAGTAGACGTATAGACTCCAATAACTATTAAGAGGACCGGTAGAACTAAGGTCGAACACGAAGAAGGTCGGGTCACAAAGAGTATTACACGAGACGTATCTTCAATTTATTCGGTTCACTGTTATATGTCGGAACTACATAAGGAAAAGGATAAACCTTGGTCACACAACAAGATGGAGGTCAAGATTGACAACGAAGGACTGGATGTATATCCAAAGACTTCTCCGTGCAGTCCACTAGACCATGAGGGTAGAGAAAGTCTTAAAAGGCGTCAAAGAACACTAGGTGTACCAGTTTCCGAAACCGTATCAGTTCTTTCGTCTTTATCTACAAAAAGACTTTGAGAGAACGAAAAAGCTACTAGGTCACCTACAACCGTTAAACTAGAAACCAAGGAGACGGAAAAGATTTTGGTCGAACTTGTAGACCTTCAAGTGTCAAGTGCATAATGACTTCGGATCGAACCTCTTAAAACTAGCAGTGAAATGATCACACACTCTACTCACGTTAACACACCATCAAACTCGTAAGAAACCGTAACGGAAAGAAAATCTGACCTTACCTTTGACTACAAAAGGTCGGGACACCGGTGACGTCTCAAAAGGTTTAAACGACCGTATAACTCACGTCGTGAAAGTGTCGTAGTAGAAGGTCCTAAACTTTATCGAGTTGACCTTAGGGTAGTGGAGGTAATCGAAACAAACATCACTACGAAAGATTCCGGGTGAAGTGAAATGTAAGGTCCTACAGACCGAGATCCACTCACTAGTGTGGCACTAACAGACTCAGCACTTCTTGCAGAAGACAGACAAGAATGGTGGAGAAGAATTATAGAAGACGAAGACAATCCAGGTCTGGTAAAGACAGGAAATAGCTCGGGTAGAAACGTACTTTACAAGGGAACCATAGAGACTAAAATAATTGCTCTAGAGATCAGAAAGGGTAAGACAATAAAAGAAGATAAAGAAACGTAACTAACGACTCTTTCCGAAAGAATAGAGAAGAACGATAAGAAATCTTGGGAGGTAAGTTTACTTTTATAGAAAGGAAAAGAGAAAACGAAAAACGAACAGAAGAAAAGTGTCGATAACAATTCGGGAGGAGTCTATCGGTAAAACGAAAAAACGTAAAGAAAAAACCCCCCTACCAGAACTAAGCACAGAGGACATGTCACAGTACTTGGAGGTAGGTATCAAGTAGTCCGTGAGACTAATAGTCTAGATCAGACCATTTAGATAAAGAGTGAAGGTGACGAATTAGTATTCCCTAAAAAAATCCAGTATGGAGTTACCAGATCACCAAAATATCTATGCACCTTTATCGTCAACTAATTCAGAAAGGAACCTACTACACCTTGTAGGACATTGCAACATCTTACTCACTTTACGGTGAATGATAGGGAGTGACTGAGGGATCCGATGAAGTGACGAGAGATATTGAAAATGTACCTACAGATTTTAAGAATTTTATCATAGGGAATTTTTGTTTGATTGTTTTTAGAAGTAACTTCATATTAATCATGTGTCATTTTACGTATATAAATTTTGAACATCTTAAGCTAAGTAAAACTATATTCATGTGAATACTTTGGTAGTGGTATTAGTTCTATTACTTGTACGAGTAGTCGGGACTCACGAAGGAGTCTGTAGAGGTAATCGGAGAGGAAGGACGGGCGAGTCCGTGGTCGGAATCCAGAAACTCCTCGTCGGCGTCGGCGAGGAGGACGAAGAACAGAGCGGACAAGACACGAAGTAGAGGGTCTGGCGAACGGCACAAGAGTCCCGGGTACGGGTCCGGACAGGTGTCGGACGACGGGGAGAAGAGACGAAACCCTTTACGAGAGACCTTAAAAAAGAGATCGTGAGACAATAAGGAACGTATTAAGTCCTAAGAAGGAGAAACAATAGTATTACGGTCCATGAATAGAGATCTACCAACAATAAAGGGACTTCATATTCATACAGTGTCTAAAGTAAATACGAACCCTTAAAAACTGTCCGACTTTATATGGTACGAGTAGAAATATAAGGACTAGGTACCAGGTAGAACACGATGCACCACCGATATGGTATGTCCGATTCACTTATACACTTTTTACTTTCGCTATTTGTCTTTCGTCCCTTTTATATATATCGTTCTTATCATTTTATTTTTACTTCAATTCTTAAGAAAAACTATAAAATGTAAAATTAAATAAAAGACTGATATTTTTAAACATTATGAAACTTTAACAGTTGTTAATAATCTTTTGTCCAAGTGTCTTTTTAACCCCCGTTCAATGCCTCTAAAAGACATACGTGTACGTAACGGAGGGAGAAATAGTTATAGAAAGTGATCTCACTATGTAAATACTATGAAGTACTTGGATGTGTTTGTGTAGTATTAACGAGTTACAGGTAGCTAGTGGAATCCCAAGTAAGAACCACAACATGCAAGTCACCTTTATCCTGTTTATATATAGTCAGGACCCACAAGTAACCTTCCTGACTACGACTCCGACTTTGAGGTTATGAAACCGGTGGAGTACACTTTCCAACTGAGTAACCTTTTCTGTAACTACGACCCTCCTTAACCCCCGTCCTCCTCTGCACCTACTGTCTCTTACTCTACCGACTTACCGTACTGACTGAGTCACGTGTACTCAAACCCACTTGAGGTCCTCAACCACTACCCGTCCCTCCGGACCACACGACGGTAAGTACCCCAGTGTTTCTCAGCTTGAGCTCACTCACTGACTTGACTTGACTTGACTATTACTGTATATAGGTAGTAATACCATGATATGTCTGTTAACAAAGTTTTTTAGTGTAAAACGTTACTTTTCCAACACATGAAAACTCTACCACTGAAATTAAAAACAATTTTACTCAGAGACCGGTTAATAAAGAAACCATTCTTACCCAATTAAATTTTCATACGGTTCATCGGTTGTTAAAACTCGTATTTTCAGAGTTACATATGAACATAAGTTTTGTCTTATATTGGTGGGATAAACTAAGACGGTGGATGAAACATGTGAACAGTGAAACATCTGAGTCAGTGAAACATCTGAATAAGACGAGAAGAGGACCACGGTGTGGATACAACCTGAAAAGAACTAGGAAGAAATTGAGTACTCCGGTACGACAAATTCAGACACTTGTGAGCCCATGGACGGGATATGTCACGACGAAAACCATGAGTTTTCTTTAACTTAAAAAATTTTCCATACTCCTTTAAAACTAAACCACATTCTTAGTATCGAATAACTTTGTTGAATTCTCTGACTGGTCTTAACCACACCTTGGACTTTCTTATACAGGTGACTCAGTAGCGAAAGGGTCTGAATTTTATAGGTGTAGAGAAAGTAAGTTTACAACTAATAAACCTCACGAAACGTTTACAGGTTTAAGTTTTAACAAGTACAAAGTGTCTTAATAGTCAAACAAGAAAATTAATAGGCAAACCGAAGAACATTAATGATAAAGGAAAAGAGGAATCATTAAGAAGTCAGAACAGACAGTCACTATTTAGAGAGGTCAGAGAGGAGGACCTATTGTCCTTGAGACAAACAGAAGTCAACGACAGAAACAGGGCCCAAGAAGCGTAAAGTCACACGAGATCTGTCGTGAAACCGTTGGAGTACACGCTTAGAAAGTGGTAGGTCCTCCTACAAACAAATCTTATTATTTGACAGTATTGAGACACGTAACGATCAGTTCAGAATTTCAAGACGAAGAGAATTCTAGCACTTGTAAGTCGAGACAAGCGAACAAGAACAGGGAACGAAACGTTGGAAGAACTGTGCAAAGACGGTCCTGGGTCACGAATTATATCCGAGGGATCGTGTCTACCGAAAAGAAGGTGGATCAAATTCCGAATAATTAAATCGAACGAAAGTCAACAGTAACCAGACATCGGACTTTAAGACGTCTGTACAGTATGACGACAGTAAAAGGAATATTAGACTAAAGACGAAAAGTAGAGTCAGTCACCAGGTTGAGTTTTACTAGTGTTGTGGTAAACTGAAAAATAACTTTGAATGTCTTTAAAACGTCCAAATTCATCAATTTGTAGTAAACAGTCCATTCTCTTTAAAGGCAAAGTGGGTAGGATCATAAAAGAGACTTCTAAAAAAAGAGAGTGTCTAAAGAAAAATTAAGACGGATGTATACTGTACCATCTCCATATACAACTGTTTTGAGAATTTTCCGGTAAATGTGGAAAAGAAATGTACAAAGAAATGTACTAAAAACCATCATATTTTATTATATATTGTCTAAATAACTAAATCCGTTTATATGACTTTAAGTGTCTTTTAATCTCTGAAAAAGATACAAACTTGAATTGTACCGAAGTGACAACCATCCAACTCATATAAATTCTTGTAAAGACTATAATGAAACTCAAGAGTAAATCTACTAAGACCCTTTCACCGAGGTACAGGTGATCGGAAAACCAAATGCACCCAGACTTAATGGTCTGAACATACCTACTTAAATCTGGAACTCTAATATAACCATTACTTTGGTGATAGAGTACACAAAGTAAAGTCATGGACAGGAGAACCAAGTCGTCACTAAGTGAGTGAACATGTAAATAAACGTTTATAAATAACCTGCGGAGGACACACGAACCGGAACAAGACCTAAGACTCAAACGACGTCCCTTGTGTAGAGAATGAGGAGCAACCAGAATTTAAACATCAGCGTATATCACTGTTATCTATGTCTTTACTTTCGCGTCTGAGTCCACTGGGAATCATGAGACGTCGTGCACCACCATTCTCCACCCATGCACACACACTAGTTTACGGACCCCTGTCGGAGAGGGGAGACTCGTTCGTGGTCTCACTGATCGAGCCCCCTGGCGAGTGTCTGTCTCCGGTGTCTCACGGCCCGAAACCCCCGTCACCCCAAACCGTGTCCCTTCGGACGGACCACGTCTCGCTCACCTCCCGCTCGTCGTCCTCAACCCCTCTCCCTCCGGGGTCCTGGCGCGGTCGTCCCACACCCCGGACACCGGCAGTACGATCCTTCAGTGACCTCTAGAAATGTGCCTCTTCACTTCAACAGACCAGACACGAAATCCAAATCCAGTCCAATTAATAGGACCGTCGACACACTCCTTGTCCACCACCCCATCCTCGTATTTAGCTTCGGTTACCGGTCAATTGTACGATATTGTTACTACTTCCACTCTTTCACAACACCGAACTCCCGTCACAGGTACCATGCTTCCCGGTATATTATAAAGTTTTAATCCCTTCGATCCCATAGACTATCCAACCTAAATCCCTTACTCTTCTCAGGTCCTACTGGGGTTCCACGAACGGGACATGTTAATCTATCTATCCTCTAGGATAAAGGTCTCTTATCCTTTTCTGAGCTCTCTCTTCGTCTGAGTCCCTCCCTTCTAGTGAGTTTTGTAGACACCTGCACACTCACCTGGACACGTCTTTCGTCAACCCTACATTCGACCTTCAGTCCCGACTTCCGTATTTAAACCCCCGATCAGTGTATGAACACCCTAAATTTCGAGACCGTGATCTACTCTGGTGGGTTCCGCACTTAGTCTTTACATTGTGTCCTCCGGCACTCCCGTGTCGTTTTATACGTCTGGACCGATAAATAGAGTCAGAAGAGGGACCTCTCCCTGAGTGGTAAACGTTCCCCCATAAACAAAAACGACGACCAATGGTGGAGAGACTCCTTTTAACGTTAGGGACCAGATCCCTTAACATATTCCACTAAAAAACTATACTGTGATAACGTCAAACAAAGTTTTCGTTTCGTACTCTGTCCCGCTCTCTCGACAAACCGAAAACACCCTATATTAAGTAGTCCCTGAAAACCTTTCTTCCACCACCAGTACTCCTGTCACCAGTACCTTATACATAGACACTTTTCTTTCTTTTTTGATGAAAACGGACGTTTAGAACGAGAGTACTTCCTTTTACCTTACTAAAGATTATATAGTATCATTTTTTACACATCACGGATATAATACTTGATTCTATTACAATTTTACGGTCTTCACACGTCTGTATAAGACACTATGTCATTGAGAGCAAATAAGTTCCCTAATTTAAGTAAATCAAGTTTAGATGTAGTTTTATCATTATAGTTTAGGACGGTAATTACCCTTTTTAGTGAGTACATGATGGTTAACACAAGAGACATCTCACCCTCCTATTCACCTTAACTTGAGACTCACTTAAGAAAATACTCGTAAACAATGGGTATAAGGGGACTTTAATCATCTTACAGTCGATACAATTTATTGAGAGGTTAAGAAATTAAATACTTTCGATTATTTTTGTGTCGTACTAGTCTTGTTATACGATAAAGTAACTCAACGATTGAGAACACTCAAAGAGTTTTTCAAACTTAAAAGTTGACACTACATATAACCAGATTGGTGAAAAAGTACACAATCGTTTTCCATGAAACATAACAAATACAAGATAGAATGTCCGTACAGTTTTACATTTTACAACACTTTATTAAACTATTATGATTCTTCACTATAGATACCGTTGAGTAGAAGTGACGTCAGACAAGAATTGTATTGTCGATAAACTGTATTCCTTTAGCGTTGGGTGAGATCACAAGAACAGACCCTTTACGGCACCTGTCTCCTCGACCACCCGGTGTCCGGCGCCCCAGCGTCTCTCAGTCCGTGCTGGCTCGTGTGGACACGTCCGTCACTGTATTCCACCTCTCGCGAAACAGAGAGGGACATTCGACTGTGACCGAAGGTGGAACCTCCTCCTTGGATTCAGAAACGATATCCACTGTTCAAAGACGTATACACTGTCCCGGGACTACAACACACGGAGTAAAAGACAGTGAGAGGAGACCGATTGAGTCGAAATTGGTACACCGGAGGTATGACAGGACAACTGACATACCAGAGGAACCTGAATAAAAGATATACACAGGTTTACCGAACGACGGAGTATAGGAAAACTATAAAGAAGGAGTCAGTTGAAAACCTCCAGAAGAGACTCGTGGGACAAACTTTAACGTCCGGGTCAACGAGTATAGTGAAGACAAAGAAAAGGGACGAAACAAAAAGAGGGTTCGTGAGTAATGGAAGAGTAAATGATATACCATAAGGAAGGTAATTGGACAGATAATCAACTAGTATTCTTACCAGCACCAGTGTTGTACTCAGGAAGAGAATCTGTATACAATCACTTAAAGATCACAGAACTTGTTATAGACCGTACATTATTCGTATTATCTATGGACTATCTACGTATTTATTGAAAGGGATTACCGTTGGGTGAGGTCACAAGAACGGAACTCTTAGGGTCCCTGTCCCCTCGGACCACCCGAAGACAGATACCCCATTGTGTCTCAACCTGTGCTGACTCCGTTGAATCGTCATCGTACTACGAACTATCAATTAAATTTATGACTTTTTGATGTTGGTAAATCACGAATAGAATGACTCCGAACTTACGTCGTACAAGGATTGTGACTTTGTATTTAGACCCAATTTTGTTGAAGTAGAACCATAAACTCTAAGGACGTTTATAGGAAGAAACGTAAAGATCAGATTAATCTGTCTGGACCCAAGCTTAAGAATCAAATGGTAAATGATCGAAACTTTATAACCCATTCAAATAATTATGGGGAGCCAAATTAAGAGAAATATTTTACACGCACTTAAATCCCGGATAGAGAGATCTAACATCACTAATTTCCTCGCGCACTTACAAACCTCAGTTATTACTTATCACTCACGAGTTAAGACAATCGACGACAATAGGAGTAATATTCAAATAAAACTTACAAAAAGAAAAGTAGACATTACTAGGTCAAGTCCTGGATGAAAGAAATTTCGACCAAAGATGAAATGTAAATCTTAAAAGAGAGAGTGGGACAATAAAAGATCGTACAAAATACAAACACGAAAACGGCGTAGTGACAGAATTCTCATGAGAGAATCCCATACGTGTCGTCGTATCAAAGTCCAGGTCGTGTGCGGGAAGCAGAGAGCAGAACACACGCGAACTGGACACTAGTCGTGGAGTGGGATAGCCGACTCACACGAGAGAGCGAGAGAGGAGAGGGAGGGACCACGACGGAAAGACTACGGTGGAACCGAGAAAAGATGGAGAAGAATGTGACGTCACTCATAGAACGAGTCTCAGAAGGGAGACGAGAGAAGAGTATGGAATGAGAAAGAGTTCCCAAAATAAGTGCAGTGTCAACAAAAGATTGTTGAGAACTGATAAGAAAAATCTCGAGGGTCAGAAAAACATGAAATTGAAAATTTGTACGTGTTAAATTACAGTGTTTCGCCGGTTCCCGTAACCAATCCTCATATCGTACTTCCGGTCATGACTGAGTACTCGGCAGAGTCGAGACTAGTCGACAGTACTGAAGACATAGAGTACCATTCAATACCACGACCTCGTAAATATAAGACAAGTACCCTTGTCAAAAGTTCCCTTGTTAACTCTAATGACTCTTTGACTAATCCCACTCGTAGAGTATAATCAACGTACACAACCTCGGTCTTTATACTCGATTTTCGAAAGATAGAGATCGAGAGACTGATCCATATAGGTTGACTCCTAGAATTGGAATCCTTAGAGGACTTTAATTTTAGTAGGTTAACGTATGTTATTATCGAAGTATCAATAATATCTCTCACACGGGTTCTTGTTTATTATGAGGTTTAAGTAAAACTGGCGGAGTCTATAATATTTCGTCGTCCAATCGGAGACGACATTTAGCACAGTACGTCATCCTTTCGACCTCCTCTAATTTTGACATGAGATGTAATCAAATCAAACTATTGAAAAAAATAGATCGTAGACTCTGAACAATTGTGAATCTTCTACTCTCACACCTATTATCCTTGTTTCTACCTCTAATTAAAACCTCAAAGTCCAGTTACTGTATACATAACATAGTTTAATCGTTGATATCCTGTGAGTCCATTCACGTACTGTCAATGTCATGAACTTAAACTTTCACGTTCAATATCAACGAGTGAGCACAGACTGAGGAACGTTGGGTACCTAATATCGGGTGGTCCGAAAAGACAGGTACCTTAAGAGGTCCGTTCTTATGACCTCACCCATCGGTAAGGAAAGAGGTCCTCTAGAAGGGTTAGATGTCTGTCTTGCGTCCAGAGGGTGTAACATCCGACTAAGAATTGGTAGACTCGGTGGTCCGTTCACTGCATGTTAAGTGTTCCATATAAATATATGCACATAGACTACGTAGATAGGAAGACTCTGTTGTCAGGCAATCCGAATATTCTTGACTTTGAGTAAATCTGATACACTAAATTGGTTCTTTAGGGTGTGGAGTGTTTGTCTTCTCTTCCTAAGTTTGAGTTCTATAGACTGACGTGTAAAGATATAGCATATAACAAAGATGAAGAAACGAAGATCTATGTTCTGAGAACTAGATAACCGTGTCAGAATATACATATGTTCTCCATCCTTTTCCGTTTACTTACGTTTCCCTTTCAAAAAGTTCCATCAGAAATCGGACGTAACGTCAAAACGAACTTGATCAGGGCGAAGACGAAAAGAAACGTCTTTGATTTTCGATTGGTAAAAAAAGAAATCTTTGAGTCTCAGGTATACCCTCCCTTTATTTACAAGAAGAAGGAATTCCTCGACCGTACAGTTGATGGAACAGACCGAATAATGCGAGACTGATGAGCGAAGCGCACTCTTCTGAAGGGGAGTAAAAGACAGGGGCCCAACTGTCCCTTGACCACGAAACTCCGGGTCTCATTCTCGGAAACCTTTGAGGAAATCTACGAGTCTTAGATTTAACGAATGCAAAATGAGTTGGATCAAACGTGACACCGAGGATCGTGCCTCACAAACACCACTTCAAAGTCAGGAAACCAAGAAGTATCATGAACAGACCAATTTTTTTAAAAAACAACGACAAATAAACAAGAAAAGGAAGAAACGAATATAAAAATAAAACAATAACTTAACACACAAAGTAATCTGTAGGAATAGAAGGTGTGGTCCGAACCGAAAAAACTTTCCTATTTACGTTAACAAAAGAAAAGAGATTGTAACCCAGTTCAAAGGACAGGACGTTGAGTCGATGATAGGTAATAATCACGATAAAAAGTAAGAAATGGTTCTTACGGTTAAAATATAGGTTCCACTGTATAAATAAATTCCTGACTATCCCTTGTTTCATCAAAAAGAAGAGAAATCACTTTTCGATTTTAATTGAAAGAATGTGGTCATAGTGATCACGGTTTAGTAAAGTGAAAATATAAACAGGATTAAGGGTAGACGATCTTTTTAGATTAAGAGACACACATACTGAAGGTAATAACTAGTGGTAACCGACTGGTTCAATGACAAGTCAAATCAGATTTAAAATCACACAAACGTAAGAGTACCAAACACCAAAGTAAAACTTTGACTGACCTGATCATAAGACAACGACAAAACAAGCAACCCCAGTGTAACAAACAAAGAAGGGCATCTTTCGACACACCGTCGTGACTTTAAAACACGACACCCGTTCATCTCAGAAGTCAGGACAAGAGAGTCACAAATAAAACATTCATCGAGGGGCACCTTGACGACCGACGTCACGTCGTGGGCCAGTAAGACCAGTCAACTTACGGTCACGTGAGACTTTCGTAAATTCCAAGATGGCCGAAACATAATACTCAAAGGCACTGTGACAGAAATAAATACGAAAAGGATTAAAGACTCGGTCTTAAAAAACTTCGTAAGATATAAAACTTACATTAATTCTCCTTCGATCAAACCAATCGAAGTACTGTCCGGAAAGGAAATAACGAATCAATAGACAAACGATAAGACAAGAGTAAGATAATGAGATGTGAAAAAAAAAAAAAAAACCGGATCAAAATGAAAAGAAGAATCGGAAATTAAAGAACCACCTAAAAATATCGGAGGAGACCTTGATAGACATAAGGATAGATGACAACTAAAATCATTAATGGAGAGAACGGTCAACTTCTGATGAGGGGGTTGGTTGAAATTGGTGGGATTTTAAGTCCAAAGATGGATGAAAAAAGGATTAGTACCCAGAATTGACATCGGATTAGAAATTAATCTATACGGGGAACAGATTTGGGACGGAAATCGGAAGGGACACAGAACCACGTGGAATCACTCTTGGTACGTCAAGAGGGCACGACGGCCTTTCGTGTAGTGTCTGAACCGGGAGACCCTAGACGTCTGTTTCGCTATCTGTATGAAATAATGACTTCCCGCCTCCTCAACGTACTTTTTCCATAGTGTCGCCAAATTAAACTTACGAGGGTTTTGTGTGGGTGGTTTAGTTACCGAACTCGACTTTGTACTAGGGTTTGGGACTTACTTAAATTCTTTGCGGTAACTAAATAAAAATCTTCGGGAACTTACTTAAAATAAACAGGATTACATTTTTGTCTTATTTTTGACGTTTGTTAGTTATGATTCTTTGCGTCGTTCCACAATAAAAATTACCCAAAGACAAACCTTATTTACGTCTTTGTGGAAACGGTAATTATAAGATCGTAATCTTTTTCTCGTTTTCAAATATTTTACCGTATCCTTTTTATCAATTTCTTTAGTCGGTAAATTCTCATAAAATCCCTCTCAATAATCAAATTGTATACTGAATCGTTTACAATGTCCTTTTCCGGGAGTTATAATGAGAAAATTTTTTTGTTTTAGACCGGTCAAAAAAATTTCTTTTTAACACGTACCGAATGAAAAGTGGGCAGACAAGACCGTACACAGACTACTATCGTCTTAGTGAACCTAGACTCCATCGGTCACACGTATGAGTCATCACAAAAGGTGTACGACAGGATCAAGTCATGATAACGGTGGCATCACTGCCTGTGGGCAAAGCCGGTTGCACCGTATCATGAGACAAAGTCTAAAGGAGTTCCGACCGGAAACAGACCAGTAAAAGTCTCCGATGAACATGGGGTCGTACATGAAAGGTGAAAAGTATTGGTCAACCTCGGATCTAAACTAACTGAGGTCACTGAAAAAGTAGAAAAAAACACCGGTGGTAGAAGGACGGAATCCACACCCTACGGGGTTTGATTCTCGTCGGTAGTCCTATCGGCCCCTCACTCTTTGAAGAAAATAATGAAGACTTATTTGATTAGATATCGTGTCAAAGAAGACACAGTGAAAGAGAATGGGGCTGAAGGGACTGGGACGGAGGGACTTCACGTGCGGTTTGAAATCACAGAGAGTCACTCCAGTCGAAGACCTCCATCGTTACTTTCCCAGTCGACCGATGGTAATGTAGGTTCTCAGACTCAAGACAAAAAACTATAGGTCGAGGTTAAACGGTAAAATGAGATACTGGAAATGGACCTGGAGACTAATTAGAACTTACACATTATTCAATTGGTTAACACTTAAATATCCTAAATCTATTTCACCGAGAACTTACAATCGTAGAACTCATACTACAAAGTTTCTGAAGAGTCTTAGGGAGAAAACAATTCACTTTAAGACTTTCAGTCCGAATGGATTCTAACGGTATGGATTCCACGAAATACGTGACCAGTATCGTCGGGAGAAGGTTGTTGTCTTCTCTTCTGAGATGTGTACCTGTAGTGGTGACTTTAGTCTAACTAGTATAAGAAACGTCGGTTTCTACCTCTTCGAGAAATGACAGTTATTTTTGTTCTGGCCCTCGACTGACACCGAGTCTAGTACTTGAGGAATAACGGTTTAAGTCTGAATTTAACTCTTTCATCCCTTTTCGTGATCTGGTAAGTCCATACTGGATTTAGTTTAGGGAATACTAATATGTCACCTTCACTGTTTCTCTAAGTTTACTAATCTAGACTCTCTCACGGACTTCTTGATGTCTACCTCAAAGAACTGTAAGATGTCCTCCGTCACTAGTTCCGGTAGGGGTTCCTTTTCTTTACGTTTTGATGTCTTTTCTTTTTCTTTCACTTCAGTACAGGCTGAGAAACGCTGGGGTACCTGACATCGGATCGACCGAGGAGGTAGGCAAGTGTCCTAAAGGGTCCGTTCTCATGACCTCACCTAATGGTTAAGGAAGAGGTCCCATAGAAAGGTCGGGTCTTTAACTTGGACCCAGAGGGTGTAACATCCGTCTGTGAAAATGTAGACGTGATGGTCCCTTCAGGTTCTTCCGTTTTACCAACAGTTTACTCCGAAATCTTTATCGACACTTATCTTCTCTTCACTTTCCGTTTTCTCTTTTCCCTTCTATATGGGTAAACTTACGTCTCAAAGTTTCTTGTCGTTTCTCTGTATTCTTTCGGAAGGAGTCGTTAGTTACGTTTCTTTATCTCCTTTTATTGTCTTACCTTTTCTGATCTCTTACGAAGTTCTTTTAATCTCTATGTTTCCCTTGTAAAGTACGTTTCTACCCGTGTTAGTTCCGGTCTTTACCATACCTGGATTGTCTTCGTCTTCTATAATTCTCCACCGTTCTTATGTGTCTTCTTGACGTGTTTTTTCTAGAAGTGTTGGGTCTATAAGTGTTACCACACTAGTGAACGGATCTTGGTCTGTAGGACCTTACACTTCAGTTCACCCGGAATCCTTCGTAGTGATACTTGTTTCGATCACCTCCACTACCTTGAGGTCAACTCGATAAAGTTTGGGACTTTCTACTACGGAACTTTCACGACGTGAGTTATACGGTCGTTTAAACCTTTTGAGTCGTCACCGATGTCCTGACCTTTTCCAGTCAAAAGTAAGGTTAGGGTTTCTTTCCGTTCCGGTTTCTTATGAGTTTCATGGCGTGTTAACGTGAGTGGAGTGTGTGATCATTTTATTACGAGTTTTATGAGGTTCGGTCCGAAGTTGTCGTGCACTTGACACTCGAAGGCTACAAGTTCGTCCTAAATCTTTTCCGTCTGTTTGGTCTCTAGTTTAACGGTTGTAGTCAACCTGGTAGTTTTTTCGTTCTCTCAAAGTCTATTTGTAGATGTTGACGAAAACTGATACGGTTTCGGAGACTGACACAGTCAAGTCAAGTCATGAGTCAGCACAGGCTGAGAAACATTGGGGTACTTAACGTCGTGTGGCACGGAGGGACAGGTAGTGGTTGAGGGCCTCAAGTGACTTTGAGTCCAGGTAGTTCAGCCACTACGGTAGGTCGGTAGAGTAGGAGACAGCAGGGGCAGAGGTGGACGGGGGTTAGGGAGGATCGTAGTCTCAGAAAAGGTTACTCAGTAGAGAAGCGTGCTCCACCGGTTTCATGGTCTCAAAGTCGAAATCGTTGTCAGGAAGGTTTCTTGTGGGTCCTGACTAGAGGAAATCTTACCTGACCAACCTAGAGGAATATCAGGTTTCCTGAAAGTTCTCACAAGAGGTAGTGGTGTCAAGTTTTCGTAGTTAAGAAACCGCGAGTCGAAAGGAGTGTCAGGTTGAGAGTGTAAGTATGGACTAGTGACCTTTTTGGTATCGGAACTGTCTGTAAACAACCGTTTCATTACAGAGACGAAAACTTATACGACACATTCAACAAGTATTGGAAGGAGGGTTCCTCATTCGTAGAAAATTAAAGTACCGACGTTGGTGGTAGACACCTGGTGTTGATTGAGACCTTTTAAGAAGTTCTCTACCCATATGGTCTAGAGGACTGGACGGAGGACTCTTTAGACATACGTTCAGTCTTTAGTTGTCAATCTTGACTTGTACCTTGTCGTCTGACCGAGGTCTAGCCCTTTCCACATGCAGTTCCGACAGACAACAGTGGGACAAATTGAATGTACATCTAATGTAGAACTCTTTACCGACACGACCTACTTTATGTTCGACCGTAGTTCTAACGGCTCTCTTTATAGTTATTGGAGTCTATACGTCTACTGTAGTGGGAATACCGTCTTTCACGTCTTCTTGATTTCTCGGAGAACTACTTTCATTTTCTTCTCTCACTAAGTCAAGTCAAGTCACCGAGTGAACACAGGATGAGAAACGCTGGGGTACTTAAAGTCGTGCGGTCCGGAGGGACAGGTAATGGTTGAGGGTCTCAAGTGAGTTTGAGTACAGGTAGCTCAGCCACTACGGTAGGTCGGTAGAGTAGGAAACACCAAGGGAAGAGGAGGACGGGGGTTAGGGAGGGTCGGAGTTTAAGAAAAGGTTACTCAGTAGAGAAACGTACTCCACCGGTTTCATGACCTTAAAGTCGAAATCGTAGTCAGGAAGGTTTCTTGTGGGTCCTAACTAGAGGAAATCCTACCTGACCAACCTAGAGGAACGTCAGATTCACTGAGAGTTCTCAGAAGAGGTTGTCGTGTCAAACTTTCGTAGTTAAGAAGCCACGAGTCGACAGAAGTGTCAGGTTGAGAAAGGTATGTACTGGTGACCTTTTCGGTATCGGAACTGATCTACCTGGAAACAACCGTTTCATTATAGAGACGAAAAGTTATACGAGAGATCCAACCAGTATTGAAAGTAAGGTTACTCATTCGTAGAAAATTAAAGTACCGACGTCAGTGGTAGACGTCACTAAAACCTCGGGGTTTTTATTTCAGACTGTGACAAAGGTGACTTACAAAAAAGACTTACAACTCGAAATTCGGTTGAAAAAGTGAGAGGAGAAAATGAAAGTAGTTCTCCGAAAAATCAAGAAGAAGTGAAAAGACGGTATTCCCACCACAGTAGACGTATAGACTCCAAAAACTATAAAGAGGGCCGTTAGAACTAAGGTCGAACACGAAGAAGGTCAGGTCGCAAAGAGTACTACATGAACCAAATTTTGAGTTACAATTCTTTTCATTCTAGTACCGTAGACCGGGGTAGTGAAGTGTCGTTTATCTACCCCTTTGTCACCTTTGTCACCGACTGAAATAAAACCCCCCGAGGTTTTAATCACGTCTACCACTGACACCGGTACTTTAATTTTCTGTGAATGAGGAACCTTCTTTTCAATACTGGTTGGATCCGTCGTATAATCTTTTGTTACCATAATGAAGTGGTTGTTTCCAGGTAGATCAGTTCCGACACCAAAAAGGTCACCAGTACATACCTACACTCTCAACCTGATATTTCTTTCGACTCACGGATTCTCACTACGAAAACGTGACACCAAAACCTCTTCTGAGAACTCTCAGGGAACCTGATGTTCATCTAGGTCGGTCAGGTAAGATTTCCTCTAGTCAGGACCCACAAGTAACCTTCCTGACTACAACTTCGACTTTGAGGTAATTAAACCGGTGGACTACGCTTCTTGACTGAGTAAACTTTTCTGGGACTACGACTCTTTCTAACTCCTGTCCTTCTTTTCACCTGCCGTCTCCTACTCCACCAACTTACTGTAGTGGCTGAGTTACCTGTACTCAAACTCATTTGAGGCCCTCAACCACTACCTGTCCCTCCGGACCGTACGATGTCAGGTACCCCAGTGTTTCTCAGTCTGTGCTGACTCACTGACTTGAGCTGACACTTACTTACTGTTATCGTTCTGTTTACATTTCTCCTTATTTAACACCCATAAGTAAAATCTTATTACACGAACTCTATGTTCTTTGAGAGTTACCACTATTAAGACCCAGTCGGACAGTGTTGACATATATAACAACATAAAAGGCAAACAACTATTAGACAACACAAATTCAAGGATATAGTGTACACCTTGTAAGACAGGAAAACGCGTATCGTCGATCTCTAGAAAATCATGTTTTTATTTACACTAATACAGTGAAGATTCGAATTTCATGAGACAGACTTTAAATGGAACAATGAGTTACTTCAGTAAAAAACAGGAAAAGGAAAATTGGACAACAACAATATCCGTCGTATAACCAACTTATAACGTAAAAACAAAGTTCAGATCACATTACTAAAACGGAAAAATTCACCTCACCAGTAAAAGAAAATTACACCAACAATTAGATCACCCTAAACTTAGAGTGTAGAACAATAAATAAAAGATAAAAGGAGTAGATAAGAAACCATAATAAAATCAGAACTTAACTCATAAAATTACTGAAATAGAAAGACAACCAACCAAACAATGATACAAAATAAACACCAACGTAATCCCAATGTCTTATGTAAAAATTTAAGAAAGTTTACTATACTATAGTCAGTTACACACAATACTTCGGAGTGATATTAAATGAGGGCAACCCCCGAAACACGTAAACAATAGTGTGTAGAACGCTGAAAATGAAAGTTGTTTCACCAACAGAAAAAATAGATGTGTGAGGTCATAATGAGAGAGAGAACACATTTACAACTGAAGGTAGACCTTAGTAGAAAGAAGGTGTACTTTTTGACGGTATTGTAAATAAGGTCGCGATTACTTAAGAAAGTCAAAAAGATACATACATCTTCAGAAAAGATGGAGTAAAACTTCATAAAGGTAGTCATACCTTAAGGTTCAACTAATAAAAAGGAAAGTATCAAAATTTGTACAACGATGTGACAGCAGAACAAACTTAAGAACCCCGTCCTTTAAACGGTAGTGAGTATTGACAAAGAGACATGGACAAAGAGAAAAAGAGACCAACAAAACTTCTAAAGAAGAAGCGAACTAATTAAACTAACGCTACAACAAAGCCATATATCAAAAGAAGTACAAAAACAGGAACCCAAAGTGACTTAACCTAGACACCTATGACCCAAACATCAAGGGAAATTTCAACTGTATAAAAATCGGCAACACAAACAGTCTATAGAAAAGATATAGAGGAGAGGAGATAAAGACTTTGAATGCAACGTATATATATAATATAATAATGTATGTACAGTCCGAAGAGTTTCAAGAAGGTGTCGAGTAACTACGGGAAAAATAAGAGAAGGGAGAAAAAAGTAAAACCTGTACGTAAAGTCAAGTGATTAGAAAAGAAAATACGATAAACTACAAAAAGGAAAAGTCAGTCGAGTCTATCGTTACGAAAGATAACAGCGTTAAGTCACGTTCATCAAAATTTTTTTTGTAGAAAGTACAGAGACGAATTTTGGGAATTAGAAAAGACTCGGAACAATTCGTAAACTTAATACCATTGAAATTTGAAAGGACAGAGTAAGTCATAAGGTACTTAACACTCAAAAAGGGAAAACGGAGGACTCTCGTCCATGATAGGAGTAGAAATAGACTCTCGACCCACGCCAAGGGTCGTCACGAAGACTGACTAAGAAAGGAGCCAGAAGTCATCAAAGGGTGTACTACACAGATGATGTCAATTTCTGCATTCACCTTGGAGAACTCTTGTGACCTCGAAAGACAGACGCAATGGCAAAGGACAGACCATGAGACAGGACTCTTGAGTCGACACAACCGTAGGGGTCGAGAATGGAGACAGAGCCAGTACTGTGGAGGACGGGCGCGGGGGGGGGGCGTGGGGGGGGGG